>CANTUQ010000054.1:9827500-10358662 GCA_947683425.1 Excoecaria cochinchinensis | reverse complement strand
CAACGCATCGAGAATTGGTTTCGTCGGAATCTGACGAATTTTTACGGATTTCCCTAGGGGTACCACTAGGGAAAATCACTAGAATCGAGAAATCGTAAAAAGTTGTGAAATTTTTGATCCGGGTCCAATAATTCGGGAAAACTTGATTGGAATAGCTACTGGAAGCTTGCCGGTCACAACGCATCGAGAATTGGTTTCGTCGGAATCTGACGAATTTTTACGGATTTCCCTAGGGGTACCACTAGGAAAAATCACCAGAATCGAAAAAGTTGTGAAATTTTAGATACGGGTCCAATAATTCGGTAAAACTTGATTGGAATAGCTACTGGAAGCTTGCTGGTCACAACGCATCGAGAATTGGCTTCGTCGGAATCTGACGAATTTTTACGAATTTCCCTAGGGGTACCACTAGGTAAAATCACCATAATCGAGAAATCGTAAAAAGTGGTGAAATTTTGGATCCGGGTCCAATAATTCGGGAAAACTTGATTGGAATAGCTACTGGAAGCTTGTCGGTCACAACGCATCGAGAATTGGCTTCGTCGGAATCTGACGAATTTTTACGGATTTCCCTAGGGGTACCACTAGGGAAAATCACCAGAATCGAGAAATCGTAAAAAGTGGTGAAATTTTGGAACCGGGTCCAATAATTCGGAAAAACTTTATTGGAATAGCTACTGGAAGCTTGCCGGTCACAACGCATCGAGAATTGGCTTCGTCAGAATCTGACGAATTTTTACGGATTTCCCTAGGAGTACCACTAGGTAAAATCACCAGAATCGAGAAATCGTAAAAAGTGGTGAAATTTTGGATCCGGGTCCAATAATTCGGGAAAACTTGATTGGAATAGCTATTGGAAGCTTGCCGGTCACAACGCATCGAGAATTGGTTTCGTCGGAATCTGACGAATTTTTACGGATTTCCCTAGGGGTGTACCACTAGGGAAAATCACTAGAATCGAGAAATCGTAAAAAGTTGTGAAATTTTTGATCCGGGTCCAATAATTCGGGAAAACTTGATTGGAATAGCTACTGGAAGCTTGCCGGTCACAACGCATCGAGAATTGGCTTCGTCGGAATCTGACGAATTTTAACGGATTTTCCTAGGGGTACAACTAGGGAAAATCACCAGAATCGAAAAAGTGGTGAAATTTTTTATCCGGGTCCAATAATTCGGGAAAACTAGATTGGAATAGCAACTGGAAGCTTGCCGGTCACAACGCATCGAGAATTGGCTTCGTCAGAATCTGATGAATTTTTACGGATTTCCCTAGGGGTACCACTAGGGAAAATCACCAGAATCGAAAAAGTGGTGAAATTTTGGATCCGGGTCCAATAATTCGGGAAAACTTGATTGGAATAGCTACTGGAAGCTTACCGGTCACAACGCATCGAGAATTGTCTTCGTCGAAATCTGACGAATTTTTACGGATTTTCCTAGGTGTACCACTAGGGAAAATCACCAGAATCGAGAAATCGTAAAAAGTGGTGAAATTTTGGATCCGGGTCCAATAATTCGGGAAAACTTGATTGGAATAGCAACTGGAAGCTTGCCGGTCACAACGCATCGAGAATTGGCTTCGTCGGAATCTGACGAATTTTTACGGATTTCCCTAGGGGTACCACTAGGGAAAATCACCAGAATCGAAAAAGTGGTGAAATTTTTGATCCGGGTCCAATAATTCGGAAAAACTTGATTGCAATAGCTACTGGAATCTTACCGGTCACAACGCATCGAGAATTGTCTTCATCGGAATCTGATGAATTTTTACGGATTTCCCTAGGGGTACCACTAGGGAAAATCACCAGAATCGAGAAATCGTAAAAAGTTGTGAAATTTTGGATCCGGGTCCAATAATTCGGGAAAACTTGATTGGAATAGCTACTGGAAGCTTGCAGGTCACAACGCATCGAGAATTGACTTCGTCGGAATCTGACGAATTTTTACGGATTTCCCTAGGGGTACCACTAGGGAAAATCACCAGAATCGAGAAATCGTAAAAAGTGGTGAAGTTTTGGATCCTGGTCCAATAATTCGGGAAAACTTGATTGGAATAGCTACTGGAATCTTGTCGGTCACAACGCATCGAGAATTGGCTTCGTCAGAATCTGACGAATTTTTACGGATTTCCCTAGGGCTACCACTAGGGAAAATCACCAGAATCGAGAAATCCTAAAAAGTGGTGAAATTTTGGATTCGGGTCCAATAATTCGGGAAAACTTGATTGTAATAGCTACTGGAAGCTTGCCGGTCACAACGCATCGAGAATTGGCTTCGTCAGAATCTTACGAATTTTTACGGATTTCCCTAGGGGTACCATTAGGGAAAATCACCAGAATCGAGAAATCGTAAAAAGTGGTGAAATTTTGGATCCGGGTCCAATAATTCGTGAAAACTTTATTGGAATAGCTACTGGAAGCTTGCCGGTCGCAACGCATCGAGAATTGGTTTCGTCGGAATCTGACGAATTTTACGGATTTCCCTTGGGGTACCACTAGGAAAAATCACCAGAATCGAGAAATCGTAAAAAAGTGGTGAAATTTTGGATCCGGGTCCAATAATTCGGGAAAACTTGATTGGAATAGCTACTAGAAGCTTGCCGGTCCCAACGCATCGAGAATTGGCTTCGTCGGAATCTGACGAATTTTACGGATTTCCCTAGGGGTACCACTAGGGAAAATCAACAGAATCGAGAAATCGTAAAAAGTGGTGAAATTTTTGATCTGGGTCCAATAATTCGGGAAAACTTGATTGGAATAGCTACTGGAAGCTTGCCGGTCGCAACGCATCGAGAATTGGCTTCGTCGGAATCTGACAAATTTTTACGGATTTTCCTAGGGGTACCACTAGGGAAAATCACCAGAATCGAAAAAGTGGTGAAATTTTTGATCCGGGTCCAATAATTCGGGAAAACTTGATTGGAATAGCTACTGGAAGCTTTCCGGTCACAACGCATCGAGAATTGGCTTCGTCGGAATCTGACGAATTTTTACGGATTTCCCTAGGGGTACCACTAGTGAAAATCACCAGAATCGAAAAAGTGGTGAAATTTTGGATCCGGGTCCAATAATTCGGGAAAACTTGATTGGAATAGCTACTGGAAGCTTTCCGGTCACAACGCATCGAGAATTGGTTTCGTCGGAATCTGACGAATTTTTACGGATTTCCCTAGGGGTACCACTAGGTAAAATAACCAGAATCGAGAAATCGTAAAAATTGATGAAATTTTTGATCCGGGTCCAATAATTCGGGAAAACTTGATTGGAATAGCTACTGGAAGCTTGCCGGTCGCAACGCATCGAGAATTGGCTTCGTCGGAATCTGACGAATTTTTACGGATTTCCCTAGGGGTACCACTAGGAAAAATCACCAGAATCGAAAAAGTGGTGAAATTTTGGATCCGGGTCCAATAATTCGGGAAAACTTGATTGGAATAGCTACTGGAAGCTTGCCGGTCACAACGCATCGAGAATTGGCTTCGTCGGAATCTGACAAATTTTTACGGATTTCCCTAGGGGTACCACTAGTGAAAATCACCAGAATCGAAAAAGTGGTGAAATTTTGGATCCTGGTCCAATAATTCGGAAAAATTTGATTGGAATAGCTAGTGGAAGCTTGCCGGTCACAACGCATCGAGAATTGGCTTCGTCGGAATCTTACGAATTTTTACGGATTTCCCTAGGGGTACCACTAGGTAAAATAACCAGAATCGAGAAATCGTAAAAAGTGGTGAAATTTTGGATCCGGGTCCAATAATTCGGGAAAACTTGATTGGAATAGCTACTGGAAGCTTGCCGGTCGCAACGCATCGAGAATTGGCTTCGTCGGAATCTGACGAATTTTTACGGATTTCCCTAGGTGTACCACTAGGAAAAATCACCAGAATCAAAAAAGTGGTGAAATTTTGGATCCGGGTCCAATAATTCGGGAAAACTTGATTGGAATAGCTACTGGAAGCTTGTCGGTCACAACGCATCGAGAATTGGCTTCGTCGGAATCTGACAAATTTTTACGGATTTCCCTAGGGTTACCACTAGTGAAAATCACCAGAATCAAAAAAGTGGTGAAATTTTGAATCCGGGTCCAATAATTCGGGAAAACTTGACTGGAATAGCTACTGGAAGCTTGCCGGTCACAACGCATCGAGAATTGGCTTCGTCGGAATCTGACGAATTTTTACGGATTTCCCTAGGGGTACCACTAGGGAAAATCACCAGAATCGAGAAATCGTAAAAAGTGGTGAAATTTTGGATCCGGGTCCAATAATTTGGAAAAACTTTATTGGAATAGCTACTGGAAGCTTGCCGGTCACAACGCATCGAGAATTGGATTTTTCAGAATCTGACGAATTTTTACGGATTTTCCTAGGGGTACCACTATGGAAAATTACCAGAATCGAGAAATCGTAAAAAGTGGTGAAATTTTGGATCCGGGTCCAATAATTCGGGAAAACTTGATTGGAATAGCTACTGGAAGCTTGCCGGTCACAACGCATCGAGAATTGGCTTCGTCGGAATCTGACGAATTTTTACGGATTTTCCTAGGGGTACCACTAGGGAAAATCACCAGAATCGGGAAATCTTAAAAAGTTGTGAAATTTTAGATCCTGGTCCAATAATTCGAGAAAAATTGATTGGAATAGCTACTGGAAGCTTGCCGGTCACAACGCATCGAGAATTGGCTTCGTCGGAATCTGACAAATTTTTACGGATTTCCCTAGGGGTACCACTAGGAAAAATCACCAGAATCGAAAAAGTGGTGAAATTTTGGATTCGGGTCCAATAATTCGGGAAAACCTGATTGGAATAGCTACTGGAAGCTTGCCGGTCACAACGCATCGAGAATTGGCTTCGTCGGAATCTGACGAATTTTTACGGATTTCCCTAGGGGTACCACTAGGTAAAATCACCAGAATCGAGAAATCGTAAAAAGTGGTGAAATTTTGGATTCGGGTCCAATAATTCGGGAAAACCTGATTGGAATAGCTACTGGAAGCTTGCCGGTCACAACGCATCGAGAATTGGCTTCGTCGGAATCTGACGAATTTTTACGGATTTCCCTAGGGGTACCACTAGGGAAAATCACCAGAATCGAGAAATCGTAAAAAGTGGTGAAATTTTGGATCCGGGTCCAATAATTCGGAAAAACTTTATTGGAATAGCTACTGGAAGCTTGCCGGTCACAACGCATCGAGAATTGGCTTCGTCAGAATCTGACGAATTTTTACGGATTTTCCTAGGGGTACCACTAGGGAAAATCACCAGAATCGAGAAATCGTACAAAGTGGTGAAATTTTGGATCCGTGTCCAATAATTCGGGAAAACTTGATTGGAATAGCTACTGGAAGCTTGCCGGTCACAACGCATCGAGAATTGGCTTCGTCGGAATCTGACGAATTTTTACGGATTTCCCTAGGGGTACCACTAGGTAAAATCACCAGAATCGAGAAATCGTAAAAAGTGGTGAAATTTTGGATTCGGGTCCAATAATTCGGGAAAACTTGATTAGAATAGCTACTGGAAGCTTGCAGGTCACAAAGCATCGAGAATTGGCTTTGACGGAATCTGATGAATTTTTACTGATTTCCCTAGGGGTACCACTAGGGAAAATCACCAAAATCGAGAAATCGTAAAAAGTGGTGAAATTTTGGATCCGGGTCCAATAATTCTGGAAAACTTGATTGGAATAGCTACTGGAAGCTTGCCGATCACAACGCATCGAGAATTGGCTTCGTCGGAATCTTACGAATTTTTACGGATTTCCCTAGGAGTACCACTAGGGAAAATCACCAAAATCGAGAAATCGTAAAAAGTTGTGAAATTTTGGATCCGGGTCCAATAATTCGGGAAAACTTGATTGGAATAGTTACTGGAAGCTTGCCGGTCACAACGCATCGAGAATTGGCTTCGTCGAAATCTGACGAATTTTTACGGATTTCCCTAGGGGTACCACTAGTGAAAATCACCAGAATCGAAAAAGTGGTGAAATTTTTGATCCGGGTCCAATAATTCGGGAAAACTTGATTGGAATAGCTACTGGAAGCTTTCCGGTCACAACGCATCGAGAATTGGCTTCGTCGGAATCTGACGAATTTTTACGGATTTTCCTAGGGGTACCACTAGGTAAAATAACCAGAATCGAGAAATCGTAAAAAGTGGTGAAATTTTAGATCCGGGTCCAATAATTCGGAAAACTTGATTGGAATAGCTACTGGAAGCTTGCCGGTCGCAACGCATCGAGAATTGGCTTCGTCGGAATCTGACGAATTTTTACGGATTTTCCTAGGGGTACCACTAGGAAAAATCACCAGAATCGAAAAAGTGGTGAAATTTTGGATCCGGGTCAAATAATTCGGGAAAACTTGATTGGAATAGCTACTGGAAGCTTGCCGGTCACAACGCATCGAGAATTGGCTTCGTCGGAATCTGACAAATTTTTACGGATTTCCCTAGGGGTACCACTATTGAAAATCACCAGAATCGAAAAAGTGGTGAAATTTTGGATCCGGGTCCAATAATTCGGAAAAACTTGATTGGAATAGCTAGTGGAAGCTTGCCGGTCACAACGCATCGAGAATTGTCTTCGTCGGAATCTTACGAATTTTTACGGATTTCCCTAGGGGTACCACTAGGTAAAATAACCAGAATCGAGAAATCGTAAAAAGCGGTGAAATTTTGGATCCGGGTCTAATAATTCGGGAAAACTTGATTGGAATAGCTACTGGAAGCTTGCCGGTCGCAACGCATCGAGAATTGGCTTCGTCGGAATCTGACGAATTTTTACGGATTTCCGTAGGTGTACCACTAGGGAAAATCACCAGAATCGAAAAAGTGGTGAAATTTTGGATCCGGGTCCAATAATTCGGGAAAACTTGATTGGAATAGCTACTGGAAGCTTGCCGGTCACAACGCATCGAGAATTGGCTTCGTCGGAATCTGACTAATTTTTACGGATTTCCCTAGGGGTACCACTAGTGAAAATCACCAGAATCGAAAAAGTGGTGAAATTTTGGATCCGGGTCCAATAATTCGGGAAAACTTGATTGGAATAGCTACTGGAAGCTTGCCGGTCACAACGCATCGAGAATTGGCTTCGTCGGAATCTGACGAATTTTTACGGATTTCCCTAGGGGTACCACTAGGAAAAATCACCAGAATCGAGAAATCGTAAAAAGTGGTGAAATTTTGGATCCGGGTCCAATAATTCGGAAAAACTTTATTGGAATAGCTACTGGAAGCTTGCCGGTCACAACGCATCGAGAATTGGCTTCGTCAGAATCTGACGAATTTTTACGGATTTTCCTAGGGGTACCACTAGGGAAAATCACCAGAATCGAGAAATCGTAAAAAGTGGTGAAATTTTGGATCCAGGTCCAATAATTCGGGAAAACTTGATTGGAATAGCTACTGGAAGCTTGCCGGTCACAACACATCGAGAATTGGCTTCGTCGGAATCTGACGAATTTTTACGGATTTTCCTAGGGGTACCACTAGGGAAAATCACCAGAATCGAGAAATCTTAAAAAGTTGTGAAATTTTAGATCCTGGTCCAATAATTCGGGAAAACTTGATTGGAATAGCTACTGGAAGCTTGCCGGTCACAACGCATCGAGAATTGGCTTCGTCGGAATCTGACGAATTTTTACGGATTTCCCTAGGGGTACCACTAGGAAAAATCACCAGAATCGAAAAAGTGGTGAAATTTTGGATTCGGGTCCAATAATTCGGGAAAACCTGATTGGAATAGCTACTGGAAGCTTGCCGGTCACAACGCATCGAGAATTGGCTTCGTCGGAATCTGACGAATTTTTACGGATTTCCCTTGGGGTACCACTAGGAAAAATCACCAGAATCGAGAAATCGTAAAAAGTGGTGAAATTTTGGATCCGGGTCCAATAATTCGGGAAAACTTGATTGGAATAGCTACTGGAAGCTTGCCGGTCGCAACGCATCGAGAATTGGCTTCGTCGGAATCTGACGAATTTTTACGGATTTCCCTTGGGGTACCACTAGGAAAAATCACCAGAATCGAGAAATCGTAAAAAGTGGTGAAATTTTGGATCCGGGTCCCATAATTCGGGAAAACTTGATTGGAATAGCTACTGGAATCTTGTCGGTCACAACGCATCGAGAATTGGCTTCGTCAGAATCTGACGAATTTTTACGGATTTCCCTAGGGCTACCACTAGGGAAAATCACCAGAATCGAGAAATCCTAAAAAGTGGTGAAATTTTGGATTCGGGTCCAATAATTCGGGAAAACTTGATTGTAATAGCTACTGGAAGCTTGCCGGTCACAACGCATCGAGAATTGGCTTTGTCAGAATCTTACGAATTTTTACGGATTTCCCTAGGGGTACCACTAGGGAAAATCACCAGAATCGAGAAATCGTAAAAAGTGGTGAAATTTTGGATCCGGGTCCAATAATTCGTGAAAACTTTATTGGAATAGCTACTGGAAGCTTGCCGGTCGCAACGCATCGAGAATTGGTTTCGTCGGAATCTGACGAATTTTTATGGATTTCCCTTGGGGTACCACTAGGAAAAATCACCAGAATCGAGAAATCGTAAAAAGTGGTGAAATTTTGGATCCGGGTCCAATAATTCGGAAAAACTTGATTGGAATAGCTACTAGAAGCTTGCCGGTCCCAACGCATCGAGAATTGGCTTCGTCGGAATCTGACGAATTTTACGGATTTCCCTAGGGGTACCACTAGGGAAAATCAACAGAATCGAGAAATCGTAAAAAGTGGTGAAATTTTGGATCTGGGTCCAATAATTCGGAAAAACTTGATTGGAATAGCTACTGGAAGCTTGCCGGTCGCACCGCATCGAGAATTGGCTTCGTCGGAATCTGACAAATTTTTACGGATTTCCCTAGGGGTACCACTAGGGAAAATCACCAGAATCGAAAAAGTGGTGAAATTTTTGATCCGGGTCCAATAATTCGGGAAAACTTGATTGGAATAGCTACTGGAAGCTTGCCGGTCACAACGCATCGAGAATTGGCTTTGTCGGAATCTGACGAATTTTTACGGATTTTCCTAGGGGGTACCACTAGTGAAAATCACCAGAATCGAAAAAGTGGTGAAATTTTGGATCCGGGTCCAATAATTCGGGAAAACTTGATTGGAATAGCTACTGGAAGCTTTCCGATCACAACGCATCGAGAATTGGCTTCATCGGAATCTGACGAATTTTTACGGATTTCCCTAGGGTACCACTAGGTAAAATAACCAGAATCGAGAAATCGTAAAAATTGGTGAAATTTTGGATCCGGGTCCAATAATTCGGGAAAACTTGATTGGAATAGCTACTGGAAGCTTGCCGGTCGCAACGCATCGAGAATTGGCTTCGTCGGAATCTGACGAATTTTTACGGATTTCCCTAGGGGTACCACTAGGGAAAATCACCAGAATCGAAAAAGTGGTGAAATTTTGGATCCGGGTCCAATAATTGGGGAAAACTTGATTGGAATAGCTACTGGAAGCTTGCCGGTCACAACGCATCGAGAATTGGCTTCGTCGGAATCTGACAAATTTTTACGGATTTCCCTAGGGGTATCACTAGTGAAAATCACCAGAATCGAAAAAGTGGTGAAATTTTGGATCCGGGTCCAATAATTCGGAAAAACTTGATTGGAATAGCTAGTGGAAGCTTGCCGGTCACAACGCATCAAGAATTGGCTTCGTCGGAATCTGACGAATTTTTACGGATTTCCCTAGGGGTACCACTAGGAAAAATCACTAGAATCGAAAAAGTGGTGAAATTTTGGATTCGGGTCCAATAATTCGGGAAAACCTGATTGGAATAGCTACTGGAAGCTTGCCGGTCACAATGCATCGAGAATTGCCTTCGTCGGAATCTGACGAATTTTTACGGATTTCCCTTGGGGTACCACTAGGAAAAATCACCAGAATCGAGAAATCGTAAAAAGTGGTGAAATTTTGGATCCGGGTCCAATAATTCGGGAAAACTTGATTGGAATAGCTACTGGAAGCTTGCCGGTCGCAACGCATCGAGAATTGGCTTCGTCGGAATCTGACGAATTTTTACGGATTTCCCTTGGGGTACCACTAGGAAAAATCACCAGAATCGAGAAATCGTAAAAAGTGGTGAAATTTTGGATCCGGGTCCAATAATTCGGGAAAACTTGATTGGAATAGCTACTGGAATCTTGTCGGTCACAACGCATCGAGAATTGGCTTCGTCAGAATCTGACGAATTTTTACGGATTTCCCTAGGGCTACCACTAGGGAAAATCACCAGAATCGAGAAATCCTAAAAAGTGGTGAAATTTTGGATTCGGGTCCAATAATTCGGGAAAACTTGATTGTAATAGCTACTGGAAGCTTTCCGGTCACAACGCATCGAGAATTGGCTTCGTCAGAATCTTACGAATTTTTACGGATTTCCCTAGGGGTACCACTAGGGAAAATCACCAGAATCGAGAAATCGTAAAAAGTGGTGAAATTTTGGATCCGGGTCCAATAATTCGTGAAAACTTTATTGGAATAGCTACTGGAAGCTTGCCGGTCGCAACGCATCGAGAATTGGTTTCGTCGGAATCTGACGAATTTTTACGGATTTCCCTTGGGGTACCACTAGGAAAAATCACCAGAATCGAGAAATCGTAAAAAGTGGTGAAATTTTGGATCCGGGTCCAATAATTCGGAAAAACTTGATTGGAATAGCTACTAGAAGCTTGCCGGTCCCAACGCATCGAGAATTGGCTTCGTCGGAATCTGACGAATTTTACGGATTTCCCTAGGGGTACCACTAGGGAAAATCAACAGAATCGAGAAATCGTAAAAAGTGGTGAAATTTTGGATCTGGGTCCAATAATTCGGGAAAACTTGATTGGAATAGCTACTGGAAGCTTGCCGGTCGCAACGCATCGAGAATTGGCTTCGTCGGAATCTGATAAATTTTTACGGATTTCCCTAGGGGTACCACTAGGAAAAATCACCAGAATCGAAAAAGTGGTGAAATTTTTGATCCGGGTCCAATAATTCGGGAAAACTTGATTGGAATAGCTACTGGAAGCTTGCCGGTCACAACGCATCGAGAATTGGCTTCGTCGGAATCTGACGAATTTTTACGGATTTTCCTAGGGGGTACCACTAGTGAAAATCACCAGAATCGAAAAAGTGGTGAAATTTTGGATCCGGGTCCAATAATTCGGGAAAACTTGATTGGAATAGCTACTGGAAGCTTTCCGGTCACAACGCATCGAGAATTGGCTTCATCGGAATCTGACGAATTTTTACGGATTTCCCTAGGGGTACCACTAGGTAAAATAACCAGAATCGAGAAATCGTAAAAATTGGTGAAATTTTGGATCCGGGTCCAATAATTCGGGAAAACTTGATTGGAATAGCTACTGGAAGCTTGCCGGTCGCAACGCATCGAGAATTGGCTTCGTCGGAATCTGATGAATTTTTACGGATTTCCCTAGGGGTACCACTAGGGAAAATCACCAGAATCGAAAAAGTGGTGAAATTTTGGATCCGGGTCCAATAATTCGGGAAAACTTGATTGGAATAGCTACTGGAAGCTTGCCGGTCACAACGCATCGAGAATTGGCTTCGTCGGAATCTGACAAATTTTTACGGATTTCCCTAGGGGTACCACTAGTGAAAATCACCAGAATCGAAAAAGTGGTGAAATTTTGGATCCGGGTCCAATAATTCGGAAAAACTTGATTGGAATAGCTAGTGGAAGCTTGCCGGTCACAACGCATCGAGAATTGGCTTCGTCGGAATCTTACGAATTTTTACGGATTTCCCTAGGGGTACCACTAGGTAAAATAACCAGAATCGAGAAATCGTAAAAAGTGGTGAAATTTTGGATCCGGGTCCAATAATTCGGGAAAACTTGATTGGAATAGCTACTGGAAGCTTGCCGGTCGCAACGCATCGAGAATTGGCTTCGTCGGAATCTGACAAATTTTTACGGATTTCCCTAGGTGTACCACTAGGGAAAATCACCAGAATCAAAAAAGTGGTGAAATTTTGGATCCGGGTCCAATAATTCGGGAAAACTTGATTGGAATAGCTACTGGAAGCTTGCCGGTCACAACGCATCGAGAATTGGCTTCGTCGGAATCTGACAAATTTTTACGGATTTCCCTAGGGGTACCACTAGGAAAAATCACCAGAATCGAAAAAGTGGTGAAATTTTTGATCCGGGTCCAATAATTCGGGAAAACTTGATTGGAATAGCTACTGGAAGCTTGCCGGTCACAACGCATCGAGAATTGGCTTCGTCGGAATCTGACGAATTTTTACGGATTTCCCTAGGGGTACCACTAGTGAAAATCACCAGAATCGAAAAAGTGGTGAAATTTTGGATCCGGGTCCAATAATTCGGGAAAACTTGATTGGAATAGCTACTGGAAGCTTTCCGGTCACAACGCATCGAGAATTGGCTTCGTCGGAATCTGACGAATTTTTACGGATTTCCCTAGGGGTACCACTAGGTAAAATAACCAGAATCGAGAAATCGTAAAAATTGGTGAAATTTTGAATCCGGGTCCAATAATTCGGGAAAACTTGATTGGAATAGCTACTGGAAGCTTGCCGGTCGCAACGCATCGAGAATTGGCTTCGTCGGAATCTGACGAATTTTTACGGATTTCCCTAGGGGTACCACTAGGGAAAATCACCAGAATCGAAAAAGTGGTGAAATTTTGGATCCGGGTCCAATAATTCGGGAAAACTTGATTGGAATAGCTACTGGAAGCTTGCCGGTCACAACGCATCGAGAATTGGTTTCGTCGGAATCTGACGAATTTTTACGGATTTCCCTAGGGGTAACTCTAGGGAAAATCACCAGAATCGAGAATTGGCTTCGTCGGAATCTGACAAATTTTTACGGATTTCCCTAGGGGTACCACTAGGGAAAATCACCAGAATCGAAAAAGTGGTGAAATTTTGGATCCGGGTCCAATAATTCGGGAAAACTTGATTGGAATAGCTACTGGAAGCTTGCCGGTCACAACGCATCGAGAATTGGCTTCATCGGAATCTGACGAATTTTTACGGATTTCCCTAGGGGTACCACTAGGGAAAATCACCAGAATCGAGAAATCGTAAAAAGTGGTGAAATTTTGGATCTGGGTCCAATAATTCGGGAAAACTTGATTGGAATAGCTACTGGAAGCTTGCCGGTCACAACGCATCGAGAATTGGCTTCGTCGAAATCTGACGAATTTTTACGGATTTTCCTAGGGGTACCACTAGGGAAAATCACCAGAATCGAGAAATCGTAAAAAGTGGTGAAATTTTGGATCCGGGTCCAATAATTCGGGAAAACTTGATTGGAATAGCTACTGAAAGCTTGCCGGTCACAACGCATCGAGAATTGGCTTCGTCGGAATCTGACGAATTTTAACGGATTTCCCTAGGGGTACCACTAGGGAAAATCACCAGTGTAACACCCCCGCCATCCCCGTTGGAAGGATACCGGAGTGCCACGCGGGCAAACACATATAATCAAATCCATATACACATGTATAAACAAAAACCAAAAGAGATTTAAAGAAACTTTTAATCATGTAATAGTAATTCCTTTTTACATATAACATATATCCATACTGTTTTACAAAATGAGGCTTGTAATCAAATACATATACAAAAATAATATTTGTTCCTTTACAAAAGATTTACTTTGCTATACACAAGCCATATACAAAAATTACAGCGGAAGACTTCAAATAACTTCATTCAAAAAGACTCCTAGTGGCCGACCCGCAGATATCAGACTCCAAATCCAAACTCGTCACCTGCACGGGAAAAGAGCCCGTGCTAAGCGGTAACGCTTAGTGGGGAGGAACAAAACAAACTAACAATATGCATATACAATATTTACAACAAGACTATAATCTCATTCCAACCATAAACATACATTACAAGAAATTAACTATTAAAACATAATTAAAATCTACATATTTCTCACCATTCCAAAACATATACACTCAAGGTGTATAAACACAAAGTTATACTATATTTCATATACAACATATACCTTTAATCTTGTCAATAAACATCTCAACATATATATATATATATATCACATATAAACATGTAGCCTGATTAATCCGAAATACTCTCTAGAAGTGGATACGGTCATTTGGATACTGATTGAACACAGTATCCCAAGCATATAGAGACATGAGTCTCAAACATGTATTTTCCATATAGAGACCGGAGTCTCGCTTTATTTTCATATAGACCAAACATGGTCGAAACAAGGATCCAAATGGACCCGCATATATCGTTTTATCATATAGCAGCTGCACACACACTCTGACCTAAGTAAGCGCTTACTTATCCACTACTATGACTATTCAGGCTTAAAACTCAACTCAACAATTCAAGCACTAATATCAATATGAATATTGAAAATAATACTAATTTATAGTCCATGTATACAGGTATACAGATCACATTTAAAACAAGTAACTATAAATATTAAAAACAACTAAATGCAAATACATATTTCACGTATACATGTGTCTAGATCAAATTCAGAAACATTTAAATACATCCAGTATTAATTATTGGAGGCCGAAGTACAAATAATACACATTCAAGACAATTTATGTTCATGTGAAATATAAACTAGTAAATTATGTACATTATTTATTTAATCATTAATATAACTCAATAATTTACGTATCAAATCATGAGAATTTCATTAAATACTAACTTATAATTCATATATATACACGTATATTGATCCAATTCAGAACATTTAAATGTATAAATATCAATTGCAGGAGGTAATGACAACAAATAGTTCATATTGAAAAAGTCCATGTTAAATAAATTATAAACATGTAAATCATGTAGATTAATCATTAATCATGTATACAAAACTCATTATTACGCAATTATCCAATATACAATACAAATTTTAACTCAAACATTTGTCATGTAGTGCAAAAACCCTTAAAACAGAAGTTAAAACTTTGTTTTAATAAAACAGGACAGCAGGGAAGGCTGGTCACGCCGTGACCATTCGTCACGTCTCGTGACACAGGCTTCACGCGAGTGCCAGGCAAAAAGCAAGGCAGTCACGGCGTGACCATCAGTCACGTCTCGTGACGCCTGTGAGGAGAGGGAGAGGAGATCACGAGGTCTCGTCCCGTGACACGCAGGAAAGTGAAACAGGTCACGGCGTGATGCAGCATCACGTCTCGTGACCTTCAACAGAGAAGGGGGTCACGGCGTGATGCTCCATCACGTCTCGTGACCTCCTTCTCACATTTCTGCTTGCTTCTCTTCACAAACTCAGAATTTCCAGAAAATGTTGAAAACCAGAAATCGCAAAAACAGAGTACAACCAAAGATTAAAACCCCACTTTGTCTAAAACAAATTTTCATACAATAATGTTTCGAATACATACCTTCAAGTCTCCAGAGCACATTCACAGCAATTAGAATACCAGTATCACATTTTTACAACTAACACAGAAGCAATACCAGAACATTAACTTTCCAGGAAATCCATATTCAATCTCATGCATATTCAACTCATGGCATGTTCCTATCATTCTTTTTCTACTGAAATTATATCAACAACATTACGTATCTCTAGCATTTCCATATATAAACACACACATAAACACATTAATACCAAAACTGGAAACAGGACCCAAAATGGGAAAAACAGACACACTCCCAAACCTGAAATGAAGTCCCCAAAAACGCCCACTGCTTCTCAATCCACAACCTTCTCTTTCCCTTTATCTATCTTCCTCTCCTCAACAGATTACATGAACCAATAAATAAGATCCAAATTCAATCCAAGGAAAACAGTAATGCAAATCCTTAAACAGAGAAGATGGAGAACCAAACTCACCTTCTGAACTTCAAAGCTTAAAACCCTAGCTCCCAATAAAAGAACACGCATGCAAAAGAGAAAAGAACGGCAAATGGAGAGGAATGGTATGGCTAACGTGAGAGAAAGCAAAAGAGAGAGAAAAACTTCAGTCTGTAGGTTTCCAACACTAACACAACCAGACCTCTCTCTTCCCTCACCCACGTGCACACACACACTCTCCACTTGGCACACATGCACGAATTCACAGTTCCACTCACTCTTCTTTTACCATTTAATCCTTGTCAAATTACCTTTCACTCACCAAACTAAAATCTGTAGTTTAAATCTTTTATTTCCTTGCAATCAAATCCTCTTTTCTCATATAAATTACCCAAATGCCCTTAATTGTCCAATTAAAATCGCTAAATCCAATTAGGCCACTTACGGGGTGTGACAACCAGAATCGAGAAATCGTAAAAAGTTGTGAAATTTTAGATCCGGGTCAAATAATTCGGGAAAACTTGATTGGAATAGCTACTGGAAGCTTGCCGGTCACAACGCATCGAGAATTGGCTTCGTCGAAATCTGACGAATTTTTACGGATTTCCCTAGGGGTACCACTAGGTAAAATCACCAGAATCGAAAAAGTGGTGAAATTTTGGATCCGGGTCCAATAATTCGGGAAAACTTGATTGGAATAGCTACTGGAAGCTTGCCGGTCACAACGCATCGAGAATTGGCTTCGTCGGAATCTGACGAATTTTTACGGATTTCCCTAGGGGTACCACTAGGGAAAATCACCAGAATAGAGAAATCGTAAAATGTGGTGAAATTTTTGATCCAGGTCCAATAATTAGGGAAAACTTGATTGGAATAGCTACTGAAAGCTTGCCGGTCACAACGCATCGAGAATTGGCTTCGTCGGAATCTAACGAATTTTTACGGATTTCCCTAGGGGTACCACTAGGGAAAATCACCAGAATCGAGAAATCGTAAAAAGTGGTGAAATTTTTGATCCGGGTCCAATAATTCGGGAAAACTTGATTGGAATAGCTACTGGAAGCTTGCTGGTCACAACGCAACGAGAATTGGTTTCGTCGGAATCTGACGAATTTTTACGGATTTCCCTAGGGGTACCACTAGGGAAAATCACCCGAATCGAGAAATCGTAAAAAGTGGTGAAATTTTGGATCCGGATCCAATAATTCGGGAAAACTTGATTGGAATAGCTACTGGAAGCTTGCCGGTCACAACGCATCGAGAATTGGCTTCATCGGAATCTGACGAATTTTTACGGATTTCCCTAGGGGTACCACTAGGGAAAATCACCAGAATCGAGAAATCGTAAAAAGTGGTGAAATTTTTGATCCGGGTCCAATAATTCGGGAAAACTTGATTGGAATAGCTACTGGAAGCTTGCCGGTCACAACACATCGAGAATTGGCTTCGTCGGAATCTGACGAATTTTTACGGATTTCCCTAGGGGTACCACTAGGAAAAATCACCAAAATCGAGAAATCGTAAAAAGTGGTGAAATTTTGGATCCGGGTCCAATAATTCGGGAAAACTTGATTGGAATAGCTACTGGAAGCTTGCCGGTCACAACGCATCGAGAATTGGCTTCGTCAAAATCTGACGAATTTTTACGGATTTTCCTAAGGGTACCACTAGGGAAAATCACCAGAATCGAGAAATCGTAAAAAGTGGTGAAATTTTTGATCCGGGTCCAATAATTCGGGAAAACTTGATTGGAATAGCTACTGGAAGCTTGCCGGTCACAACGCATCAAGAATTGGCTTCGTCGGAATCCGACGAATTTTTACGGATTTCCCTAGGGGTACCACTAGGGAAAATCACCAGAATCGAGAAATCGTAAAAAGTGGTGAAATTTTGGATCCGGGTCCAATAATTCGGGAAAACTTGATTGGAATAGCTACTGGAAGCTTGCCGGTCACAACGCATCGAGAATTGGCTTCGTCGGAATCTGACGAATTTTTACGGATTTCCCTAGGGGTACCACTAGGGAAAATCACCAGAATCGAGAAATCGTAAAAAGTGGTGAAATTTTTGATCCAGGTCCAATAATTCGGGAAAACTTGATTGGAATAGCTACTGGAAGCTTGCCGGTCACAACGCATCGAGAATTGGCTTCGTCGGAATCTGACGAATTTTTACGGATTTTCCTAGGGGTACCACTAGGGAAAATCACCAGAATCGAGAAATCGTAAAAAGTGGTGAAATTTTTGATCCGGGTCCAATAATTCGGGAAAACTTGATTAGAATAGCTACTGGAAGCTTACCGGTCACAACGCATCGAGCATTGGCTTCGTCGGAATCTGACGAATTTTTACGGATTTCCCTAGGGGTACCACTAGGAAAAATCATCAGAATCGAAAAAGTGGTGAAATTTTTGATCCGGGTCCAATAATTCAGGAAAACTTGATTGGAATAGCTACTGGAAGCTTGCTGGTCACAACGCAACGAGAATTGGTTTGTCGGAATCTGACGAATTTTTACGGATTTCCCTAGGGGTACCACTAGGGAAAATCACCAGAATCGAGAAATCGTAAAAAGTGGTGAAATTTTGGATCCGGATCCAATAATTCGGGAAAACTTGATTGGAATAGCTACTGGAAGCTTGCCGGTCACAACGCATCGAGAATTGGCTTCATCGGAATCTGACGAATTTTTACGGATTTTCCTAGGGGTACCACTAGGAAAAATCACCAGAATCGAGAAATCGTAAAAAGTGGTGAAATTTTTTATCCGGGTCCAATAATTCGGGAAAACTTGATTGGAATAGCTACTGGAAGCTTGCCGGTCACAACACATCGAGAATTGGCTTCGTCGGAATCTGACGAATTTTTACGGATTTCCCTAGGGGTACCACTAGGAAAAATCACCAGAATCGAGAAATCGTAAAAAGTGGTGAAATTTTGGATCCGGGTCCAATAATTCGGGAAAACTTGATTGGAATAGCTACTGGAAGCTTGCCGGTCACAACGCATCGAGAATTGGCTTCGTCGGAATCTGACGAATTTTTACGGATTTTCCTAGGGGTACCACTAGGGAAAATCACCAGAATCGAGAAATCGTAAAAAGTGGTGAAATTTTTGATCCGGGTCCAATAATTCGGGAAAACTTGATTAGAATAGCTACTGGAAGCTTACCGGTCACAACGCATCGAGCATTGGCTTCGTCGGAATCTGACGAATTTTTACGGATTTCCCTAGGGGTACCACTAGGAAAAATCATCAGAATCGAAAAAGTGGTGAAATTTTTGATCCGGGTCCAATAATTCGGGAAAACTTGATTGGAATAGCTACTGGAAGCTTGCCGGTCACAACACATCGAGAATTGGCTTCGTCGGAATCTGACGAATTTTTACGGATTTCCCTAGGGGTACCACTAGGGAAAATTACCAGAATCGAGAAATCGTAAAAAGTGGTGAAATTTTTGATCCGGGTCCAATAATTCGGGAAAACTTGATTGGAATAGCTACTGGAAGCTTGCCGGTCACAACGCATCAAGAATTGGCTTCGTCGGAATCCGACGAATTTTTACGGATTTCCCTAGGGGTACCACTAGGGAAAATCACCAGAATCGAGAAATCGTAAAAAGTGGTGAAATTTTTGATCCAGGTCCAATAATTCGGGAAAACTTGATTGGAATAGCTACTGGAAGCTTGCCGGTCACAACGCATCGAGAATTGGCTTCGTCGAAATCTGACGAATTTTTACGGATTTTCCTAGGGGTACCACTAGGTAAAATCACCAGAATCGAAAAAGTGGTGAAATTTTGGATCCGGGTCCAATAATTCGGGAAAACTTGATTGGAATAGCTACTGGAAGCTTGCCGGTCACAACGCATCGAGAATTGGCTTCGTCGGAATCTGACGAATTTTTACGGATTTCCCTAGGGGTACCACTAGGGAAAATCACCAGAATCGAGAAATCGTAAAAAGTGGTGAAATTTTTGATCCAGGTCCAATAATTAGGGAAAACTTGATTGGAATAGCTACTGGAAGCTTGCCGGTCACAACGCATCGAGAATTGGCTTCGTCGGAATCTAACGAATTTTTACGGATTTTCCTAGGGGTACCACTAGGGAAAATCACCAGAATCGAGAAATCGTAAAAAGTGGTGAAATTTTTGATCCGGGTCCAATAATTCGGGAAAACTTGATTGGAATAGCTACTGGAAGCTTGCCGGTCACAACGCATCAAGAATTGGCTTCGTCGGAATCCGACGAATTTTTACGGATTTCCCTAGGGGTACCACTATGGAAAATCACCAGAATCGAGAAATCGTAAAAAGTGGTGAAATTTTTGATCCAGGTCCAATAATTCGGGAAAACTTGATTGGAATAGCTACTGGAAGCTTGCCGGTCACAACGCATCGAGAATTGGCTTCGTCGAAATCTGACGAATTTTTACGGATTTCCCTAGGGGTACCACTAGGTAAAATCACCAGAATCGAAAAAGTGGTGAAATTTTGGATCCGGGTCCAATAATTCGGGAAAACTTGATTGGAATAGCTACTGGAAGCTTGCCGGTCACAACGCATCGAGAATTGGCTTCGTCGGAATCTGACGAATTTTTATGGATTTCCCTAGGGGTACCACTAGGGAAAATCACCAGAATCGAGAAATCGTAAAAAGTGGTGAAATTTTTGATCCGGGTCCAATAATTCGGGAAAACTTGATTGGAATAGCTACTGGAAGCTTGCCGGTCACAACACATCGAGAATTGGCTTCGTCGGAATCTGACGAATTTTTATGGATTTCCCTAGGGGTACCACTAGGAAAAATCACCAAAATCGAGAAATCGTAAAAAGTGGTAAAATTTTGGATCCGGGTCCAATAATTCGGGAAAACTTGATTGGAATAGCTACTGGAAGCTTGCCGGTCACAACGCATCGAGAATTGGCTTCGTCAAAATCTGACGAATTTTTACGGATTTTTCTAGGGGTACCACTAGGGAAAATCACCAGAATCGAGAAATCGTAAAAAGTGGTGAAATTTTTGATCCGGGTCCAATAATTCGGGAAAACTTGATTGGAATAGCTACTGGAAGCTTGCCGGTCACAACGCATCAAGAATTGGCTTCGTCGGAATCCGACGAATTTTTACGGATTTCCCTAGGGGTACCACTAGGGAAAATCACCAGAATCGAGAAATCATAAAAAGTTGTGAAATTTTAGATCCGGGTCCAATAATTCGGGAAAACTTGATTGGAATAGCTAGTGGAAGCTTGCCGGTCACAACGCATCGAGAATTGGCTTCGTCGGAATCTGACGAATTTTTACGGATTTCCCTAGGGGTAACTCTAGGGAAAATCACCAGAATCGAGAAATCGTAAAAAGTGGTGAAATTTTGGATCCGGGTCCAATAATTCGGGAAAACTTGATTGGAATAGCTACTGGAAGCTTGCCGGTCGCAACGCATCGAGAATTGGCTTCGTCGGAATCTGACGAATTTTTACGGATTTCCCTAGGGGTACCACTAGGGAAAATCACCAGAATCGAAAAAGTGGTGAAATTTTGGATCCGGGTCCAATAATTCGGGAAAACTTGATTGGAATAGCTACTGGAAGCTTGCCGGTCACAACGCATCGAGAATTGGTTTCGTCGGAATCTGACGAATTTTTACGGATTTCCCTAGGGTTACCACTAGTGAAAATCACCAGAATCGAAAAAGTGGTGAAATTTTGGATCCGGGTCCAATAATTCGGGAAAACTTGATTGGAATAGCTACTGGAAGCTTGCCGGTCACAACGCATCGAGAATTGGCTTCATCGGAATCTGACGAATTTTTACGGATTTCCCTAGGGGTACCACTAGGGAAAATCACCAGAATCGAGAAATCGTAAAAAGTGGTGAAATTTTGGATCTGGGTCCAATAATTCGGGAAAACTTGATTGGAATAGCTACTGGAAGCTTGCCGGTCACAACGCATCGAGAATTGGCTTCGTCGGAATCTAACGAATTTTTACGGATTTCCCTAGGGGTACCACTAGGGAAAATCACCAGAATCGAGAAATCGTAAAAAGTGGTGAAATTTTTGATCCGGGTCCAATAATTCGGGAAAACTTGATTGGAATAGCTACTGGAAGCTTGCTGGTCACAACGCAACGAGAATTGGCTTCGTCGGAATCTGACGAATTTTTACGGATTTCCCTAGGGGTACCACTAGGGAAAATCACCCGAATCGAGAAATCGTAAAAAGTGGTGAAATTTTGGATCCGGATCCAATAATTCGGGAAAACTTGATTGGAATAGCTACTGGAAGCTTGCCGGTCACAACGCATCGAGAATTGGCTTCATCGGAATCTGACGAATTTTTACGGATTTCCCTAGGGGTACCACTAGGAAAATCACCAGAATCGAGAAATCGTAAAAAGTGGTGAAATTTTGATCCGGGTCCAATAATTCGGGAAAACTTGATTGGAATAGCTACTGGAAGCTTGCCGGTCACAACACATCGAGAATTGGCTTCGTCGGAATCTGACGAATTTTTACGGATTTCCCTAGGGGTACCACTAGGAAAAATCACCAAAATCGAGAAATCGTAAAAAGTGGTGAAATTTTGGATCCGGGTCCAATAATTCGGGAAAACTTGATTGGAATAGCTACTGGAAGCTTGCCGGTCACAACGCATCGAGAATTGGCTTCGTCAAAATCTGACGAATTTTTACGGATTTTCCTAAGGGTACCACTAGGAAAATCACCAGAATCGAGAAATCGTAAAAAGTGGTGAAATTTTTGATCCGGGTCCAATAATTCGGGAAAACTTGATTGGAATAGCTACTGGAAGCTTGCCGGTCACAACGCATTAAGAATTGGCTTCGTCGGAATCCGACGAATTTTTACGGATTTCCCTAGGGGTACCACTAGGGAAAATCACCAGAATCGAGAAATCGTAAAAAGTGGTGAAATTTTGGATCCGGGTCCAATAATTCGGGAAAACTTGATTGGAATAGCTACTGGAAGCTTGCCGGTCACAACGCATCGAGAATTGGCTTCGTCGGAATCTGACGAATTTTTACGGATTTCCCTAGGGGTACCACTAGGGAAAATCACCAGAATCGAGAAATCGTAAAAAGTGGTGAAATTTTTGATCCAGGTCCAATAATTCGGGAAAACTTGATTGGAATAGCTACTGGAAGCTTGCCGGTCACAACGCATCGAGAATTGGCTTCGTCGGAATCTGACGAATTTTTACGGATTTTCCTAGGGGTACCACTAGGGAAAATCACCAGAATCGAGAAATCGTAAAAAGTGGTGAAATTTTTGATCCGGGTCCAATAATTCGGGAAAACTTGATTAGAATAGCTACTGGAAGCTTACCGGTCACAACGCATCGAGCATTGGCTTCGTCGGAATCTGACGAATTTTTACGGATTTCCCTAGGGGTACCACTAGGAAAAATCATCAGAATCGAAAAAGTGGTGAAATTTTTGATCCGGGTCCAATAATTTGGGAAAACTTGATTGGAATAGCTACTGGAAGCTTGCTGGTCACAACGCAACGAGAATTGGCTTCGTCGGAATCTGACGAATTTTTACGGATTTCCCTAGGGGTACCACTAGGAAAAATCACCAGAATCGAGAAATCGTAAAAAGTGGTGAAATTTTGGATCCGGATCCAATAATTCGGGAAAACTTGATTGGAATAGCTACTGGAAGCTTGCCGGTCACAACGCATCGAGAATTGGCTTCATTGGAATCTGACGAATTTTTACGGATTTTCCTAGGGGTACCACTAGGGAAAATCACCAGATCGAGAAATCGTAAAAAGTGGTGAAATTTTTTATCCGGGTCCAATAATTCGGGAAAACTTGATTGGAATAGCTACTGGAAGCTTGCCGGTCACAACACATCGAGAATTGGCTTCGTCGGAATCTGACGAATTTTTACGGATTTCCCTAGGGGTACCACTAGGAAAAATCACCAGAATCGAGAAATCGTAAAAAGTGGTGAAATTTTGGATCCGGGTCCAATAATTCGGGAAAACTTGATTGGAATAGCTACTGGAAGCTTGCCGGTCACAACGCATCGAGAATTGGCTTCGTCGGAATCTGACGAATTTTTACGGATTTTCCTAGGGGTACCACTAGGGAAAATCACCAGAATCGAGAAATCGTAAAAAGTGGTGAAATTTTTGATCCGGGTCCAATAATTCGGGAAAACTTGATTAGAATAGCTACTGGAAGCTTACCGGTCACAACGCATCGAGCATTGGCTTCGTCGGAATCTGACGAATTTTTACGGATTTCCCTAGGGGTACCACTAGGAAAAATCATCAGAATCGAAAAAGTGGTGAAATTTTTGATCCGGGGTCCAATAATTCGGGAAAACTTGATTGGAATAGCTACTGGAAGCTTGCCGGTCACAACACATCGAGAATTGGCTTCGTCGGAATCTGACGAATTTTTACGGATTTCCCTAGGGGTACCACTAGGGAAAATCACCAGAATCGAGAAATCGTAAAAAGTGGTGAAATTTTTGATCCGGGTCCAATAATTCGGGAAAACTTGATTGGAATAGCTACTGGAAGCTTGCCGGTCACAACGCATCAAGAATTGGCTTCGTCGGAATCCGACGAATTTTTACGGATTTCCCTAGGGGTACCACTAGGGAAAATCACCAGAATCGAGAAATCGTAAAAAGTGGTGAAATTTTTGATCCAGGTCCAATAATTCGGGAAAACTTGATTGGAATAGCTACTGGAAGCTTGCCGGTCACAACGCATCGAGAATTGGCTTCGTCGAAATCTGACGAATTTTTACGGATTTCCCTAGGGGTACCACTAGGTAAAATCACCAGAATCGAAAAAGTGGTGAAATTTTGGATCCGGGTCCAATAATTCGGGAAAACTTGATTGGAATAGCTACTGGAAGCTTGCCGGTCACAACGCATTGAGAATTGGCTTCGTCGGAATCTGACGAATTTTTACGGATTTCCCTAGGGGTACCACTAGGGAAAATCACCAGAATCGAGAAATCGTAAAAAGTGGTGAAATTTTTGATCCAGGTCCAATAATTAGGGAAAACTTGATTGGAATAGCTACTGGAAGCTTGCCGGTCACAACGCATCGAGAATTGGCTTCGTCGGAATCTAACGAATTTTTACGGATTTTCCTAGGGGTACCACTAGGGAAAATCACCAGAATCGAGAAATCGTAAAAAGTGGTGAAATTTTTGATCCGGGTCCAATAATTCGGGAAAACTTGATTGGAATAGCTACTGGAAGCTTGCCGGTCACAACGCATCAAGAATTGGTTTCGTCGGAATCCGACGAATTTTTACGGATTTCCCTAGGGGTACCACTATGGAAAATCACCAGAATCGAGAAATCGTAAAAAGTGGTGAAATTTTTGATCCAGGTCCAATAATTCGGGAAAACTTGATTGGAATAGCTACTGGAAGCTTGCCGGTCACAACGCATCGAGAATTGGCTTCGTCGAAATCTGACGAATTTTTACGGATTTCCCTAGGGGTACCACTAGGTAAAATCATCAGAATCGAAAAAGTGGTGAAATTTTTAATCCGGGTCCAATAATTCGGGAAAACTTGATTGGAATAGCTACTGGAAGCTTGCCGGTCACAACGCATCTAGAATTGGCTTCGTCGGAATCTGACGAATTTTTATGGATTTCCCTAGGGGTACCACTAGGGAAAATCACCAGAATCGAGAAATCGTAAAAAGTGGTGAAATTTTTGATCCGGGTCCAATAATTCGGGAAAACTTGATTGGAATAGCTACTGGAAGCTTGCCGGTCACAACACATCGAGAATTGGCTTCGTCGGAATCTGACGAATTTTTATGGATTTCCCTAGGGGTACCGCTAGGAAAAATCACCAAAATCGAGAAATCGTAAAAAGTGGTAAAATTTTGGATCCGGGTCCAATAATTCGGGAAAACTTGATTGGAATAGCTACTGGAAGCTTGCCGGTCACAACGCATCGAGAATTGGCTTCGTCAAAATCTGACGAATTTTTACGGATTTTCCTAGGGGTACCACTAGGGAAAATCACCAGAATCGAGAAATCGTAAAAAGTGGTGAAATTTTTGATCCGGGTCCAATAATTCGGGAAAACTTGATTGGAATAGCTACTGGAAGCTTGCCGGTCACAACGCATCAAGAATTGGCTTCGTCGGAATCCGACGAATTTTTACGGATTTCCCTAGGGGTACCACTAGGGAAAATCACCAGAATCGAGAAATCATAAAAAGTTGTGAAATTTTAGATCCGGGTCCAATAATTCGGGAAAACTTGATTGGAATAGCTAGTGGAAGCTTGCCGGTCACAACGCATCGAGAATTGGCTTCGTCGGAATCTGACGAATTTTTACGGATTTCCCTAGGGGTAACTCTAGGGAAAATCACCAGAATCGAGAAATCGTAAAAAGTGATGAAATTTTGGATCCGGGTCCAATAATTCGGGAAAACTTGATTGGAATAGCTACTGGAAGCTTGCCGGTCGCAACGCATCGAGAATTGGCTTCGTCGGAATCTGACGAATTTTTACGGATTTCCCTAGGGGTACCACTAGGGAAAATCACCAGAATCGAAAAAGTGGTGAAATTTTTGATCCGGGTCCAATAATTCGGGAAAACTTGATTGGAATAGCTAGTGGAAGCTTGCCGGTCACAACGCATCGAGAATTGGTTTCGTCGGAATCTGACGAATTTTTACGGATTTCCCTAGGGTTACCACTAGTGAAAATCACCAGAATCGAAAAAGTGGTGAAATTTTGGATCCGGGTCCAATAATTCGGGAAAACTTGATTGGAATAGCTACTGGAAGCTTGCCGGTCACAACGCATCGAGAATTGGCTTCATCGGAATCTGACGAATTTTTACGGATTTCCCTAGGGGTACCACTAGGGAAAATCACCAGAATCGAGAAATCGTAAAAAGTGGTGAAATTTTGGATCTGGGTCCAATAATTCGGGAAAACTTGATTGGAATAGCTACTGGAAGCTTGCCGGTCACAACGCATCGAGAATTGGCTTCGTCGGAATCTAACGAATTTTTACGGATTTCCCTAGGGGTACCACTAGGGAAAATCACCAGAATCGAGAAATCGTAAAAAGTGGTGAAATTTTGGATCCGGGTCCAATAATTCGGGAAAACTTGATTGGAATAGCTACTGGAAGCTTGCCGGTCACAACGCATCAAGAATTGGCTTCGTCGGAATCCGACGAATTTTTACGGATTTCCCTAGGGGTACCACTATGGAAAATCACCAGAATCGAGAAATCGTAAAAAGTGGTGAAATTTTTGATCCAGGTCCAATAATTCGGGAAAACTTGATTGGAATAGCTACTGGAAGCTTGCCGGTCACAACGCATCGAGAATTGGCTTCGTCGAAATCTGACGAATTTTTACGGATTTCCCTAGGGGTACCACTAGGTAAAATCATCAGAATCGAAAAAGTGGTGAAATTTTTAATCCGGGTCCAATAATTCGGGAAAACTTGATTGGAATAGCTACTGGAAGCTTGCCGGTCACAACGCATCGAGAATTGGCTTCGTCGGAATCTGACGAATTTTTATGGATTTCCCTAGGGGTACCACTAGGGAAAATCACCAGAATCGAGAAATCGTAAAAAGTGGTGAAATTTTTGATCCGGGTCCAATAATTCGGGAAAACTTGATTGGAATAGCTACTGGAAGCTTGCCGGTCACAACACATCGAGAATTGGCTTCGTCGGAATCTGACGAATTTTTATGGATTTCCCTAGGGGTACCACTAGGAAAAATCACCAAAATCGAGAAATCGTAAAAAGTGGTAAAATTTTGGATCCGGGTCCAATAATTCGGGAAAACTTGATTGGAATAGCTACTGGAAGCTTGCCGGTCACAACGCATCGAGAATTGGCTTCGTCAAAATCTGACGAATTTTTACGGATTTTCCTAGGGGTACCACTAGGAAAAATCACCAGAATCGAGAAATCGTAAAAAGTGGTGAAATTTTTGATCCGGGTCCAATAATTCGGGAAAACTTGATTGGAATAGCTACTGGAAGCTTGCCGGTCACAACGCATCAAGAATTGGCTTCGTCGGAATCCGACGAATTTTTACGGATTTCCCTAGGGGTACCACTAGGGAAAATCACCAGAATCGAGAAATCATAAAAAGTTGTGAAATTTTAGATCCGGGTCCAATAATTCGGGAAAACTTGATTGGAATAGCTAGTGGAAGCTTGCCGGTCACAACGCATCGAGAATTGGCTTCGTCGGAATCTGACGAATTTTTACGGATTTCCCTAGGGGTAACTCTAGGGAAAATCACCAGAATCGAGAAATCGTAAAAAGTGGTGAAATTTTGGATCCGGGTCCAATAATTCGGGAAAACTTGATTGGAATAGCTACTGGAAGCTTGCCGGTCGCAACGCATCGAGAATTGGCTTCGTCGGAATCTGACGAATTTTTACGGATTTCCCTAGGGGTACCACTAGGGAAAATCACCAGAATCGAAAAAGTGGTGAAATTTTGGATCCGGGTCCAATAATTCGGGAAAACTTGATTGGAATAGCTACTGGAAGCTTGCCGGTCACAACGCATCGAGAATTGGTTTCGTCGGAATCTGACGAATTTTTACGGATTTCCCTAGGGTTACCACTAGTGAAAATCACCAGAATCGAAAAAGTGGTGAAATTTTGGATCCGGGTCCAATAATTCGGGAAAACTTGATTGGAATAGCTACTGGAAGCTTGCCGGTCACAACGCATCGAGAATTGGCTTCATCGGAATCTGACGAATTTTTACGGATTTCCCTAGGGGTACCACTAGGGAAAATCACGAGAATCGAGAAATCGTAAAAAGTGGTGAAATTTTGGATCTGGGTCCAATAATTCGGGAAAACTTGATTGGAATAGCTACTGGAAGCTTGCCGGTCACAACGCATCGAGAATTGGCTTCGTCGAAATCTGACGAATTTTTACGGATTTTCCTAGGGGTACCACTAGGGAAAATCACCAGAATCGAGAAATCGTAAAAAGTGGTGAAATTTTTGATCCGGGTCCAATAATTCGGGAAAACTTGATTAGAATAGCTACTGGAAGCTTGCCGGTCACAACGCATCGAGCATTGGCTTCGTCGGAATCTGACGAATTTTTACGGATTTCCCTAGGGGTACCACTAGGGAAAATCATCAGAATCGAAAAAGTGGTGAAATTTTTGATCCGGGTCCAATAATTCGGGAAAACTTGATTGGAATAGCTACTGGAAGCTTGCCGGTCACAACACATCGAGAATTGGCTTCGTCGGAATCTGACGAATTTTTACGGATTTCCCTAGGGGTACCACTAGGGAAAATCACCAGAATCGAGAAATCGTAAAAAGTGGTGAAATTTTGGATCCGGGTCCAATAATTCGGGAAAACTTGATTGGAATAGCTACTGGAAGCTTGCCGGTCACAACGCAACGAGAATTGGCTTCGTCGGAATCTGACGAATTTTTACGGATTTCCCTAGGGGTACCACTAGGGAAAATCACCAGAATCGAGAAATCGTAAAAAGTTGTGAAATTTTGGATCCGGATCCAATAATTCGGGAAAACTTGATTGGAATAGCTACTGGAAGCTTGCCGGTCACAACGCATCGAGAATTGGCTTCGTCGGAATCTGACGAATTTTTACGGATTTCCCTAGGGGTACCACTAGGGAAAATCACCAGAATCGAGAAATCGTAAAAAGTGGTGAAATTTTTGATCCGGGTCCAATAATTCGGGAAAACTTGATTGGAATAGCTACTGGAAGCTTGCCGGTCACAACACATCGAGAATTGGCTTCGTCGGAATCTGACGAATTTTTACGGATTTCCCTAGGGGTACCACTAGGAAAAATCACCAAAATCGAGAAATCGTAAAAAGTGGTGAAATTTTGGATCCGGGTCCAATAATTCGGGAAAACTTGATTGGAATAGCTACTGGAAGCTTGCCGGTCACAACGCATCGAGAATTGGCTTCGTCAAAATCTGACGAATTTTTACGGATTTTCCTAGGGGTACCACTAGGGAAAATCACCAGAATCGAGAAATCGTAAAAAGTGGTGAAATTTTTGATCCGGGTCCAATAATTCGGGAAAACTTGATTGGAATAGCTACTGGAAGCTTGCCGGTCACAACGCATCAAGAATTGGCTTCGTCGGAATCCGACGAATTTTTACGGATTTCCCTAGGGGTACCACTAGGGAAAATCACCAGAATCGAGAAATCATAAAAATATGTGAAATTTTAGATCCGGGTCCAATAATTCGGGAAAACTTGATTGGAATAGCTAGTGGAAGCTTGCCGGTCACAACGCATCGAGAATTGGCTTCGTCGGAATCTGACGAATTTTTACGGATTTCCCTAGGGGTAACTCTAGGGAAAATCACCAGAATCGAGAAATCGTAAAAAGTGGTGAAATTTTGGATCCGGGTCCAATAATTCGGGAAAACTTGATTGGAATAGCTACTGGAAGCTTGCCGGTCGCAACGCATCGAGAATTGGCTTCGTCGGAATCTGACGAATTTTTACGGATTTCCCTAGGGGTAACACTAGGGAAAATCACCAGAATCGAAAAAGTGGTGAAATTTTGGATCCGGGTCCAATAATTCGGGAAAACTTGATTGGAATAGCTACTGGAAGCTTGCCGGTCACAACGCATCGAGAATTGGTTTCGTCGGAATCTGACGAATTTTTACGGATTTCCCTAGGGTTACCACTAGTGAAAATCACCAGAATCGAAAAAGTGGTGAAATTTTGGATCCGGGTCCAATAATTCGGGAAAACTTGATTGGAATAGCTACTGGAAGCTTGCCGGTCACAACGCATCGAGAATTGGCTTCATCGGAATCTGACGAATTTTTACGGATTTCCCTAGGGGTACCACTAGGGAAAATCACGAGAATCGAGAAATCGTAAAAAGTGGTGAAATTTTGGATCTGGGTCCAATAATTCGGGAAAACTTGATTGGAATAGCTACTGGAAGCTTGCCGGTCACAACGCATCGAGAATTGGCTTCGTCGAAATCTGACGAATTTTTACGGATTTTCCTAGGGGTACCACTAGGGAAAATCACCAGAATCGAGAAATCGTAAAAAGTGGTGAAATTTTTGATCCGGGTCCAATAATTCGGGAAAACTTGATTAGAATAGCTACTGGAAGCTTGCCGGTCACAACGCATCGAGCATTGGCTTCGTCGGAATCTGACGAATTTTTACGGATTTCCCTAGGGGTACCACTAGGGAAAATCATCAGAATCGAAAAAGTGGTGAAATTTTTGATCCGGGTCCAATAATTCGGGAAAACTTGATTGGAATAGCTACTGGAAGCTTGCCGGTCACAACACATCGAGAATTGGCTTCGTCGGAATCTGACGAATTTTTACGGATTTCCCTAGGGGTACCACTAGGGAAAATCACCAGAATCGAGAAATCGTAAAAAGTGGTGAAATTTTGGATCCGGGTCCAATAATTCGGGAAAACTTGATTGGAATAGCTACTGGAAGCTTGCCGGTCACAACGCAACGAGAATTGGCTTCGTCGGAATCTGACGAATTTTTACGGATTTCCCTAGGGGTACCACTAGGGAAAATCACCAGAATCGAGAAATCGTAAAAAGTTGTGAAATTTTGGATCCGGATCCAATAATTCGGGAAAACTTGATTGGAATAGCTACTGGAAGCTTGCCGGTCACAACGCATCGAGAATTGGCTTCGTCGGAATCTGACGAATTTTTACGGATTTCCCTAGGGGTACCACTAGGGAAAATCACCAGAATCGAGAAATCGTAAAAAGTGGTGAAATTTTTGATCCGGGTCCAATAATTCGGGAAAACTTGATTGGAATAGCTACTGGAAGCTTGCCGGTCACAACACATCGAGAATTGGCTTCGTCGGAATCTGACGAATTTTTACGGATTTCCCTAGGGGTACCACTAGGAAAAATCACCAAAATCGAGAAATCGTAAAAAGTGGTGAAATTTTGGATCCGGGTCCAATAATTCGGGAAAACTTGATTGGAATAGCTACTGGAAGCTTGCCGGTCACAACGCATCGAGAATTGGCTTCGTCAAAATCTGACGAATTTTTACGGATTTTCCTAGGGGTACCACTAGGGAAAATCACCAGAATCGAGAAATCGTAAAAAGTGGTGAAATTTTTGATCCGGGTCCAATAATTCGGGAAAACTTGATTGGAATAGCTACTGGAAGCTTGCCGGTCACAACGCATCAAGAATTGGCTTCGTCGGAATCCGATGAATTTTTACGGATTTCCCTAGGGGTACCACTAGGGAAAATCACCAGAATCGAGAAATCATAAAAAGATGTGAAATTTTAGATCCGGGTCCAATAATTCGGGAAAACTTGATTGGAATAGCTAGTGGAAGCTTGCCGGTCACAACGCATCGAGAATTGGCTTCGTCGGAATCTGACGAATTTTTACGGATTTCCCTAGGGGTAACTCTAGGGAAAATCACCAGAATCGAGAAATCGTAAAAAGTGGTGAAATTTTGGATCCGGGTCCAATAATTCGGGAAAACTTGATTGGAATAGCTACTGGAAGCTTGCCGGTCGCAACGCATCGAGAATTGGCTTCGTCGGAATCTGACGAATTTTTACGGATTTCCCTAGGGGTAACACTAGGGAAAATCACCAGAATCGAAAAAGTGGTGAAATTTTGGATCCGGGTCCAATAATTCGGGAAAACTTGATTGGAATAGCTACTGGAAGCTTGCCGGTCACAACGCATCGAGAATTGGTTTCGTCGGAATCTGACGAATTTTTACGGATTTCCCTAGGGTTACCACTAGTGAAAATCACCAGAATCGAAAAAGTGGTGAAATTTTGGATCCGGGTCCAATAATTCGGGAAAACTTGATTGGAATAGCTACTGGAAGCTTGCCGGTCACAACGCATCGAGAATTGGCTTCATCGGAATCTGACGAATTTTTACGGATTTCCCTAGGGGTACCACTAGGGAAAATCACGAGAATCGAGAAATCGTAAAAAGTGGTGAAATTTTGGATCTGGGTCCAATAATTCGGGAAAACTTGATTGGAATAGCTACTGGAAGCTTGCCGGTCACAACGCATCGAGAATTGGCTTCGTCGAAATCTGACGAATTTTTACGGATTTTCCTAGGGGTACCACTAGGGAAAATCACTAGAATCGAGAAATCGTAAAAAGTGGTGAAATTTTTGATCCGGGTCCAATAATTCGGGAAAACTTGATTAGAATAGCTACTGGAAGCTTGCCGGTCACAACGCATCGAGCATTGGCTTCGTCGGAATCTGACGAATTTTTACGGATTTCCCTAGGGGTACCACTAGGGAAAATCATCAGAATCGAAAAAGTGGTGAAATTTTTGATCCGGGTCCAATAATTCGGGAAAACTTGATTGGAATAGCTACTGGAAGCTTGCCGGTCACAACACATCGAGAATTGGCTTCGTCGGAATCTGACGAATTTTTACGGATTTCCCTAGGGGTACCACTAGGGAAAATCACCAGAATCGAGAAATCGTAAAAAGTGGTGAAATTTTGAATCCGGGTCCAATAATTCGGGAAAACTTGATTGGAATAGCTACTGGAAGCTTGCCGGTCACAACGCAACGAGAATTGGCTTCGTCGGAATCTGACGAATTTTTACGGATTTCCCTAGGGGTACCACTAGGGAAAATCACCAGAATCGAGAAATCGTAAAAAGTTGTGAAATTTTGGATCCGGATCCAATAATTCGGGAAAACTTGATTGGAATAGCTACTGGAAGCTTGCCGGTCACAACGCATCGAGAATTGGCTTCGTCGGAATCTGACGAATTTTTACGGATTTCCCTAGGGGTACCACTAGGGAAAATCACCAGAATCGAGAAATCGTAAAAAGTGGTGAAATTTTTGATCCGGGTCCAATAATTCGGGAAAACTTGATTGGAATAGCTACTGGAAGCTTGCCGGTCACAAAACATCGAGAATTGGCTTCGTCGGAATCTGACGAATTTTTACGGATTTCCCTAGGGGTACCACTAGGAAAAATCACCAAAATCGAGAAATCGTAAAAAGTGGTGAAATTTTGGATCCGGGTCCAATAATTCGGGAAAACTTGATTGGAATAGCTACTGGAAGCTTGCCGGTCACAACGCATCGAGAATTGGCTTCGTCAAAATCTGACGAATTTTTAAGGATTTTCCTAAGGGTACCACTAGGGAAAATCACCAGAATCGAGAAATCGTAAAAAGTGGTGAAATTTTTGATCCGGGTCCAATAATTCGGGAAAACTTGATTGGAATAGCTACTGGAAGCTTGCCGGTCACAACGCATCAAGAATTGGCTTCGTCGGAATCCGACGAATTTTTACGGATTTCCCTAGGGGTACCACTAGGGAAAATCACTAGAATCGAGAAATCGTAAAAAGTGGTGAAATTTTGGATCCGGGTCCAATAATTCGGGAAAACTTGATTGGAATAGCTACTGGAAGCTTGCCGGTCACAACGCATCGAGAATTGGCTTCGTCGGAATCTGACGAATTTTTACGGATTTCCCTAGGGGTACCACTAGGGAAAATCACCAGAATCGAGAAATCGTAAAAAGTGGTGAAATTTTTGATCCAGGTCCAATAATTCGGGAAAACTTGATTGGAATAGCTACTGGAAGCTTGCCGGTCACAACGCATCGAGAATTGGCTTCGTCGGAATCTAACGAATTTTTACGGATTTCCCTAGGGGTACCACTAGGGAAAATCACCAGAATCGAGAAATCGTAAAAAGTGGTGAAATTTTTGATCCGGGTCCAATAATTCGGGAAAACTTGATTGGAATAGCTACTGGAAGCTTGCTGGTCACAACGCAACGAGAATTGGCTTCGTCGGAATCTGACGAATTTTTACGGATTTCCCTAGGGGTACCACTAGGGAAAATCACCAGAATCGAGAAATCGTAAAAAGTGGTGAAATTTTGGATCCGGATCCAATAATTCGGGAAAACTTGATTGGAATAGCTACTGGAAGCTTGCCGGTCACAACGCATCGAGAATTGGCTTCATCGGAATCTGACGAATTTTTACGGATTTTCCTAGGGGTACCACTAGGGAAAATCACCAGAATCGAGAAATCGTAAAAAGTGGTGAAATTTTTGATCCGGGTCCAATAATTCGGGAAAACTTGATTGGAATAGCTACTGGAAGCTTGCCGGTCACAACACATCGAGAATTGGCTTCGTCGGAATCTGACGAATTTTTACGGATTTCCCTAGGGGTACCACTAGGAAAAATCACCAGAATCGAGAAATCGTAAAAAGTGGTGAAATTTTGGATCCGGGTCCAATAATTCGGGAAAACTTGATTGGAATAGCTACTGGAAGCTTGCCGGTCACAACGCATCGAGAATTGGCTTCGTCGGAATCTGACGAATTTTTACGGATTTTCCTAGGGGTACCACTAGGGAAAATCACCAGAATCGAGAAATCGTAAAAAGTGGTGAAATTTTTGATCCGGGTCCAATAATTCGGGAAAACTTGATTAGAATAGCTACTGGAAGCTTGCCGGTCACAACGCATCGAGCATTGGCTTCGTCGGAATCTGACGAATTTTTACGGATTTCCCTAGGGGTACCACTAGGGAAAATCATCAGAATCGAAAAAGTGGTGAAATTTTTGATCCGGGTCCAATAATTCGGGAAAACTTGATTGGAATAGCTACTGGAAGCTTGCCGGTCACAACACATCGAGAATTGGCTTCGTCGGAATCTGACGAATTTTTACGGATTTCCCTAGGGGTACCACTAGGGAAAATCACCAGAATCGAGAAATCGTAAAAAGTGGTGAAATTTTGGATCCGGGTCCAATAATTCGGGAAAACTTGATTGGAATAGCTACTGGAAGCTTGCCGGTCACAACGCAACGAGAATTGGCTTCGTCGGAATCTGACGAATTTTTACGGATTTCCCTAGGGGTACCACTAGGGAAAATCACCAGAATCGAGAAATCGTAAAAAGTTGTGAAATTTTGGATCCGGATCCAATAATTCGGGAAAACTTGATTGGAATAGCTACTGGAAGCTTGCCGGTCACAACGCATCGAGAATTGGCTTCGTCGGAATCTGACGAATTTTTACGGATTTCCCTAGGGGTACCACTAGGAAAAATCACCAGAATCGAGAAATCGTAAAAAGTGGTGAAATTTTTGATCCGGGTCCAATAATTCGGGAAAACTTGATTGGAATAGCTACTGGAAGCTTGCCGGTCACAACACATCGAGAATTGGCTTCGTCGGAATCTGACGAATTTTTACGGATTTCCCTAGGGGTACCACTAGGAAAAATCACCAAAATCGAGAAATCGTAAAAAGTGGTGAAATTTTGGATCCGGGTCCAATAATTCGGGAAAACTTGATTGGAATAGCTACTGGAAGCTTGCCGGTCACAACGCATCGAGAATTCGCTTCGTCAAAATCTGACGAATTTTTACGGATTTTCCTAGGGGTACCACTAGGGAAAATCACCAGAATCGAGAAATCGTAAAAAGTGGTGAAATTTTTGATCCGGGTCCAATAATTCGGGAAAACTTGATTGGAATAGCTACTGGAAGCTTGCCGGTCACAACGCATCAAGAATTGGCTTCGTCGGAATCCGACGAATTTTTACGGATTTCCCTAGGGGTACCACTAGGGAAAATCACCAGAATCGAGAAATCATAAAAAGATGTGAAATTTTAGATCCGGGTCCAATAATTCGGGAAAACTTGATTGGAATAGCTAGTGGAAGCTTGCCGGTCACAACGCATCGAGAATTGGCTTCGTCGGAATCTGACGAATTTTTACGGATTTCCCTAGGGGTAACTCTAGGGAAAATCACCAGAATCGAGAAATCGTAAAAAGTGGTGAAATTTTGGATCCGGGTCCAATAATTCGGGAAAACTTGATTGGAATAGCTACTGGAAGCTTGCCGGTCGCAACGCATCGAGAATTGGCTTCGTCGGAATCTGACGAATTTTTACGGATTTCCCTAGGGGTAACACTTGGGAAAATCACCAGAATCGAAAAAGTGGTGAAATTTTGGATCCGGGTCCAATAATTCGGGAAAACTTGATTGGAATAGCTACTGGAAGCTTGCCGGTAACAACGCATCGAGAATTGGTTTCGTCGGAATCTGACGAATTTTTACGGATTTCCCTAGGGTTACCACTAGTGAAAATCACCAGAATCGAAAAAGTGGTGAAATTTTGGATCCGGGTCCAATAATTCGGGAAAACTTGATTGGAATAGCTACTGGAAGCTTGCCGGTCACAACGCATCGAGAATTGGCTTCATCGGAATCTGACGAATTTTTACGGATTTCCCTAGGGGTACCACTAGGGAAAATCACGAGAATCGAGAAATCGTAAAAAGTGGTGAAATTTTGGATCTGGGTCCAATAATTCGGGAAAACTTGATTGGAATAGCTACTGGAAGCTTGCCGGTCACAACGCATCGAGAATTGGCTTCGTCGAAATCTGACGAATTTTTACGGATTTTCCTAGGGGTACCACTAGGGAAAATCACCAGAATCGAGAAATCGTAAAAAGTGGTGAAATTTTTGATCCGGGTCCAATAATTCGGGAAAACTTGATTAGAATAGCTACTGGAAGCTTGCCGGTCACAACGCATCGAGCATTGGCTTCGTCGGAATCTGACGAATTTTTACGGATTTCCCTAGGGGTACCACTAGGGAAAATCATCAGAATCGAAAAAGTGGTGAAATTTTTGATCCGGGTCCAATAATTCGGGAAAACTTGATTGGAATAGCTACTGGAAGCTTGCCGGTCACAACACATCGAGAATTGGCTTCGTCGGAATCTGACGAATTTTTACGGATTTCCCTAGGGGTACCACTAGGGAAAATCACCAGAATCGAGAAATCGTAAAAAGTGGTGAAATTTTGGATCCGGGTCCAATAATTCGGGAAAACTTGATTGGAATAGCTACTGGAAGCTTGCCGGTCACAACGCAACGAGAATTGGCTTCGTCGGAATCTGACGAATTTTTACGGATTTCCCTAGGGGTACCACTAGGGAAAATCACCAGAATCGAGAAATCGTAAAAAGTTGTGAAATTTTGGATCCGGATCCAATAATTCGGGAAAACTTGATTGGAATAGCTACTGGAAGCTTGCCGGTCACAACGCATCGAGAATTGGCTTCGTCGGAATCTGACGAATTTTTACGGATTTCCCTAGGGGTACCACTAGGGAAAATCACCAGAATCGAGAAATCGTAAAAAGTGGTGAAATTTTTGATCCGGGTCCAATAATTCGGGAAAACTTGATTGGAATAGCTACTGGAAGCTTGCCGGTCACAACACATCGAGAATTGGCTTCGTCGGAATCTGACGAATTTTTACGGATTTCCCTAGGGGTACCACTAGGAAAAATCACCAAAATCGAGAAATCGTAAAAAGTGGTGAAATTTTGGATCCGGGTCCAATAATTCGGGAAAACTTGATTGGAATAGCTACTGGAAGCTTGCCGGTCACAACGCATCGAGAATTGGCTTCGTCAAAATCTGACGAATTTTTACGGATTTTCCTAGGGGTACCACTAGGGAAAATCACCAGAATCGAGAAATCGTAAAAAGTGGTGAAATTTTTGATCCGGGTCCAATAATTCGGGAAAACTTGATTGGAATAGCTACTGGAAGCTTGCCGGTAACAACGCATCAAGAATTGGCTTCGTCGGAATCCGACGAATTTTTACGGATTTCCCTAGGGGTACCACTAGGGAAAATCACCAGAATCGAGAAATCATAAAAAGATGTGAAATTTTAGATCCGGGTCCAATAATTCGGGAAAACTTGATTGGAATAGCTAGTGGAAGCTTGCCGGTCACAACGCATCGAGAATTGGCTTCGTCGGAATCTGACGAATTTTTACGGATTTCCCTAGGGGTAACTCTAGGGAAAATCACCAGAATCGAGAAATCGTAAAAAGTGGTGAAATTTTGGATCCGGGTCCAATAATTCGGGAAAACTTGATTGGAATAGCTACTGGAAGCTTGCCGGTCGCAACGCATCGAGAATTGGCTTCGTCGGAATCTGACGAATTTTTACGGATTTCCCTAGGGGTAACACTAGGGAAAATCACCAGAATCGAAAAAGTGGTGAAATTTTGGATCCGGGTCCAATAATTCGGGAAAACTTGATTGGAATAGCTACTGGAAGCTTGCCGGTCACAACGCATCGAGAATTGGTTTCGTCGGAATCTGACGAATTTTTACGGATTTCCCTAGGGTTACCACTAGTGAAAATCACCAGAATCGAAAAAGTGGTGAAATTTTGGATCCGGGTCCAATAATTCGGGAAAACTTGATTGGAATAGCTACTGGAAGCTTGCCGGTCACAACGCATCGAGAATTCGCTTCATCGGAATCTGACGAATTTTTACGGATTTCCCTAGGGGTACCACTAGGGAAAATCACGAGAATCGAGAAATCGTAAAAAGTGGTGAAATTTTGGATCTGGGTCCAATAATTCGGGAAAACTTGATTGGAATAGCTACTGGAAGCTTGCCGGTCACAACGCATCGAGAATTGGCTTCGTCGAAATCTGACGAATTTTTACGGATTTTCCTAGGGGTACCACTAGGGAAAATCACCAGAATCGAGAAATCGTAAAAAGTGGTGAAATTTTTGATCCGGGTCCAATAATTCGGGAAAACTTGATTAGAATAGCTACTGGAAGCTTGCCGGTCACAACGCATCGAGCATTGGCTTCGTCGAAATCTGACGAATTTTTACGGATTTCCCTAGGGGTACCACTAGGGAAAATCATCAGAATCGAAAAAGTGGTGAAATTTTTGATCCGGGTCCAATAATTCGGGAAAACTTGATTGGAATAGCTACTGGAAGCTTGCCGGTCACAACACATCGAGAATTGGATTCGTCGGAATCTGACGAATTTTTACGGATTTCCCTAGGGGTACCACTAGGGAAAATCACCAGAATCGAGAAATCGTAAAAAGTGGTGAAATTTTGGATCCGGGTCCAATAATTCGGGAAAACTTGATTGGAATAGCTACTGGAAGCTTGCCGGTCACAACGCAACGAGAATTGGCTTCGTCGGAATCTGACGAATTTTTACGGATTTCCCTAGGGGTACCACTAGGGAAAATCACCAGAATCGAGAAATCGTAAAAAGTTGTGAAATTTTGGATCCGGATCCAATAATTCGGGAAAACTTGATTGGAATAGCTACTGGAAGCTTGCCGGTCACAACGCATCGAGAATTGGCTTCGTCGGAATCTGACGAATTTTTACGGATTTCCCTAGGGGTACCACTAGGGAAAATCACCAGAATCGAGAAATCGTAAAAAGTGGTGAAATTTTTGATCCGGGTCCAATAATTCGGGAAAACTTGATTGGAATAGCTACTGGAAGCTTGCCGGTCACAACACATCGAGAATTGGCTTCGTCGGAATCTGACGAGTTTTTACGGATTTCCCTAGGGGTACCACTAGGAAAAATCACCAAAATCGAGAAATCGTAAAAAGTGGTGAAATTTTGGATCCGGGTCCAATAATTCGGGAAAACTTGATTGGAATAGCTACTGGAAGCTTGCCGGTCACAACGCATCGAGAATTGGCTTCGTCAAAATCTGACGAATTTTTACGGATTTTCCTAGGGGTACCACTAGGGAAAATCACCAGAATCGAGAAATCGTAAAAAGTGGTGAAATTTTTGATCCGGGTCCAATAATTCGGGAAAACTTGATTGGAATAGCTACTGGAAGCTTGCCGGTCACAACGCATCAAGAATTGGCTTCGTCGGAATCCGATGAATTTTTACGGATTTCCCTAGGGGTACCACTAGGGAAAATCACCAGAATCGAGAAATCATAAAAAGATGTGAAATTTTAGATCCGGGTCCAATAATTCGGGAAAACTTGATTGGAATAGCTAGTGGAAGCTTGCCGGTCACAACGCATCGAGAATTGGCTTCGTCGGAATCTGACGAATTTTTACGGATTTCCCTAGGGGTAACTCTAGGGAAAATCACCAGAATCGAGAAATCGTAAAAAGTGGTGAAATTTTGGATCCGGGTCCAATAATTCGGGAAAACTTGATTGGAATAGCTACTGGAAGCTTGCCGGTCGCAACGCATCGAGAATTGGCTTCGTCGGAATCTGACGAATTTTTACGGATTTCCCTAGGGGTAACACTAGGGAAAATCACCAGAATCGAAAAAGTGGTGAAATTTTGGATCCGGGTCCAATAATTCGGGAAAACTTGATTGGAATAGCTACTGGAAGCTTGCCGGTCACAACGCATCGAGAATTGGTTTCGTCGGAATCTGACGAATTTTTACGGATTTCCCTAGGGTTACCACTAGTGAAAATCACCAGAATCGAAAAAGTGGTGAAATTTTGGATCCGGGTCCAATAATTCGGGAAAACTTGATTGGAATAGCTACTGGAAGCTTGCCGGTCACAACGCATCGAGAATTGGCTTCATCGGAATCTGACGAATTTTTACGGATTTCCCTAGGGGTACCACTAGGGAAAATCACGAGAATCGAGAAATCGTAAAAAGTGGTGAAATTTTGGATCTGGGTCCAATAATTCGGGAAAACTTGATTGGAATAGCTACTGGAAGCTTGCCGGTCACAACGCATCGAGAATTGGCTTCGTCGAAATCTGACGAATTTTTACGGATTTTCCTAGGGGTACCACTAGGGAAAATCACCAGAATCGAGAAATCGTAAAAAGTGGTGAAATTTTTGATCCGGGTCCAATAATTCGGGAAAACTTGATTGGAATAGCTACTGGAAGCTTGCCGGTCACAACGCATCGAGAATTGGCTTCGTCAATATCTGACGAATTTTTACGGATTTTCCTAGGGGTACCACTAGGGAAAATCACCAGAATCGAGAAATCGTAAAAAGTGGTGAAATTTTTGATCCGGGTCCAATAATTCGGGAAAACTTGATTGGAATAGCTACTGGAAGCTTGCCGGTCACAACGCATCAAGAATTGGCTTCGTCGGAATCCGATGAATTTTTACGGATTTCCCTAGGGGTACCACTAGGGAAAATCACCAGAATCGAGAAATCATAAAAAGATGTGAAATTTTAGATCCGGGTCCAATAATTCGGGAAAACTTGATTGGAATAGCTAGTGGAAGCTTGCCGGTCACAACGCATCGAGAATTGGCTTCGTCGGAATCTGACGAATTTTTACGGATTTCCCTAGGGGTAACTCTAGGGAAAATCACCAGAATCGAGAAATCGTAAAAAGTGGTGAAATTTTGGATCCGGGTCCAATAATTCGGGAAAACTTGATTGGAATAGCTACTGGAAGCTTGCCGGTCGCAACGCATCGAGAATTGGCTTCGTCGGAATCTGACGAATTTTTACGGATTTCCCTAGGGGTAACACTAGGGAAAATCACCAGAATCGAAAAAGTGGTGAAATTTTGGATCCGGGTCCAATAATTCGGGAAAACTTGATTGGAATAGCTACTGGAAGCTTGCCGGTCACAACGCATCGAGAATTGGTTTCGTCGGAATCTGACGAATTTTTACGGATTTCCCTAGGGTTACCACTAGTGAAAATCACCAGAATCGAAAAAGTGGTGAAATTTTGGATCCGGGTCCAATAATTCGGGAAAACTTGATTGGAATAGCTACTGGAAGCTTGCCGGTCACAACGCATCGAGAATTGGCTTCATCGGAATCTGACGAATTTTTACGGATTTCCCTAGGGGTACCACTAGGGAAAATCACGAGAATCGAGAAATCGTAAAAAGTGGTGAAATTTTGGATCTGGGTCCAATAATTCGGGAAAACTTGATTGGAATAGCTACTGGAAGCTTGCCGGTCACAACGCATCGAGAATTGGCTTCGTCGAAATCTGACGAATTTTTACGGATTTTCCTAGGGGTACCACTAGGGAAAATCACCAGAATCGAGAAATCGTAAAAAGTGGTGAAATTTTTGATCCGGGTCCAATAATTCGGGAAAACTTGATTAGAATAGCTACTGGAAGCTTGCCGGTCACAACGCATCGAGCATTGGCTTCGTCGGAATCTGACGAATTTTTACGGATTTCCCTAGGGGTACCACTAGGGAAAATCATCAGAATCGAAAAAGTGGTGAAATTTTTGATCCGGGTCCAATAATTCGGGAAAACTTGATTGGAATAGCTACTGGAAGCTTGCCGGTCACAACACATCGAGAATTGGCTTCGTCGGAATCTGACGAATTTTTACGGATTTCCCTAGGGGTACCACTAGGGAAAATCACCAGAATCGAGAAATCGTAAAAAGTGGTGAAATTTTGGATCCGGGTCCAATAATTCGGGAAAACTTGATTGGAATAGCTACTGGAAGCTTGCCGGTCACAACGCAACGAGAATTGGCTTCGTCGGAATCTGACGAATTTTTACGGATTTCCCTAGGGGTACCACTAGGGAAAATCACCAGAATCGAGAAATCGTAAAAAGTTGTGAAATTTTGGATCCGGATCCAATAATTCGGGAAAACTTGATTGGAATAGCTACTGGAAGCTTGCCGGTCACAACGCATCGAGAATTGGCTTCGTCGGAATCTGACGAATTTTTACGGATTTCCCTAGGGGTACCACTAGGGAAAATCACCAGAATCGAGAAATCGTAAAAAGTGGTGAAATTTTTGATCCGGGTCCAATAATTCGGGAAAACTTGATTGGAATAGCTACTGGAAGCTTGCCGGTCACAACACATCGAGAATTGGCTTCGTCGGAATCTGACGAATTTTTACGGATTTCCCTAGGGGTACCACTAGGAAAAATCACCAAAATCGAGAAATCGTAAAAAGTGGTGAAATTTTGGATCCGGGTCCAATAATTCGGGAAAACTTGATTGGAATAGCTACTGGAAGCTTGCCGGTCACAACGCATCGAGAATTGGCTTCGTCAAAATCTGACGAATTTTTACGGATTTTCCTAGGGGTACCACTAGGGAAAATCACCAGAATCGAGAAATCGTAAAAAGTGGTGAAATTTTTGATCCGGGTCCAATAATTCGGGAAAACTTGATTGGAATAGCTACTGGAAGCTTGCCGGTCACAACGCATCAAGAATTGGCTTCGTCGGAATCCGATGAATTTTTACGGATTTCCCTAGGGGTACCACTAGGGAAAATCACCAGAATCGAGAAATCATAAAAAGATGTGAAATTTTAGATCCGGGTCCAATAATTCGGGAAAACTTGATTGGAATAGCTAGTGGAAGCTTGCCGGTCACAACGCATCGAGAATTGGCTTCGTCGGAATCTGACGAATTTTTACGGATTTCCCTAGGGGTAACTCTAGGGAAAATCACCAGAATCGAGAAATCGTAAAAAGTGGTGAAATTTTGGATCCGGGTCCAATAATTCGGGAAAACTTGATTGGAATAGCTACTGGAAGCTTGCCGGTCGCAACGCATCGAGAATTGGCTTCGTCGGAATCTGATGAATTTTTACGGATTTCCCTAGGGGTAACACTAGGGAAAATCACCAGAATCGAAAAAGTGGTGAAATTTTGGATCCGGGTCCAATAATTCGGGAAAACTTGATTGGAATAGCTACTGGAAGCTTGCCGGTCACAACGCATCGAGAATTGGTTTCGTCGGAATCTGACGAATTTTTACGGATTTCCCTAGGGTTACCACTAGTGAAAATCACCAGAATCGAAAAAGTGGTGAAATTTTGGATCCGGGTCCAATAATTCGGGAAAACTTGATTGGAATAGCTACTGGAAGCTTGCCGGTCACAACGCATCGAGAATTGGCTTCATCGGAATCTGACGAATTTTTACGGATTTCCCTAGGGGTACCACTAGGAAAAATCACCAGAATCGAGAAATCGTAAAAAGTGGTGAAATTTTGGATCTGGGTCCAATAATTCGGGAAAACTTGATTGGAATAGCTACTGGAAGCTTGCCGGTCACAACGCATCGAGAATTGGCTTCGTCGAAATCTGACGAATTTTTACGGATTTTCCTAGGGGTACCACTAGGGAAAATCACCAGAATCGAGAAATCGTAAAAAGTGGTGAAATTTTGGATCCGGGTCCAATAATTCGGGAAAACTTGATTGGAATAGCTACTGAAAGCTTGCCGGTCACAACGCATCGAGAATTGGCTTCGTCGGAATCTGACGAATTTTAACGGATTTCCCTAGGGGTACCACTAGGGAAAATCACCAGTGTAACACCCCGCCATCCCCGTTGGAAGGATACCGGAGTGCCACGCGGGCAAACACATATAATCAAATCCATATACACATGTATAAACAAAAACCAAAAGAGATTTAAAGAAACTTTTAATCATGTAATAGTAATTCCTTTTTACATATAACATATATCCATACTGTTTTACAAAATGAGGCTTGTAATCAAATACATATACAAAAATAATATTTGTTCCTTTACAAAAGATTTACTTTGCTATACACAAGCCATATACAAAAATTACAGCGGAAGACTTCAAATAACTTCATTCAAAAAGACTCCTAGTGGCCGACCCGCAGATATCAGACTCCAAATCCAAACTCGTCACCTGCACGGGAAAAGAGCCCGTGCTAAGCGGTAACGCTTAGTGGGGAGGAACAAAACAAACTAACAATATGCATATACAATATTTACAACAAGACTATAATCTCATTCCAACCATAAACATACATTACAAGAAATTAACTATTAAAACATAATTAAAATCTACATATTTCTCACCATTCCAAATACATATACACTCAAGGTGTATAAACACAAAGTTATACTATATTTCATATACAACATATACCTTTAATCTTGTCAATAAACATCTCAACATATATATATATATATATCACATATAAACATGTAGCCTGATTAATCCGAAATACTCTCTAGAAGTGGATACGGTCATTTGGATACTGATTGAACACAGTATCCCAAGCATATAGAGACATGAGTCTCAAACATGTATTTTCCATATAGAGACCGGAGTCTCGCTTTATTTTCATATAGACCAAACATGGTCGAAACAAGGATCCAAATGGACCCGCATATATCGTTTTATCATATAGCAGCTGCACACACACTCTGACCTAAGTAAGCGCTTACTTATCCACTACTATGACTATTCAGGCTTAAAACTCAACTCAACAATTCAAGCACTAATATCAATATGAATATTGAAAATAATACTAATTTATAGTCCATGTATACAGGTATACAGATCACATTTAAAACAAGTAACTATAAATATTAAAAACAACTAAATGCAAATACATATTTCACGTATACATGTGTCTAGATCAAATTCAGAAACATTTAAATACATCCAGTATTAATTATTGGAGGCCGAAGTACAAATAATACACATTCAAGACAATTTATGTTCATGTGAAATATAAACTAGTAAATTATGTACATTATTTATTTAATCATTAATATAACTCAATAATTTACGTATCAAATCATGAGAATTTCATTAAATACTAACTTATAATTCATATATATACACGTATATTGATCCAATTCAGAACATTTAAATGTATAAATATCAATTGCAGGAGGTAATGACAACAAATAGTTCATATTGAAAAAGTCCATGTTAAATAAATTATAAACATGTAAATCATGTAGATTAATCATTAATCATGTATACAAAACTCATTATTACGCAATTATCCAATATACAATACAAATTTTAACTCAAACATTTGTCATGTAGTGCAAAAACCCTTAAAACAGAAGTTAAAACTTTGTTTTAATAAAACAGGACAGCAGGGAAGGCTGGTCACGCCGTGACCATTCGTCACGTCTCGTGACACAGGCTTCACGCGAGTGCCAGGCAAAAAGCAAGGCAGTCACGGCGTGACCATCAGTCACGTCTCGTGACGCCTGTGAGGAGAGGGAGAGGAGATCACGAGGTCTCGTCCCGTGACACGCAGGAAAGTGAAACAGGTCACGGCGTGATGCAGCATCACGTCTCGTGACCTTCAACAGAGAAGGGGGTCACGGCGTGATGCTCCATCACGTCTCGTGACCTCCTTCTCACATTTCTGCTTGCTTCTCTTCACAAACTCAGAATTTCCAGAAAATGTTGAAAACCAGAAATCGCAAAAACAGAGTACAACCAAAGATTAAAACCCCACTTTGTCTAAAACAAATTTTCATACAATAATGTTTCGAATACATACCTTCAAGTCTCCAGAGCACATTCACAGCAATTAGAATACCAGTATCACATTTTTACAACTAACACAGAAGCAATGCCAGAACATTAACTTTCCAGGAAATCCATATTCAATCTCATGCATATTCAACTCATGGCATGTTCCTATCATTCTTTTTCTACTGAAATTATATCAACAACATTACGTATCTCTAGCATTTCCATATATAAACACACACATAAACACATTAATACCAAAACTGGAAACAGGACCCAAAATGGGAAAAACAGACACACTCCCAAACCTGAAATGAAGTCCCCAAAAACGCCCACTGCTTCTCAATCCACAACCTTCTCTTTCCCTTTATCTATCTTCCTCTCCTCAACAGATTACATGAACCAATAAATAAGATCCAAATTCAATCCAAGGAAAACAGTAATGCAAATCCTTAAACAGAGAAGATGGAGAACCAAACTCACCTTCTGAACTTCAAAGCTTAAAACCCTATCTCCCAATAAAAGAACACGCATGCAAAAGAGAAAAGAACGGCAAATGGAGAGGAATGGTATGGCTAACGTGAGAGAAAGCAAAAGAGAGAGAAAAACTTCAGTCTGTAGGTTTCCAGCACTAACACAACCAGACCTCTCTCTTCCCTCACCCACGTGCACACACACACTCTCCACTTGGCACACATGCACGAATTCACAGTTCCACTCACTCTTCTTTTACCATTTAATCCTTGTCAAATTACCTTTCACTCACCAAACTAAAATCTGTAGTTTAAATCTTTTATTTCCTTGCAATCAAATCCTCTTTTCTCATATAAATTACCCAAATGCCCTTAATTGTCCAATTAAAATCGCTAAATCCAATTAGGCCACTTACGGGGTGTGACAACCATAATCGAGAAATCGTAAAAATTTGTGAAATTTTAGATCCGGGTCAAATAATTCGGGAAAACTTGATTGGAATAGCTACTGGAAGCTTGCCGGTCACAACGCATCGAGAATTGGCTTCGTCGAAATCTGACGAATTTTTACGGATTTCCCTAGGGGTACCACTAGGTAAAATCACCAGAATCGAAAAAGTGGTGAAATTTTGGATCCGGGTCCAATAATTCGGGAAAACTTGATTGGAATAGCTACTGGAAGCTTGCCGGTCACAACGCATCGAGAATTGGCTTCGTCGGAATCTGACGAATTTTTACGGATTTTCCTAGGGGTACCACTAGGGAAAATCACCAGAATCGAGAAATCGTAAAAAGTGGTGAAATTTTTGATCCAGGTCCAATAATTCGGGAAAACTTGATTGGAATAGCTACTGGAAGCTTGCCGGTCACAACGCATCGAGAATTGGCTTCGTCGGAATCTAACGAATTTTTACGGATTTCCCTAGGGGTACCACTAGGGAAAATCACCAGAATCGAGAAATCGTAAAAAGTGGTGAAATTTTTGATCCGGGTCCAATAATTTGGGAAAACTTGATTGGAATAGCTACTGGAAGCTTGCTGGTCACAACGCAACGAGAATTGGCTTCGTCGGAATCTGACGAATTTTTACGGATTTCCCTAGGGGTACCACTAGGGAAAATCACCAGAATCGAGAAATCGTAAAAAGTGGTGAAATTTTGGATCCGGATCCAATAATTCGGGAAAACTTGATTGGAATAGCTACTGGAAGCTTGCCGGTCACAACGCATCGAGAATTGGCTTCATCGGAATCTGACGAATTTTTACGGATTTTCCTAGGGGTACCACTAGGGAAAATCACCAGAATCGAGAAATCGTAAAAAGTAGTGAAATTTTTGATCCGGGTCCAATAATTCGGGAAAACTTGATCGGAATAGCTACTGGAAGCTTGCCGGTCACAACTCATCGAGAATTGGCTTCGTCGGAATCTGACGAATTTTTTCGGATTTCCCTAGGGGTACCACTAGGAAAAATCACTAGAATCGAGAAATCGTAAAAAGTGGTGAAATTTTGGATCCGGGTCCAATAATTCGGGAAAACTTGATTGGAATAGCTACTGGAAGCTTGCCGGTCACAACGCATCGAGAATTGGCTTCGTCGGAATCTGACGAATTTTTACGGATTTTCCTAGGGGTACCACTAGGGAAAATCACCAGAATCGAGAAATCGTAAAAAGTGGTGAAATTTTTGATCCGGGTCCAATAATTCGGGAAAACTTGATTAGAATAGCTACTGGAAGCTTGCCGGTCACAACGCATCGAGCATTGGCTTCGTCGGAATCTGACGAATTTTTACGGATTTCCCTAGGGGTACCACTAGGGAAAATCATCAGAATCGAAAAAGTGGTGAAATTTTTGATCCGGGTCCAATAATTCGGGAAAACTTGATTGGAATAGCTACTGGAAGCTTGCCGGTCACAACACATCGAGAATTGGCTTCGTCGGAATCTGACGAATTTTTACGGATTTCCCTAGGGGTACCACTAGGGAAAATCACCAGAATCGAGAAATCGTAAAAAGTGGTGAAATTTTTGATCCAGGTCCAATAATTTGGGAAAACTTGATTGGAATAGCTACTGGAAGCTTGCCGGTCACAACGCATCAAGAATTGGCTTCGTCGGAATCCGACGAATTTTTACGGATTTCCCTAGGGGTACCACTAGGGAAAATCACCAGAATCGAGAAATCGTAAAAAGTGGTGAAATTTTTGATCCAGGTCCAATAATTCGGGAAAACTTGATTGGAATAGCTACTGGAAGCTTGCCGGTCACAACGCATCGAGAATTGGCTTCGTCGAAATCTGACGAATTTTTACGGATTTTCCTAGGGGTACCACTAGGTAAAATCACCAGAATCGAAAAAGTGGTGAAATTTTGGATCCGGGTCCAATAATTCGGGAAAACTTGATTGGAATAGCTACTGGAAGCTTGCCGGTCACAACGCATCGAGAATTGGCTTCGTCGGAATCTGACGAATTTTTACGGATTTCCCTAGGGGTACCACTAGGGAAAATCACCAGAATCGAGAAATCGTAAAAAGTGGTGAAATTTTTGATCCAGGTCCAATAATTAGGGAAAACTTGATTGGAATAGCTACTGGAAGCTTGCCGGTCACAACGCATCGAGAATTGGCTTCGTCGGAATCTAACGAATTTTTACGGATTTCCCTAGGGGTACCACTAGGGAAAATCACCAGAATCGAGAAATCGTAAAAAGTGGTGAAATTTTTGATCCGGGTCCAATAATTCGGGAAAACTTGATTGGAATAGCTACTGGAAGCTTGCCGGTCACAACACATCGAGAATTGGCTTCGTCGGAATCTGACGAATTTTTACGGATTTCCCTAGGGGTACCACTAGGAAAAATCACCAAAATCGAGAAATCGTAAAAAGTGGTGAAATTTTAGATCCGGGTCCAATAATTCGGGAAAACTTGATTGGAATAGCTACTGGAAGTTTAGCGGTCACAACGCATCGAGAATTGGCTTCGTCAAAATCTGACGAATTTTTACGGATTTTCCTAAGGGTACCACTAGGGAAAATCACCAGAATCGAGAAATCGTAAAAAGTGGTGAAATTTTTGATCCGGGTCCAATAATTTGGGAAAACTTGATTGGAATAGCTACTGGAAGCTTGCCGGTCACAACGCATCAAGAATTGGCTTCGTCGGAATCCGACGAATTTTTACGGATTTCCCTAGGGGTACCACTAGGGAAAATCACCAGAATCGAGAAATCGTAAAAAGTGGTGAAATTTTGGATCCGGGTCCAATAATTCGGGAAAACTTGATTGGAATAGCTACTGGAAGCTTGCCGGTCACAACGCATCGAGAATTGGCTTCGTCGGAATCTGACGAATTTTTACGGATTTCCCTAGGGGTACCACTAGGGAAAATCACCAGAATCGAGAAATCGTAAAAAGTGGTGAAATTTTTGATCCAGGTCCAATAATTCGGGAAAACTTGATTGGAATAGCTACTGGAAGCTTGCCGGTCACAACGCATCGAGAATTGGCTTCGTCGGAATCTAACGAATTTTTACGGATTTCCCTAGGGGTACCACTAGGGAATATCACCAGAATCGAGAAATCGTAAAAAGTGGTGAAATTTTTGATCCGGGTCCAATAATTCGGGAAAACTTGATTAGAATAGCTACTGGAAGCTTGCTGGTCACAACGCAACGAGAATTGGCTTCGTCGGAATCTGACGAATTTTTACGGATTTCCCTAGGGGTACCACTAGGGAAAATCACCAGAATCGAGAAATCGTAAAAAGTGGTGAAATTTTGGATCCGGATCCAATAATTCGGGAAAACTTGATTGGAATAGCTACTGGAAGCTTGCCGGTCACAACGCATCGAGAATTGGCTTCGTCGGAATCTGACGAATTTTTACGGATTTCCCTAGGGGTACCACTAGGGAAAATCACCAGAATCGAGAAATCGTAAAAAGTGGTGAAATTTTGGATCCGGGTCCAATAATTCGGGAAAACTTGATTGGAATAGCTACTGGAAGCTTGCCGGTCACAACGCATCGAGAATTGGCTTCGTCGGAATCTGACGAATTTTTACGGATTTTCCTAGGGGTACCACTAGGGAAAATCACCAGAATCGAGAAATCGTAAAAAGTGGTGAAATTTTTGATCCGGGTCCAATAATTCGGGAAAACTTGATTAGAATAGCTACTGGAAGCTTGCCGGTCACAACGCATCGAGCATTGGCTTCGTCGGAATCTGACGAATTTTTACGGATTTCCCTAGGGGTACCACTAGGGAAAATCATCAGAATCGAAAAAGTGGTGAAATTTTTGATCCGGGTCCAATAATTCGGGAAAACTTGATTGAAATAGCTACTGGAAGCTTGCCGGTCACAACACATCGAGAATTGGCTTCGTCGGAATCTGACGAATTTTTACGGATTTCCCTAGGGGTACCACTAGGGAAAATCACCAGAATCGAGAAATCGTAAAAAGTGGTGAAATTTTTGATCCGGGTCCAATAATTCGGGAAAACTTGATTGGAATAGCTACTGGAAGCTTGCCGGTCACAACGCATCAAGAATTGGCTTCGTCGGAATCCGACGAATTTTTACGGATTTCCCTAGGGGTACCACTAGGGAAAATCACCAGAATCGAGAAATCGTAAAAAGTGGTGAAATTTTTGATCCAGGTCCAATAATTCGGGAAAACTTGATTGGAATAGCTACTGGAAGCTTGCCGGTCACAACGCATCGAGAATTGGCTTCGTCGAAATCTGACGAATTTTTACGGATTTCCCTAGGGGTACCACTAGGTAAAATCACCAGAATCGAAAAAGTGGTGAAATTTTGGATCCGGGTCCAATAATTCGGGAAAACTTGATTGGAATAGCTACTGGAAGCTTGCCGGTCACAACGCATCGAGAATTGGTTTCGTCGGAATCTGACGAATTTTTACGGATTTCCCTAGGGGTACCACTAGGGAAAATCACCAGAATCGAGAAATCGTAAAAAGTGGTGAAATTTTTGATCCAGGTCCAATAATTAGGGAAAACTTGATTGGAATAGCTACTGGAAGCTTGCCGGTCACAACGCATCGAGAATTGGCTTCGTCGGAATCTAACGAATTTTTACGGATTTCCCTAGGGGTACCACTAGGGAAAATCACCAGAATCGAGAAATCGTAAAAAGTGGTGAAATTTTTGATCCGGGTCCAATAATTCGGGAAAACTTGATTGGAATAGCTACTGGAAGCTTGCTGGTCACAACGCAACGAGAATTGGCTTCGTCGGAATCTGACGAATTTTTACGGATTTCCCTAGGGGTACCACTAGGGAAAATCACCAGAATCGAGAAATCGTAAAAAGTGGTGAAATTTTGGATCCGGATCCAATAATTTGGGAAAACTTGATTGGAATAGCTACTGGAAGCTTGCCGGTCACAACGCATCGAGAATTGGCTTCGTCGGAACCTGACGAATTTTTACGGATTTCCCTAGGGGTACCACTAGGGAAAATCACCAGAATCGAGAAATCGTAAAAAGTGGTGAAATTTTTGATCCGGGTCCAATAATTCGGGAAAACTTGATTGGAATAGCTACTGGAAGCTTGCCAGTCACAACACATCGAGAATTGGCTTCGTCGGAATCTGACGAATTTTTACGGATTTCCCTAGGGGTACCACTAGGAAAAATCACCAAAATCGAGAAATCGTAAAAAGTGGTGAAATTTTGGATCCGGGTCCAATAATTCGGGAAAACTTGATTGGAATAGCTACTGGAAGCTTGCCGGTCACAACGCATCAAGAATTGGCTTCGTCGGAATCCGACGAATTTTTACGGATTTCCCTAGGGGTACCACTAGGGAAAATCACCAGAATCGAGAAATCGTAAAAAGTGGTGAAATTTTTGATCCAGGTCCAATAATTCGGGAAAACTTGATTGGAATAGCTACTGGAAGCTTGCCGGTCACAACGCATCGAGAATTGGCTTCGTCGAAATCTGACGAATTTTTACGGATTTCCCTAGGGGTACCACTAGGTAAAATCACCAGAATCGAGAAATCGTAAAAAGTGGTGAAATTTTTGATCCAGGTCCAATAATTCGGGAAAACTTGATTGGAATAGCTACTGGAAGCTTGCCGGTCACAACGCATCGAGAATTGGCTTCGTCGAAATCTGACGAATTTTTACGGATTTCCCTAGGGGTACCACTAGGTAAAATCACCAGAATCGAAAAAGTGGTGAAATTTTGGATCCGGGTCCAATAATTCGGGAAAACTTGATTGGAATAGCTACTGGAAGCTTGCCGGTCACAACGCATCGAGAATTGGCTTCGTCGGAATCTGACGAATTTTTACGGATTTCCCTAGGGGTACCACAAGGGAAAATCATCAGAATCGAGAAATCGTAAAAAGTTGTGAAATTTTGGATCCGGGTCCAATAATTCGGAAAAACTTGATTGGAATAGCTACTGGAAGCTTGCCGGTCACAACGCATCGAGAATTGGCTTCGTCGGAATCTGACGAATTTTTACGGATTTACCTAGGGGTACCACTAGGAAAAATCACCAGAATCGAAAAAGTGGTGAAATTTTTGATCCGGGTCCAATAATTCGGGAAAACTTGATTGGAATAGCTACTGGAAGCTTGCCGGTCACAACACATCGAGAATTGGCTTCGTCGGAATCTGACGAATTTTTACGGATTTCCCTAGGGGTACCACTAGGGAAAATCACCAGAATCGAGAAATCGTAAAAAGTGGTGAAATTTTTAATCCGGGTCCAATAATTCGGGAAAACTTGATTGGAATAGCTACTGGAAGCTTGCCGGTCACAACGCATCAAGAATTGGTTTCGTCAAAATCCGACGAATTTTTACGGATTTCCCTAGGGGTACCACTAGGGAAAATCACCAGAATCGAGAAATCGTAAAAAGTGGTGAAATTTTTGATCCGGGTCCAATAATTCGGGAAAACTTGATTGGAATAGCTACTGGAAGCTTGCCGGTCACAACACATCGAGAATTGGCTTCGTCGGAATCTGACGAATTTTTACGGATTTCCCTAGGGGTACCACTAGGAAAAATCACCAAAATCGAGAAATCGTAAAAAGTGGTGAAATTTTGGATCCGGGTCCAATAATTCGGGAAAACTTGATTGGAATAGCTACTGGAAGCTTGCCGGTCACAACGCATCGAGAATTGGATTCGTCAAAATCTGACGAATTTTTACGGATTTTCCTAGGGGTACCACTAGGGAAAATCACCAGAATCGAGAAATCGTAAAAAGTGGTGAAATTTTTGATCCGGGTCCAATAATTCGGGAAAACTTGATTGGAATAGCTACTGGAAGCTTGCCGGTCACAACGCATCAAGAATTGGCTTCGTCGGAATCCGACGAATTTTTACGGATTTCCCTAGGGGTACCACTAGGGAAAATCACCAGAATCGAGAAATCATAAAAAGTTGTGAAATTTTAGATCCGGGTCCAATAATTCGGGAAAACTTGATTGGAATAGCTACTGGAAGCTTGCCGGTCACAACACATCGAGAATTGGCTTCGTCGGAATCTGACGAATTTTTACGGATTTCCCTAGGGGTACCACTAGGAAAAATCACCAAAATCGAGAAATCGTAAAAAGTGGTGAAATTTTGGATCCGGGTCCAATAATTCGGGAAAACTTGATTGGAATAGCTACTGGAAGCTTGCCGGTCACAACGCATCGAGAATTGGATTCGTCAAAATCTGACGAATTTTTAAGGATTTTCCTAGGGGTACCACTAGGGAAAATCACCAGAATCGAGAAATCGTAAAAAGTGGTGAAATTTTTGATCCGGGTCCAATAATTCGGGAAAACTTGATTGGAATAGCTACTGGAAGCTTGCCGGTCACAACGCATCAAGAATTGGCTTCGTCGGAATCCGACGAATTTTTACGGATTTCCCTAGGGGTACCACTAGGGAAAATCACCAGAATCGAGAAATCATAAAAAGTTGTGAAATTTTAGATCCGGGTCCAATAATTCGGGAAAACTTGATTGGAATAGCTACTGGAAGCTTGCCGGTCACAACGCATCGAGAATTGGCTTCGTCGGAATCTGACGAATTTTTACGGATTTCCCTAGGGGTACCACTAGGAAAAATCACCAGAATCGAGAAATCGTAAAAAGTGGTGAAATTTTGGATCCGGGTCCAATAATTCGGGAAAACTTGATTGGAATAGCTACTGGAAGCTTGCAGGTCACAAAGCATCGAGAATTGGCTTCGTCGGAATCTGACGAAGTTTTACGGATTTCCCTAGGGGTACCACAAGGGAAAATCATCAGAATTGAGAAATCGTAAAAAGTTGTGAAATTTTGGATCCGGGTCCAATAATTCGAAAAAACTTGATTGGAATAGCTACTGGAAGCTTGCCGGTCACAACGCATCGAGAATTGGCTTCGTCGGAATCTGACGAATTTTTACGGATTTACCTAGGGGTACCACTAGGAAAAATCACCAGAATCGAAAAAGTGGTGAAATTTTTGATCCGGGTCCAATAATTCGGGAAAACTTGATTGGAATAGCTACTGGAAGCTTGCCGGTCACAACACATCGAGAATTGGCTTCGTCGGAATCTGACGAATTTTTACGGATTTCCCTAGGGGTAACACTAGGGAAAATCACCAGAATCGACAAATCGTAAAAAGTGGTGAAATTTTTTATCCGGGTCCAATAATTCGGAAAAACCTGATTGGAATAGCTACTGGAAGCTTGCCGGTCACAACGCATCAAGAATTGGCTTCGTCAAAATCCGACGAATTTTTACGGATTTCCCTAGGGGTACCACTAGGGAAAATCACCAGAATCGAGAAATCGTAAAAAGTGGTGAAATTTTTGATCCGGGTCCAATAATTCGGGAAAACTTGATTGGAATAGCTACTGGAAGCTTGCCGGTCACAACGCATCGAGAATTGGCTTCGTCGGAATCTGTCGAATTTTTACGGATTTCCCTATGGGTACCACTAGGGAAAATCACCAGAATCGAGAAATCATAAAAAGTTGTGAAATTTTAGATCCGGGTCCAATAATTCGGGAAAACTTGATTGGAATAGCTACTGGAAGCTTGCCGGTCACAACGCATCGAGAATTGGCTTCGTCGGAATCGGCTTCGTCGGAATCTGACGAATTTTTACGGATTTCCCTAGGGGTACCACTAGGAAAAATCACCAGAATCGAGAAATCGTAAAAAGTGGTGAAATTTTGGATCCGGGTCCAATAATTCGGGAAAACTTGATTGGAATAGCTACTGGAAGCTTGCAGGTCACAAAGCATCGAGAATTGGCTTCGTCGAAATCTGACGAAGTTTTACGGATTTCCCTAGGGGTACCACAAGGGAAAATCATCAGAATCGAGAAATCGTAAAAAGTTGTGAAATTTTGGATCCGGGTCCAATAATTCGGGAAAACTTGATTGGAATAGCTACTGGAAGCTTGCCGGTCACAACGCATCGAGAATTGGCTTCGTCGGAATCTTACGAATTTTTACGGATTTCCCTAGGGGTACCACTAGGGAAAATCACCAGAATCGAGAAATCGTAAAAAGTTGTGAAATTTTGGATCCGGGTCCAATAATTCGGGAAAACTTGATTGGAATAGCTACTGGAAGCTTGCCGGTCACAACGCATCGAGAATTGGCTTCGTCGGAATCTGATAAATTTTTACGGATTTCCCTAGGGGTACCACCAGGGAAAATCACCAGAATCGAAAAAGTGGTGAAATTTTGGATCCGGGTCCAATAATTCGGGAAAACTTGATTGGAATAGCTACTGGAAGCTTGCCGGTCACAACGCATCGAGAATTGGCTTCGTCGGAATCTGACGAATTTTTACGGATTTCCTAGGGGTACCACTAGGGAAAATCACCAGAATCGAGAAATCGTAAAAAGTGGTGAAATTTTGGATCCGGATCCAATAATTCGGGAAAACTTGATTGGAATAGCTACTGGAAGCTTGCAGGTCACAACGCATCGAGAATTGGCTTCGTCGGAATCTGACGAATTTTTACGGATTTCCTAGGGGTACCACTAGGGAAAATCACCAGAATCGAGAAATCGTAAAAAGTGGCGAAATTTTTGATCCGGGTCCAATAATTCGAGAAAACTTGATTGGAATAGCTACTGGAAGCTTGCAGGTCACAACGCATCGAGAATTGGCTTCGTCGGAATCTGACGAATTTTTACGGATTTCCCTAGGGGTACCACTAGGGAAAATCACCAGAATCATTTTCCTAGGGGTACCACTAGGGAAAATCACCAGAATCGAGAAATCGTAAAAAGTGGTGAAATTTTTGATCCGGGTCCAATAATTCGGAAAAACTTGATTGGAATAGCTACTGGAAGCTTGCCGGTCACAACGCATCGAGAATTGGCTTCGTCGGAATCTGACGAATTTTTACGGATTTCCCTAGGGGTACCACTAGGGAAAATCACCAGAATCGAGAAATCGTAAAAAGTGGTGAAATTTTTGATCCGGGTCCAATAATTCGGGAAAACTTTATTGGAATAGCTACTGGAAGCTTGCAGGTCACAACGCATCGAGAATTGGCTTCGTCGAAATCTGACGAATTTTTACGGATTTTCCTAGGGGTACTACTAGGGAAAATCACCAGAATCGAGAAATCGTAAAAAGTGGTGAAATTTTGGATCCGGGTCCAATAATTCGGGAAAACTTGATTGGAATAGCTACTGGAAGCTTGCAGGTCACAAAGTATCGAGAATTGGCTTCGTCGGAATCTGACGAAGTTTTACGGATTTCCCTAGGGGTACCACAAGGGAAAATCATCAGAATCGAGAAATCGTAAAAAGTTGTGAAATTTTGGATCCGGGTCCAATAATTCGGGGAAACTTGATTGAAATAGCTACTGGAAGCTTGCCGGTCACAACGCATCGAGAATTGGCTTCGTCGGAATCTGACGAATTTTTACGGATTTCCTAGGGGTACCACTAGGGAAAATCACCAGAATCGTGAAATCGTAAAAAGTGGCGAAATTTTTGATCCGGGTCCAATAATTCGAGAAAACTTGATTGGAATAGCTACTGGAAGCTTGCCGTTCACAACGCATCGAGAATTGGCTTCGTCGAAATCTGACGAATTTTTACGGATTTCCCTAGGGGTACCACTAGGGAAAATCACCAGAATCGAAAAAGTGGTAAAATTTTGGATCCGGGTCCAATAATTCGGGAAAACTTGATTGGAATAGCTACTGAAAACTTGCCGGTCACAACGCATCGAGAATTGGCTTCGTCGGAATCTGACGAATTTTTACGGATTTCCCTAGGGGTACCACTAGGGAAAATCACCAGAATCGAGAAATCGTAAAAAGTGGTGAAATTTTTGATCCGGGTCCAATAATTCGGGAAAACTTGATTGGAATAGCTACTGGAAGCTTGCCGGTCTCAACGCATCGAGAATTGGCTTCGTCGGAATCTGACGAATTTTTACGGATTTCCCTAGGGGTACCACTAGGGAAAATCAACAGAATCGAGAAATCGTAAAAAGTGGTGAAATTTTGGATCCGGGTCCAATAATTCGGGAAAACTTGATTGGAATAGCTACTGGAAGCTTGCAGGTCACAAAGTATCGAGAATTGGCTTCGTCGAAATCTGACGACTTTTTACGGATTTCCCTAGGGGTACCACTCGGGAAAATCACCAGAATCGAGAAATCGTAAAAAGTTGTGAAATTTTGGATCCGGGTCCAATAATTCGGGAAAACTTGATTGGAATAGCTACTGGAAGCTTGCCGGTCACAACGCATCGAGAATTGGCTTCGTCGGAATCTTACGAATTTTTACGGATTTCCCTAGGGGTACCACTAGGGAAAATCACCAGAATCGAAAAAGTGGTGAAATTTTGGATCCGGGTCCAATAATTCGGGAAAACTTGATTGGAATAGCTACTGGAAGCTTGCCGGTCACAACGCATCGAGAATTGGCTTCGTCGGAATCTGACGAATTTTTACGGATATCCTAGGGGTACCACTAGGGAAAATCACCAGAATCGAAAAATCGTAAAAAGTGGCGAAATTTTTGATCCGGGTCCAATAATTCGAGAAAACTTGATTGGAATAGCTACTGGAAGCTTCCCGGTCACAACGCATCGAGAATTGGCTTCGTCGGAATCTGACGAATTTTTACGGATTTCCATAGGGGTACCACTAGGGAAAATCACCAGAATCGAGAAATCGTAAAAAGTGGTGAAATTTTGGATCCGGGTCCAATAATTCGGGAAAACTTGATTGGAATAGCTACTGGAAGCTTGCCGGTCACAACGCATTGAGAATTGGCTTCGTCGGAATCTGACGAATTTTTACGGATTTTCCTAGGGGTACCACTAGGGAAAATCACCAGAATCGAGAAATCGTAAAAAGTGGTAAAATTTTTGATCCGGGTCCAATAATTCGGGAAAACTTGATTGGAATAGCTACTGGAAGCTTGCCGGTCACAACGCATCGAGAATTGGCTTCGTCGGAATCTGACGAATTTTTACGGATTTCCGTAGGGGTACCACTAGGAAAAATCACCAGAATCGAGAAATCGTAAAAAGTGGTAAAATTTTGGATCCGGGTCCAATAATTCGGGAAAACTTGATTGGAATAGCTACTGGAAGCTTGCCGGTCACAACGCATCAAGAATTGGCTTCGTCGGAATCTGACGAATTTTTACGGATTTCCCTAGGGGTACCACTAGGGAAAATCACCAGAATCGAGAAATCGTAAAAAGTGGTGAAATTTTTGATCCGGGTCCAATAATTCGGGAAAACTTGATTGGAATAGCTACTGGAAGCTTGCCAGTCACAACGCATCGAGAATTGGCTTCGTCGGAATCTTACGAATTTTTACGGATTTCCCTAGGGGTACCACTAGGGAAAATCACCAGAATCGAGAAATCGTAAAAAGTTGTGAAATTTTAGATCCTGGTCCAATAATTCGGGAAAACTTGATTGGAATAGCTACTGGAAGCTTGCCGGTCACAACGCATCGAGAATTGGATTCGGCGGAATCTGATAAATTTTTACGGATTTCCCTAGGGGTACCACTAGGGAAAATCACCAGAATCGAAAAAGTGGTGAAATTTTGGATCCGGGTCCAATAATTCGGGAAAACTTGATTAGAATAGCTACTGGAAGCTTGCCGGTCACAACGCATCGAGAATTGGCTTCGTCGGAATCTGACGAATTTTTACGGATTTCCTAGGGGTACCACTAGGGAAAATCACCAGAATCGTGAAATCGTAAAAAGTGGCGAAATTTTTGATCCGGGTCCAATAATTCGAGAAAACTTGATTGGAATAGCTACTGGAAGCTTGCCGTTCACAACGCATCGAGAATTGGCTTCGTCGAAATCTGACGAATTTTTACGGATTTCCCTAGGGGTACCACTAGGGAAAATCACCAGAATCGAAAAAGTGGTAAAATTTTGGATCCGGGTCCAATAATTCGGGAAAACTTGATTGGAATAGCTACTGAAAACTTGCCGGTCACAACGCATCGAGAATTGGCTTCGTCGGAATCTGACGAATTTTTACGGATTTCCCTAGGGGTACCACTAGGGAAAATCACCAGAATCGAGAAATCGTAAAAAGTGGTGAAATTTTTGATCCGGGTCCAATAATTCGGGAAAACTTGATTGGAATAGCTACTGGAAGCTTGCCGGTCTCAACGCATCGAGAATTGGCTTCGTCGGAATCTGACAAATTTTTACGGATTTCCCTAGGGGTACCACTAGGAAAAATCACCAGAATCGAGAAATCGTAAAAAGTGGTGAAATTTTGGATCCGGGTCCAATAATTCGGGAAAACTTGATTGGAATAGCTACTGTAAGCTTGCCGGTCACAACGCATCGAGAATTGGCTTCGTCGGAATCTGACGAATTTTTATGGATTTCCCTAGGGGTACCACTAGAAAAAATCACCAGAATCGAGAAATCGTAAAAAGTGGTGAAATTTTTGATCCGGGTCCAATAATTCGGAAAAACTTGATTGGAATAGCTACTGGAAGCTTGCCGGTTACAACGCATCGAGAATTGGCTTCGTCGGAATCTGACGAATTTTTACGGATTTCCCTAGGGGTACCACTAGGGAAAATCAACAGAATCGAGAAATCGTAAAAAGTGGTGAAATTTTTGATCCGGGTCCAATAATTCGGGAAAACTTTATTGGAATAGCTACTGGAAGCTTGCAGGTCACAAAGTATCGAGAATTGGCTTCGTCGAAATCTGACGACTTTTTACGGATTTCCCTAGGGGTACCACTCGGGAAAATCACCAGAATCGAGAAATCGTAAAAAGTTGTGAAATTTTGGATCCGGGTCCAATAATTCGGGAAAACTTGATTGGAATAGCTACTGGAAGCTTGCCGGTCACAACGCATCGAGAATTGGCTTCGTCGGAATCTTACGAATTTTTACGGATTTCCCTAGGGGTACCACTAGGGAAAATCACCAGAATCGAAAAAGTGGTGAAATTTTGGATCCGGATCCAATAATTCGGGAAAACTTGATTGGAATAGCTACTGGAAGCTTGCCGGTCACAACGCATCGAGAATTGGCTTCGTCGGAATCTGACGAATTTTTACGGATTTCCCTAGGGGTACCACTAGGGAAAATCACCAGAATCGAGAAATCGTAAAAAGTGGCGAAATTTTTGATCCGGGTCCAATAATTCGAGAAAACTTGATTGGAATAGCTACTGGAAGCTTGCCGGTCACAACGCATCGAGAATTGGCTTCGTCGGAATCTGACGAATTTTTACGGATTTCCATAGGGGTACCACTAGGGAAAATCACCAGAATCGAGAAATCGTAAAAAGTGGTGAAATTTTGGATCCGGGTCCAATAATTCGGGAAAACTTGATTGGAATAGCTACTGGAAGCTTGCCGGTCACAACGCATTGAGAATTGGCTTCGTCGGAATCTGACGAATTTTTACGGATTTTCCTAGGGGTACCACTAGGGAAAATCACCAGAATCGAGAAATCGTAAAAAGTGGTAAAATTTTTGATCCGGGTCCAATAATTCGGGAAAACTTGATTGGAATAGCTACTGGAAGCTTGCCGGTCACAACGCATCGAGAATTGGCTTCGTCGGAATCTGACGAATTTTTACGGATTTCCGTAGGGGTACCACTAGGAAAAATCACCAGAATCGAGAAATCGTAAAAAGTGGTAAAATTTTGGATCCGGGTCCAATAATTCGGGAAAACTTGATTGGAATAGCTACTGGAAGCTTGCCGGTCACAACGCATCAAGAATTGGCTTCGTCGGAATCTGACGAATTTTTACGGATTTCCCTAGGGGTACCACTAGGGAAAATCACCAGAATCGAGAAATCGTAAAAAGTGGTGAAATTTTTGATCCGGGTCCAATAATTCGGGAAAACTTGATTGGAATAGCTACTGGAAGCTTGCCAGTCACAACGCATCGAGAATTGGCTTCGTCGGAATCTTACGAATTTTTACGGATTTCCCTAGGGGTACCACTAGGGAAAATCACCAGAATCGAGAAATCGTAAAAAGTTGTGAAATTTTAGATCCTGGTCCAATAATTCGGGAAAACTTGATTGGAATAGCTACTGGAAGCTTGCCGGTCACAACGCATCGAGAATTGGCTTCGGCGGAATCTGATAAATTTTTACGGATTTTCCTAGGGGTACCACTAGGGAAAATCACCAGAATCGAAAAAGTGGTGAAATTTTGGATCCGGGTCCAATAATTCGGGAAAACTTGATTAGAATAGCTACTGGAAGCTTGCCGGTCACAACGCATCGAGAATTGGCTTCGTCGGAATCTGACGAATTTTTACGGATTTCCTAGGGGTACCACTAGGGAAAATCACCAGAATCGTGAAATCGTAAAAAGTGGCGAAATTTTTGATCCGGGTCCAATAATTCGAGAAAACTTGATTGGAATAGCTACTGGAAGCTTGCCGTTCACAACGCATCGAGAATTGGCTTCGTCGAAATCTGACGAATTTTTACGGATTTCCCTAGGGGTACCACTAGGGAAAATCACCAGAATCGAAAAAGTGGTAAAATTTTGGATCCGGGTCCAATAATTCGGGAAAACTTGATTGGAATAGCTACTGAAAACTTGCCGGTCACAACGCATCGAGAATTGGCTTCGTCGGAATCTGACGAATTTTTACGGATTTCCCTAGGGGTACCACTAGGGAAAATCACCAGAATCGAGAAATCGTAAAAAGTGGTGAAATTTTTGATCCGGGTCCAATAATTCGGGAAAACTTGATTGGAATAGCTACTGGAAGCTTGCCGGTCTCAACGCATCGAGAATTGGCTTCGTCGGAATCTGACGAATTTTTACGGATTTCCCTAGGGGTACCACTAGGAAAAATCACCAGAATCGAGAAATCGTAAAAAGTGGTGAAATTTTGGATCCGGGTCCAATAATTCGGGAAAACTTGATTGGAATAGCTACTGTAAGCTTGCCGGTCACAACGCATCGAGAATTGGCTTCGTCGGAATCTGACGAATTTTTATGGATTTCCCTAGGGGTACCACTAGAAAAAATCACCAGAATCGAGAAATCGTAAAAAGTTGTGAAATTTTTGATCCGGGTCCAATAATTCGGAAAAACTTGATTGGAATAGCTACTGGAAGCTTGCCGGTTACAACGCATCGAGAATTGGCTTCGTCGGAATCTGACGAATTTTTACGGATTTCCCTAGGGGTACCACAAGGGAAAATCAACAGAATCGAGAAATCGTAAAAAGTGGTGAAATTTTTGATCCGGGTCCAATAATTCGGGAAAACTTTATTGGAATAGCTACTGGAAGCTTGCAGGTCACAAAGTATCGAGAATTGGCTTCGTCGAAATCTGACGACTTTTTACGGATTTCCCTAGGGGTACCACTAGGGAAAATCACCAGAATCGAGAAATCGTAAAAAGTTGTGAAATTTTGGATCCGGGTCCAATAATTCGGGAAAACTTGATTGGAATAGCTACTGGAAGCTTGCTGGTCACAACGCATCGAGAATTGGCTTCGTCGGAATCTGACGAATTTTTACGGATTTCCCTAGGGGTACCACTAGGGAAAATCACCAGAATCGAGAAATCGTAAAAAGTGGCGAAATTTTTGATCCGGGTCCAATAATTCGAGAAAACTTGATTGGAATAGCTACTGGAAGCTTGCCGGTCACAACGCATCGAGAATTGGCTTCGTCGGAATCTGACGAATTTTTACGGATTTCCATAGGGGTACCACTAGGGAAAATCACCAGAATCGAGAAATCGTAAAAAGTGGTGAAATTTTGGATCCGGGTCCAATAATTCGGGAAAACTTGATTGGAATAGCTACTGGAAGCTTGCCGGTCTCAACGCATCGAGAATTGGCTTCGTCGGAATCTGACGAATTTTTACGGATTTCCCTAGGGGTACCACTAGGAAAAATCACCAGAATCGAGAAATCGTAAAAAGTGGTAAAATTTTTGATCCGGGTCCAATAATTCGGGAAAACTTGATTGGAATAGCTACTGGAAGCTTGCCGGTCACAACGCATCGAGAATTGGCTTCGTCGGCATCTGACGAATTTTTACGGATTTCCCTAGGGGTACCACTAGGAAAATCACCAGAATCGAAAAAGTGGTGAAATTTTTTAACCGTATCCAATAATTCGGGAAAACTTGATTGGAATAGCTACTGGAAGCTTGCCGGTCACAACACATCGAGAATTGGCTTCGTCGAAATCTGACGAATTTTTACGGATTTCCCTAGGGGTACCACTAGGGAAAATCACCAGAATCGAGAAATCGTAAAAAGTGGTGAAATTTTTGATCCGGGTCCAATAATTCGGGAAAACTTGATTGGAATAGCTACTGGAAGCTTGCCGGTCACAACGCATCGAGAATTGGCTTCGTCGGAATCTTACGAATTTTTACGGATTTCCCTAGGGGTACCACTAGGGAAAATCACCAGAATCGAGAAATCGTAAAAAGTGGTGAAATTTTGGATCCGGGTCCAATAATTCGGGAAAACTTGATTGGAATAGCTACTGGAAGCTTGCCGGTCACAACACATCGAGAATTGGCTTCGTCGAAATCTGACGAATTTTTACGGATTTCCCTAGGGGTACCACTAGGGAAAATCACCAGAATCGAGAAATCGTAAAAAGTTGTGAAATTTTGGATCCGGGTCCAATAATTCGGGAAAACTTGATTAGAATAGCTACTGGAAGCTTGCCGGTCACAACGCATCGAGAATTGGCTTCGTCGGAATCTGACGAATTTTTACGGATTTCCTAGGGGTACCACTAGGGAAAATCACCAGAATCGAGAAATCGTAAAAAGTGGCGAAATTTTTGATCCGGGTCCAATAATTCGAGAAAACTTGATTGGAATAGCTACTGGAAGCTTGCCGTTCACAACGCATCGAGAATTGGCTTCGTCGGAATCTGACGAATTTTTACGGATTTCCCTAAGGGTACCACTAGGGAAAATCACCAGAATCGAAAAAGTGGTGAAATTTTGGATCCGGGTCCAATAATTCGGGAAAACTTGATTGGAATAGCTACTGGAAACTTGCCGGTTACAACGCATCGAGAATTGGCTTCGTCGGAATCTGACGAATTTTTACGGATTTCCCTAGGGGTACCACTAGGGAAAATCACCAGAATCGAGAAATCGTAAAAAGTGGTGAAATTTTTGATCCGGGTCCAATAATTCGGGAAAAATTGATTGGAATAGCTACTGGAAGCTTGCCGGTCACAACGCATCGAGAATTGGCTTCGTCGGAATCTGACGAATTTTTACGGATTTCCCTAGGGGTATCACTAGGAAAAATCACCAGAATCGAGAAATCGTAAAAAGTGGTGAAATTTTGGATCCGGGTCCAATAATTCGGGAAAACTTGATTGGAATAGCTACTGTAATCTTGCCGGTCACAACGCATCGAGAATTGGCTTCGTCGGAATATGACGAATTTTTACGGATTTCCCTAGGGGTACCACTAGGAAAAATCACCAGAATCGAGAAATCGTAAAAAGTGGTGAAATTTTTGATCCGGGTCCAATAATTTGGGAAAACTTGATTGGAATAGCTACTGGAAGCTTGCCGGTCACAACGCATCGAGAATTGGCTTCGTCGGAATCTGACGAATTTTTACGGATTTCCCTAAGGGTACCACTAGGGAAAATCACCAGAATCGAAAAAGTGGTGAAATTTTGGATCCGGGTCCAATAATTCGGGAAAACTTGATTGGAATAGCTACTGGAAACTTGCCGGTTACAACGCATCGAGAATTGGCTTCGTCGGAATCTGACGAATTTTTACGGATTTCCCTAGGGGTACCACTAGGGAAAATCACCAGAATCGAGAAATCGTAAAAAGTGGTGAAATTTTTGATCCGGGTCCAATAATTCGGGAAAAATTGATTGGAATAGCTACTGGAAGCTTGCCGGTCACAACGCATCGAGAATTGGCTTCGTCGGAATCTGACGAATTTTTACGGATTTCCCTAGGGGTATCACTAGGAAAAATCACCAGAATCGAGAAATCGTAAAAAGTGGTGAAATTTTGGATCCGGGTCCAATAATTCGGGAAAACTTGATTGGAATAGCTACTGTAATCTTGCCGGTCACAACACATCGAGAATTGGCTTCGTCGGAATATGACGAATTTTTACGGATTTCCCTAGGGGTACCACTAGGAAAAATCACCAGAATCGAGAAATCGTAAAAAGTGGTGAAATTTTTGATCCGGGTCCAATAATTTGGGAAAACTTGATTGGAATAGCTACTGGAAGCTTGCCGGTCACAACGCATCGAGAATTGGCTTCGTCGGAATCTGACGAAGTTTTACGGATTTCCCTAGGGGTACCACTCGGGAAAATCACCAGAATCGAGAAATCGTAAAAAGTGGTGAAATTTTGGATCCGGGTCCAATAATTCGGGAAAACTTGATTGGAATAGCTACTGTAAGCTTGCCGGTCACAACGCATCGAGAATTGGCTTCGTCGGAATCTTACGAATTTTTACGGATTTCCCTAGGGGTACCACTCGGGAAAATCACCAGAATCGAGAAATCGTAAAAAGTGGTGAAATTTTGGATCCGGGTCCAATAATTCGGGAAAACTTGATTGGAATAGCTACTGTAAGCTTGCCGGTCACAACGCATCGAGAATTGGCTTCGTCGGAATATGACGAATTTTTACGGATTTCCCTAGGGGTACCACTAGGAAAAATCACCAGAATCGAGAAATCGTAAAAAGTGGTGAAATTTTTAATCCGGGTCCAATAATTTGGGAAAACTTGATTGCAATAGCTACTGGAAGCTTGCCGGTCACAACGCATCGAGAATTGGCTTCGTCGGAATCTGACGAATTTTTACGGATTTCCCTAGGGGTACCACTAGGAAAATCACCAGAATCGAAAAAGTGGTGAAATTTTTGATCCGGATCCAATAATTCGGGAAAACTTGATTGGAATAGCTACTGGAAGCTTGCCGGTCACAACACATCGAGAATTGGCTTCGTCGGAATCTGACGAATTTTTACGGATTTCCCTAGGGGTACCACTAGGGAAAATCACCAGAATCGAGAAATCGTAAAAAGTGGTGAAATTTTTGATCCAGGTCCAATAATTCGGGAAAACTTGATTGGAATAGCTACTGGAAGCTTGCCGGTCACAACGCATCGAGAATTGGCTTCGTCGGAATCTGACGAATTTTTATGGATTTCCCTAGGGGTACCACTAGGAAAAATCACCAGAATCGAGAAATCGTAAAAAGTGGTGAAATTTTTGATCCGGGTCCAATAATTCGGAAAAACTTGATTGGAATAGCTACTGGAAGCTTGCCGGTCACAACGCATCGAGAATTGGCTTCGTCGGAATCTGACGAATTTTTACGGATTTCCCTAGGGGTACCACTAGGGAAAATCACCAGAATCGAGAAATCGTAAAAAGTGGTGAAATTTTTGATCCGGGTCAAATAATTCGGGAAAACTTTATTGGAATAGCTACTGGAAGCTTGCAGGTCACAACGCATCGAGAATTGGCTTCGTCGACATCTGACGAATTTTTACGGATTTCCCTAGGGGTACCACTAGGGAAAATCACCAGAATCGAGAAATCGTAAAAAGTGGTGAAATTTTGGATCCGGGTCCAATAATTCGGGAAAACTTGATTGGAATAGCTACTGGAAGCTTGCAGGTCACAAAGTATCGAGAATTGGCTTCGTCGGAATCTGACGAAGTTTTACGGATTTCCCTAGGGGTACCACAAGGGAAAATCATCAGAATCGAGAAATCGTAAAAAGTTGTGAAATTTTGGATCCGGGTCCAATAATTCGGGAAAACTTGATTGAAATAGCTACTGGAAGCTTGCCGGTCACAACGCATCGAGAATTGGCTTCGTCGGAATCTTACGAATTTTTACGGATTTCCCTAGGGGTACCACTCGGGAAAATCACCAGAATCGAGAAATCGTAAAAAGTGGTGAAATTTTGGATCCGGGTCCAATAATTCGGGAAAACTTGATTGGAATAGCTACTGTAAGCTTGCCGGTCACAACGCATCGAGAATTGGCTTCGTCGGAATATGACGAATTTTTACGGATTTCCCTAGGGGTACCACTAGGAAAAATCACCAGAATCGAGAAATCGTAAAAAGTGGTGAAATTTTTGATCCGGGTCCAATAATTTGGGAAAACTTGATTGGAATAGCTACTGGAAGCTTGCCGGTCACAACGCATCGAGAATTGGCTTCGTCGGAATCTGACGAATTTTTACGGATTTCCCTAGGGGTACCACTAGGAAAATCACCAGAATCGAAAAAGTGGTGAAATTTTTGATCCGGATCCAATAATTCGGGAAAACTTGATTGGAATAGCTACTGGAAGCTTGCCGGTCTCAACACATCGAGAATTGGCTTCGTCGGAATCTGACGAATTTTTACGGATTTCCCTAGGGGTACCACTAGGGAAAATCACCAGAATCGAGAAATCGTAAAAAGTGGTGAAATTTTTGATCCAGGTCCAATAATTCGGGAAAACTTGATTGGAATAGCTACTGGAAGCTTGCCGGTCACAACGCATCGAGAATTGGCTTCGTCGGAATCTGACGAATTTTTATGGATTTCCCTAGGGGTACCACTAGGAAAAATCACCAGAATCGAGAAATCGTAAAAAGTGGTGAAATTTTTGATCCGGGTCCAATAATTCGGAAAAACTTGATTGGAATAGCTACTGGAAGCTTGCCGGTCACAACGCATCGAGAATTGGCTTCGTCGGAATCTGACGAATTTTTACGGATTTCCCTAGGGGTACCACTAGGGAAAATCACCAGAATCGAGAAATCGTAAAAAGTGGTGAAATTTTTGATCCGGGTCCAATAATTCGGGAAAACTTTATTGGAATAGCTACTGGAAGCTTGCAGGTCACAACGCATCGAGAATTGGCTTCGTCGACATCTGACGAATTTTTACGGATTTCCCTAGGGGTACCACTAGGGAAAATCACCAGAATCGAGAAATCGTAAAAAGTGGTGAAATTTTGGATCCGGGTCCAATAATTCGGGAAAACTTGATTGGAATAGCTACTGGAAGCTTGCAGGTCACAAAGTATCGAGAATTGGCTTCGTCGGAATCTGACGAAGTTTTACGGATTTCCCTAGGGGTACCACAAGGGAAAATCATCAGAATCGAGAAATCGTAAAAAGTTGTGAAATTTTGGATCCGGGTCCAATAATTCGGGAAAACTTGATTGAAATAGCTACTGGAAGCTTGCCGGTCACAACGCATCGAGAATTGGCTTCGTCGGAATCTTACGAATTTTTACGGATTTCCCTAGGGGTACCACTCGGAAAAATCACCAGAATCGAGAAATCGTAAAAAGTTGTGAAATTTTGGATCCGGGTCCAATAATTCGGGAAAACTTGATTGGAATAGCTACTGGAAGCTTGCCGGTCACAACGCATCGAGAATTGGCTTCGTCGGAATCTGATAAATTTTTACGGATTTCCCTAGGGGTACCACTAGGGAAAATCACCAGAATCGAAAAAGTGGTGAAATTTTGGATCCGGGTCCAATAATTCGGGAAAACTTGATTGGAATAGCTACTGGAAGCTTGCCGGTCACAACGCATCGAGAATTGGCTTCGTCGGAATCTGACGAATTTTTACGGATTTCCCTAGGGGTACCACTAGGGAAAATCACCAGAATCGAGAAATCGTAAAAAGTGGCGAAATTTTTGATCCGGGTCCAATAATTCGAGAAAACTTGATTGGAATAGCTACTGGAAGCTTGCCGGTCACAACGCATTGAGAATTGGCTTCGTCGGAATCTGACGAATTTTTACGGATTTCCATAGGGGTACCACTAGGGAAAATCACCAGAATCGAGAAATCGTAAAAAGTGGTGAAATTTTGGATCCGGGTCCAATAATTCGGGAAAACTTGATTGGAATAGCTACTGGAAGCTTGCCGGTCACAACGCATCGAGAATTGGCTTCGTCGGAATCTGACGAATTTTTACGGATTTTCCTAGGGGTACCACTAGGGAAAATCACCAGAATCGAGAAATCGTAAAAAGTGGTGAAATTTTTGATCCGGGTCCAATAATTCGGGAAAACTTGATTGGAATAGCTACTGGAAGCTTGCCGGTCACAACGCATCGAGAATTGGCTTCGTCGGAATCTGACGAATTTTTACGGATTTCCCTAGGGGTACCACTAGGAAAAATCACCAGAATCGAGAAATCGTAAAAAGTGGTGAAATTTTTGATCCTGGTCCAATAATTCGGGAAAACTTGATTGGAATAGCTACTGGAAGCTTGCCGGTCACAACGCATCGAGAATTGGCTTCGTCGGAATCTGACGAATTTTTACGGATTTCCCTTTGGGTACCACTAGGTAAAATAACCAGAATCGAAAAAGTGGTGAAATTTTGGATCCGGGTCCAATAATTCGGGAAAACTTGATTGGAATAGCTACTGGAAGCTTGCCGGTCACAACGCATCGAGAATTGGCTTCGTCGGAATCTGACGAATTTTTACGGATTTCCCTAGGGGTACCACTAGGGAAAATCACCAGAATCGAGAAATCGTAAAAAGTGGTGAAATTCTTGATCCGGGTCCAATAATTCGGGAAAACTTGATTGGAATAGCTACTGGAAGCTTGCCGGTCATAACGCATCAAGAATTGGCTTCGTCGGAATCTGACGAATTTTTACGGATTTCCCTAGGGGTACCACTAGGGAAAATCACCAGAATCGAAAAAGTGGTGAAATTTTGGATCCGGGTCCAATAATTCGGGAAAACTCTATTGGAATAGCTACTGGAAGCTTGCAGGTCATAACACATCGAGAATTGGCTTCGTCGGAATCTGACGAATTTTTACGGATTTCCCTAGGGGTACCACTAGGGAAAATAACCAGAATCGAGAAATCGTAAAAAGTGGTGAAATTTTGGATCCGGGTCCAATAATTCGGGAAAACTTGATTGGAATAGCTACTGGAAGCTTGCCGGTCACAACGCATCGAGAATTGGCTTCGTCGGAATCTGACGAATTTTTACGGATTTCCCTAGGGGTACCACTAGGGAAAATAACCAGAATCGAGAAATCGTAAAAAGTGGTGAAATTTTGGATCCGGGTCCAATAATTCGGGAAAACTTGATTGGAATAGCTACTGGAAGCTTGCCGGTCACAACGCATCGAGAATTGGCTTCGTCGGAATCTGACGAATTTTTACGGATTTCCCTAGGGGTACCACTAGGGAAAATCACCAGAATCGAGAAATCGTAAAAAGTGGTGAAATTTTTGATCCGGGTCCAATAATTCGGGAAAACTTGATTGGAATAGCTACTGGAAGCTTGCCGGTCACAACGCATCAAGAATTGGCTTCGTCGGAATCTAACGAATTTTTACGGATTTCCCTAGGGGTACCACTAGGAAAAATCACCAGAATCGAGAAATCGTAAAAAGTGGTGAAATTTTTTATCCGGGTCCAATAATTCGGGAAAACTTGATTGGAATAGCTACTGGAAGCTTGCCGGTCACAACGCATCAAGAATTGGCTTCGTCGGAATTTGATGAATTTTTACGGATTTCCCTAGGGGTACCACTAGGAAAAATCACCAGAATCGAGAAATCGTAAAAAGTGGTGAAATTTTTGATCCGGGTCCAATAATTCGGGAAAACTTGATTGGAATAGCTACTGGAAGCTTGCCGGTCACAACGCATCATGAATTGGCTTCGTCGGAATCTGACGAATTTTTACGGATTTCCCTAGGGGTACCACTAGGGAAAATCACCAGAATCGAAAAAGTGGTGAAATTTTGGATCCGGGTCCAATAATTCGGGAAAACTCTATTTGAATAGCTACTGGAAGCTTGCAGGTCACAACACATCGAGAATTGGCTTCGTCGGAATCTGACGAATTTTTACGGATTTTCCTAGGGGTACCACTAGGGAAAATAACCAGAATCGAGAAATCGTAAAAAGTGGTGAAATTTTGGATCCGGGTCCAATAATTCGGGAAAACTTGATTGGAATATCTACTGGAAGCTTGCCGGTCACAACGCATCGAGAATTGGCTTCGTCGGAATCTGACGAATTTTTACGGATTTCCCTAGGGGTACCACTAGGGAAAATCACCAGAATCGAAAAAGTGGTGAAATTTTGGATCCGGGTCCAATAATTCGGGAAAACTTGATTGGAATAGCTACTGGAAGCTTGCCGGTCACAACGCATCGAGAATTGGCTTCGTCAGAATCTGACGAATTTTTACGGATTTCCCTAGGGGTACCACTAGGGAAAATCACCAGAATCGAAAAAGTGGTGAAATTTTGGATCCGGGTCCAATAATTCGGGAAAACTTGATTGGAATAGCTACTGGAAGCTTGCCGGTCACAACGCATCGAGAATTGGCTTCGTCGGAATCTGACGAATTTTTACGGATTTCCCTAGGGGTACCACTAGGGAAAATCACTAGAATCGAGAAATCGTAAAAAGTGGCGAAATTTTTGATCCGGGTCCAATAATTCGAGAAAACTTGATTGGAATAGCTACTAGAAGCTTGCCGGTCACAACGCATCGAGAATTGGCTTCGTCGGAATCTGACGAATTTTTACGGATTTCCCTAGGGGTACCACTAGGGAAAATCACCAGAATCGAAAAAGTGGTGAAATTTTGGATCCGGGTCCAATAATTCGAGAAAACTTGATTAGAATAGATACTGGAAGCTTGCCGGTCACAACGCATCGAGAATTGGCTTCGTCGGAATCTGACGAATTTTTACGGATTTCCCTAGGGGTACCACTAGGGAAAATCACCAGAATCGAGAAATCGTAAAAAGTGGTGAAATTTTTGATCCAGGTCCAATAATTCGGGAAAACTTGATTGGAATAGCTACTGGAAGCTTGCCGGTCACAACGCATCGAGAATTGGTTTCGTCGGAATCTGACGAATTTTTACGGATTTCCCTAGGGGTACCACTAGGGAAAATAACCAGAATCGAGAAATCGTAAAAAGTGGTGAAATTTTGGATCCGGGTCCAATAATTCGGGAAAACTTGATTGGAATAGCTACTGGAAGCTTGCCGGTCACAACGCATCGAGAATTGGCTTCGTCGGAATCTGACGAATTTTTACGGATTTCCCTAGGGGTACCACTAGGGAAAATCACCAGAATCGAGAAATCGTAAAAAGTGGTGAAATTTTTGATCCGGGTCCAATAATTCGGGAAAACTTGATTGGAATAGCTACTGGAAGCTTGCCGGTCACAACGCATCAAGAATTGGCTTCGTCGGAATCTAACGAATTTTTACGGATTTCCCTAGGGGTACCACTAGGAAAAATCACCAGAATCGAGAAATCGTAAAAAGTGGTGAAATTTTTTATCCGGGTCCAATAATTCGGGAAAACTTGATTGGAATAGCTACTGGAAGCTTGCCGGTCACAACGCATCAAGAATTGGCTTCGTCGGAATTTGATGAATTTTTACGGATTTCCCTAGGGGTACCACTAGGAAAAATCACCAGAATCGAGAAATCGTAAAAAGTGGTGAAATTTTTGATCCGGGTCCAATAATTCGGGAAAACTTGATTGGAATAGCTACTGGAAGCTTGCCGGTCACAACGCATCATGAATTGGCTTCGTCGGAATCTGACGAATTTTTACGGATTTCCCTAGGGGTACCACTAGGGAAAATCACCAGAATCGAAAAAGTGGTGAAATTTTGGATCCGGGTCCAATAATTCGGGAAAACTCTATTGGAATAGCTACTGGAAGCTTGCAGGTCACAACACATCGAGAATTGGCTTCGTCGGAATCTGACGAATTTTTACGGATTTTCCTAGGGGTACCACTAGGGAAAATAACCAGAATCGAGAAATCGTAAAAAGTGGTGAAATTTTGGATCCGGGTCCAATAATTCGGGAAAACTTGATTGGAATATCTACTGGAAGCTTGCCGGTCACAACGCATCGAGAATTGGCTTCGTCGGAATCTGACGAATTTTTACGGATTTCCCTAGGGGTACCACTAGGGAAAATCACCAGAATCGAAAAAGTGGTGAAATTTTGGATCCGGGTCCAATAATTCGGGAAAACTTGATTGGAATAGCTACTGGAAGCTTGCCGGTCACAACGCATCGAGAATTGGCTTCGTCGGAATCTGACGAATTTTTACGGATTTCCCTAGGGGTACCACTAGGGAAAATCACCAGAATCGAAAAAGTGGTGAAATTTTGGATTCGGGTCCAATAATTCGGGAAAACTTGATTGGAATAGCTACTGGAAGCTTGCCGGTCACAACGCATCGAGAATTGGCTTCGTCGGAATCTGACGAATTTTTACGGATTTCCCTAGGGGTACCACTAGGGAAAATCACTAGAATCGAGAAATCGTAAAAAGTGGCGAAATTTTTGATCCGGGTCCAATAATTCGAGAAAACTTGATTGGAATAGCTACTGGAAGCTTGCCGGTCACAACGCATCGAGAATTGGCTTCGTCGGAATCTGACGAATTTTTACGGATTTCCCTAGGGGTACCACTAGGGAAAATCACCAGAATCGAAAAAGTGGTGAAATTTTGGATCCGGGTCCAATAATTCGAGAAAACTTGATTGGAATAGATACTGGAAGCTTGCCGGTCACAACGCATCGAGAATTGGCTTCGTCGGAATCTGACGAATTTTTACGGATTTCCCTAGGGGTACCACTAGGGAAAATCACCAGAATCGAGAAATCGTAAAAAGTGGTGAAATTTTTGATCCAGGTCCAATAATTCGGGAAAACTTGATTGGAATAGCTACTGGAAGCTTGCCGGTCACAACGCATCGAGAATTGGTTTCGTCGGAATCTGACGAATTTTTACGGATTTCCCTAGGGGTACCACTAGGGAAAATCACCAGAATCGAGAAATCATAAAAAGTTGTGAAATTTTTGATCCGGGTCCAATAATTCGGGAAAACTTGATTGGAATAGCTACTGGAAGCTTGCAGGTCACAACGCATCGAGAATTGGCTTCGTCGGAATCTGACGAATTTTTACGGATTTCCCTAGGGGTACCACTAGGGAAAATCACCAGAATCGAGAAATCGTAAAAAGTGGTGAAATTTTGGATCCGGGTCAAATAATTCGGGAAAACTTGATTGGAATAGCTACTGGAAGCTTGCCGGTCACAACGCATCGAGAATTGGCTTCGTCGGAATCTGACGAATTTTTACGGATTTCCCTAGGGGTACCTCTAGGGAAAATCACCAGAATCGAGAAATCGTAAAAAGTGGCGAAATTTTTGATCCGGGTCCAATAATTCGGGAAAACTTGATTGGAATAGCTACTGGAAGCTTACCGGTCACAACGCATCGAGAATTGGCTTCGTCGGAATCTGACGAATTTTTACGGATTTCCCTAGGGGTACCACTAGGAAAAATCACCAGAATCGAGAAATCGTAAAAAGTGGTGAAATTTTGGATCCGGGTCAAATAATTCGGGAAAACTTGATTGGAATAGCTACTGGAAGCTTGCCGGTCACAACGCATCGAGAATTGGCTTCGTCGGAATCTGACGAATTTTTACGGATTTCCCTAGGGGTACCTCTAGGGAAAATCACTAGAATCGAAAAAGTGGTGAAATTTTGGATCCGGGTCCAATAATTTGGGAAAACTTGATTGGAATAGCTACTGGAAGCTTACCGGTCACAACGCATCGAGAATTGGCTTCGTCGGAATCTGACGAATTTTTACGGATTTCCCTAGGGGTACCACTAGGAAAAATCACCAGAATTGAAAAATCGTAAGAAGTGGTGAAATTTTTTATTCGGGTCCAATAATTCGGGAAAACTTGATTGGAATAGCTACTGGAAGCTTGCCGGTCACAACGCATCAAGAATTGGCTTCGTCGGAATCTGACGAATTTTTACGGATTTCCCTAGGGGTACCACTAAGAAAAATCACCAGAATCAAGAAATCGTAAAAAGTGGTGAAATTTTGGATCCGGGTCCAATAATTCGGGAAAACTTGATTGGAATAGCTACTGGAAGCTTGCCGGTCACAACGCATCGAGAATTGGCTTCGTCGGAATCTGACGAATTTTTAAGGATTTCCCTAGGCGTATCACTATGGAAAATCACCACAATCGAGAAATCGTAAAAAGTGGTGAAATTTTTGATCCGGGTCCAGTAATTCGGGAAAACTTGATTGGAATAGCTACTGGAAGCTTGCCGGTCACAACGCATCAAGAATTGGCTTCGTCGGAATCTGACGAATTTTTACGGATTTCCCTAGGGGTACCACTAGGGAAAATCACCAGAATCGAGAAATCGTAAAAAGTGGTGAAATTTTGGATCCGGGTCCAATAATTCGGGAAAACTTGATTGGAATAGCTACTGGAAGCTTGCAGGTCAGAACGCATCGAGAATTGGCTTCGTCGGAATCTGACGAATTTTTACGGATTTCCCTAGGGGTACCACTAGGGAAAATCTCCAGAATCGAGAAATCGTAAAAAGTGGTGAAATTTTGGATCCGGGTCCAATAATTCGGGAAAACTCTATTGGAATAGCTACTGGAAGCTTGCCGGTCACAACGCATCAAGAATTGGCTTCGTCGGAATCTGACGAATTTTTACGGATTTCCCTAGGGGTACCACTAGGGAAAATAACCAGAATCGAGAAATCGTAAAAAGTGGTAAAATTTTTGATCCGGGTCCAATAATTCGGGAAAACTTGATTGGAATAGCTACTGGAAGCTTGCCGGTCACAACGCATCATGAATTGGCTTCGTCGGAATCTGACGAATTTTTACGGATTTCCCTAGGGGTACCACTAGGTAAAATCAACAGAATCGAAAAAGTGGTGAAATTTTTGATCCGGGTCCAATAATTCGGGAAAACTTGATTGGAATAGCTACTGGAAGCTTGCCGGTCACAACGCATCGAGAATTGGCTTCGTCGGAATCTGACGAATTTTTACGGATTTCCCTAGGGGTACCACTAGGGAAAATCACCAGAATCGAAAAAGTGGTGAAATTTTGGATCCGGGTCCAATAATTCGGGAAAACTTGATTGGAATAGCTACTGGAAGCTTGCCGGTCACAACGCATCGAGAATTGGCTTCGTCGGAATCTGACGAATTTTTACGGATTTCCCTAGGGGTACCACTAGGGAAAATCACCAGAATCGAGAAATCGTAAAAAGTGGCAAAATTTTTGATCCGGGTCCAATAATTCGAGAAAACTTGATTGGAATAGCTACTGGAAGCTTGCCGGTCACAACGCATCGAGAATTGGCTTCGTCGGAATCTGACGAATTTTTACGGATTTACCTAGGGGTACCACTAGGGAAAATCACCAGAATCGAAAAAGTGGTGAAATTTTGGATCCGGGTCCAATAATTCGAGAAAACTTGATTGGAATAGATACTGGAAGCTTGCCGGTCACAACGCATCGAGAATTGGCTTCGTCGGAATCTGACGAATTTTTACGGATTTTCCTAGGGGTACCACTAGGGAAAATCACCAGAATCGAGAAATCGTAAAAAGTGGTGAAATTTTTGATCCAGGTCCAATAATTCGGGAAAACTTGATTGGAATAGCTACTGGAAGCTTGCCGGTCACAACGCATCGAGAATTGGTTTCGTCGGAATCTGACGAATTTTTACGGATTTCCCTAGGGGTACCACTAGGGAAAATCACCAGAATCGAGAAATCGTAAAAAGTTGTGAAATTTTTGATCCGGGTCCAATAATTCGGGAAAACTTGATTGGAATAGCTACTGGAAGCTTGCAGGTCACAACGCATCGAGAATTGGCTTCGTCGGAATCTGACGAATTTTTACGGATTTCCCTAGGGGTACCACTAGGGAAAATCACCAGAATCGAGAAATCGTAAAAAGTGGTGAAATTTTGGATCCAGGTCAAATAATTCGGGAAAACTTGATTGGAATAGCTACTGGAAGCTTGCCGGTCACAACGCATCGAGAATTGGCTTCGTCGGAATCTGACGAATTTTTACGGATTTCCCTAGGGGTACCTCTAGGGAAAATCACCAGAATCGAGAAATCGTAAAAAGTGGCGAAATTTTTGATCCGGGTCCAATAATTCGGGAAAATTTGATTGGAATAGCTACTGGAAGCTTGCCGGTCACAACGCATCGAGAATTGGCTTCGTCGGAATCTGACGAATCTTTACGGATTTCCCTAGGGGTACAACTAGGGAAAATCACCAGAATCGAAAAAGTGGTGAAATTTTGGACCCGGGTCCAATAATTCGGGAAAACTTGATTGGAATAGCTACTGGAAGCTTACCGGTCACAACGCATCGAGAATTGGCTTCGTCGGAATCTGACGAATTTTTACGGATTTCCCTAGGGGTACCACTAGGAAAAATCACCAGAATCGAGAAATCGTAAAAAGTGGTGAAATTTTGGATCCGGGTCAAATAATTCGGGAAAACTTGATTGGAATAGCTACTGGAAGCTTGCCGGTCACAATGCATCGAGAATTGGCTTCGTCGGAATCTGACGAATTTTTACGGATTTCCCGAGGGGTACCTCTAGGGAAAATCACCAGAATCGAAAAAGTGGTGAAATTTTGGATCCGGGTCCAATAATTCGGGAAAACTTGATTGGAATAGCTACTGGAAGCTTACCGGTCACAACGCATCGAGAATTGGCTTCGTCGGAATCTGACGAATTTTTACGGATTTACCTAGGGGTACCACTAGGGAAAATCACCAGAATTGAAAAATCGTAAAAAGTGGTGAAATTTTTTATTCGGGTCCAAAAATTCGGGAAAACTTGATTGGAATAGCTACTGGAAGCTTGCCGGTCACAACGCATCAAGAATTGGCTTCGTCGGAATCTGACGAATTTTTACGGATTTCCCTAGGGGTACCACTAAGAAAAATCACCAGAATCAAGAAATCGTAAAAAGTGGTGAAATTTTGGATCCGGGTCCAATAATTCGGGAAAACTTGATTGGAATAGCTACTGGAAGCTTGCCGGTCACAACGCATCGAGAATTGGCTTCGTCGGAATCTGACGAATTTTTAAGGATTTCCCTAGGCGTATCACTATGGAAAATCACCACAATCGAGAAATCGTAAAAAGTGGTGAAATTTTTGATCCGGGTCCAGTAATTCGGGAAAACTTGATTGGAATAGCTACTGGAAGCTTGCCGGTCACAACGCATCAAGAATTGGCTTCGTCAGAATCTTACGAATTTTTACGGATTTCCCTAGGGGTACCACTAGGGAAAATCACCAGAATCGAGAAATCGTAAAAAGTGGTGAAATTTTGGATCCGGGTCCAATAATTCGGGAAAACTTGATTGGAATAGCTACTGGTAGCTTGCAGGTCACAACGCATCGAGAATTGGCTTCGTCGGAATCTGACGAATTTTTACGGATTTCCCTAGGGGTACCACTAGGAAAAATCTCCAGAATCGAGAAATCGTAAAAAGTGGTGAAATTTTGGATCTGGGTCCAATAATTCGGGAAAACTTGATTGGAATAGCTACTGGAAGCTTGCCGGTCACAACGCATCGAGAATTGGCTTCGTCGGAATCTGACGAATTTTTACGGATTTCCCTAGGGGTACCACTAGGGAAAATCACCAGAATCGAGAAATCGTAAAAAGTGGTGAAATTTTTGATCCAGGTCCAATAATTCGGGAAAACTTGATTGGAATAGCTACTGGAAGCTTACCGGTCACAACGCATCAAGAATTGGCTTCGTCGGAATCTGACGAATTTTTACGGATTTCCCTAGGGGTACCACTAGGGAAAATCACCAGAATCGAGAAATCGTAAAAAGTGGTGAAATTTTGGATCCGGGTCCAATAATTCGGGAAAACTTGATTGGAATAGCTACTGGAAGCTTACAGGTCACAACGCATCGAGAATTGGCTTCGTCGGAATCTGACGAATTTTTACAGATTTCCCTAGGGGTACCACTAGGGAAAATCTCCAGAATCGAGAAATCGTAAAAAGTGGTGAAATTTTGGATCCAGGTCCAATAATTCGGGAAAACTTGATTGGAATAGCTACTTGAAGCTTGCCGGTCACAACGCATCGAGAATTGGCTTCGTCGGAATCTGACGAATTTTTACTGATTTCCCTAGGGGTACCACTAGGAAAAATCACCAGAATCGAGAAATCGTAAAAAGTGGTGAAATTTTTGATCCGGGTCCAATAATTCGGGAAAACTTGATTGGAATAGCTACTGGAAGCTTGCCGGTCACAACGCATCGAGAATTGGCTTCGTCGGAATCTGACGAATTTTTACGGATTTTCCTAGGGGTACCACTAGGGAAAATCACCAGAATCGAAAAAGTGGTGAAATTTTGGATCTGGGTCCAATAATTCGGGAAAACTTGATTGGAATAGCTACTGGAAGCTTGCCGGTCACAACGCATCGAGAATTGGCTTCGTCAGAATCTGACGAATTTTTACGGATTTCCCTAGGGGTACCACTAGGGAAAATCACCAGAATCGAGAAATCGTAAAAAGTGGTGAAATTTTTGATCCGGGTCAGATAATTCGGGAAAACTCGATTGGAATAGCTACTGGAAGCTTGCTGGTCACAACGCATTGAGAATTGGTTTCGTCGGAATCTGACGAATTTTTACGGATTTCTCTAGGGATACCACTAGGGAAAATCACCAGAATCGAGAAACCGTAAAAAGTGATGAAATTTTGGATCCGGGTCCAATAATTCGGGAAAACTCGATTGGAATAGCTACTGGAAGCTTGCTGGTCACAACGCATTGAGAATTGGTTTCGTCGGAATCTGACGAATTTTTACGGATTTCCCTAGGGGTACCACTAGGGAAATCACCAAATTCGAAAAATCGTAAAAAGTGGTGAAATTTTTGATCCGAGTCCAATAATTCAGGAAAACTCGATTGGAATAGCTACTAGAAGCTTGCCGGTCACAACGCATCGAGAACGGGATTCGTCGAAATCCGACGAATTTTTACGGATTTTCCAAGGGGTACTCGAAAAATCGTAAAAAGTGGTGAAATTTTTGATCCGAGTCCAAAAATTCAGGAAAACTCGATAGGAATAGCTACTGGAAGCTTGCCGGTCAAAACCCATCGAGAATTGGTTTCGTCGGAATCCGACGAATTTTTACGGATTTCCCTAGGGGTACCACTAGGGAAAATCGAAAAATCGTAAAAAGTTGTGAAATTTTGGATCCGAGTCCAATAATTCAGGAAAACTCGATTGGAATAGCTACTGGAAGCTTTCCAGTCACAACGCATCGAGAATTGGCTTCGTCGGAATCAGACGAATTTTTACGGATTTCCCTAGGGGTACAACTAGGAAAAATCACCAGAATCGAGAAATCGTAAAAAGTGGTGAAATTTTTGATCCAGGTCCAATAATTCGGGAAAACTTGATTGGAATAGCTACTGGAAGCTTACCGGTCACAACGCATCAAGAATTGGCTTCGTCGGAATCTGACGAATTTTTACGGATTTCCCTAGGGGTACCACTAGGGAAAATCACCAGAATCGAGAAATCGTAAAAAGTGGTGAAATTTTGGATCCGGGTCCAATAATTCGGGAAAACTTGATTGGAATAGCTACTGGAAGCTTACAGGTCACAACGCATCGAGAATTGGCTTCGTCGGAATCTGACGAATTTTTACAGATTTCCCTAGGGGTACCACTAGGGAAAATCTCCAGAATCGAGAAATCGTAAAAAGTGGTGAAATTTTGGATCCAGGTCCAATAATTCGGGAAAACTTGATTGGAATAGCTACTGGAAGCTTGCCGGTCACAACGCATCGAGAATTGGCTTCGTCGGAATCTGACGAATTTTTACTGATTTCCCTAGGGGTACCACTAGGAAAAATCACCAGAATCGAGAAATCGTAAAAAGTGGTGAAATTTTTGATCCGGGTCCAATAATTCGGGAAAACTTGATTGGAATAGCTACTGGAAGCTTGCCGGTCACAACGCATCGAGAATTGGCTTCGTCGGAATCTGACGAATTTTTACGGATTTCCCTAGGGGTACCACTAGGGAAAATCACCAGAATCGAAAAAGTGGTGAAATTTTGGATCTGGGTCCAATAATTCGGGAAAACTTGATTGGAATAGCTACTGGAAGCTTGCCGGTCACAACGCATCGAGAATTGGCTTCGTCAGAATCTGACGAATTTTTACGGATTTCCCTAGGGGTACCACTAGGGAAAATCACCAGAATCGAGAAATCGTAAAAAGTGGTGAAATTTTTGATCCGGGTCAGATAATTCGGGAAAACTCGATTGGAATAGCTACTGGAAGCTTGCTGGTCACAACGCATTGAGAATTGGTTTCGTCGGAATCTGACGAATTTTTACGGATTTCTCTAGGGATACCACTAGGGAAAATCACCAGAATCGAGAAACCGTAAAAAGTGATGAAATTTTGGATCCGGGTCCAATAATTCGGGAAAACTCGATTGGAATAGCTACTGGAAGCTTGCTGGTCACAACGCATTGAGAATTGGTTTCGTCGGAATCTGACGAATTTTTACGGATTTCCCTAGGGGTACCACTAGGGAAATCACCAAATTCGAAAAATCGTAAAAAGTGGTGAAATTTTTGATCCGAGTCCAATAATTCAGGAAAACTCGATTGGAATAGCTACTAGAAGCTTGCCGGTCACAACGCATCGAGAACGGGATTCGTCGAAATCCGACGAATTTTTACGGATTTTCCAAGGGGTACTCGAAAAATCGTAAAAAGTGGTGAAATTTTTGATCCGAGTCCAAAAATTCAGGAAAACTCGATAGGAATAGCTACTGGAAGCTTGCCGGTCAAAACCCATCGAGAATTGGTTTCGTCGGAATCCGACGAATTTTTACGGATTTCCCTAGGGGTACCACTAGGGAAAATCGAAAAATCGTAAAAAGTTGTGAAATTTTGGATCCGAGTCCAATAATTCAGGAAAACTCGATTGGAATAGCTACTGGAAGCTTTCCAGTCACAACGCATCGAGAATTGGCTTCGTCGGAATCAGACGAATTTTTACGGATTTCCCTAGGGGTACAACTAGGAAAAATCACCAAAATCGAAAAATCGTAAAAAGTGGTGAAATTTTTGATCCGAGTGCAATAATTCAGGAAAAATCGATTGGAATAATTACTGGATGCTTTACGGTCACAATGCAACGAGAATTGGCTTCGTCGGAATCCGACGAATTTTTACGGATTTCCCTAGGGAAACCACCAGGGAAAGTCACCAAAATCGTAAAAAGTGGTGAAGTTTTTGATCCGAGTCCAATAATTGAGAAAAACTCGATTTGAATAGCTACTCGAAGCTTTCCGGTCACAACGCATCGAGAATTGGCTTTGTCGGAATCCGATAAATTTTTACGGATTTCCCTAGGGGTACTACTAGGGAAAATCACCAAAATCGAAAAATCGTAAAAAGTGGTGAAATTTTGGATCCGAGTATAATAATTCAGGAAAACCCGTTTGGAATAGCTATTGGTAGCTTGCCGGTCACAACGCATCGAGAATTAGCTTCGTAGGAATCCGACAAATTTTTACGGATTTCCCTAGGGGTACCAATAGGAAAAATCACAAAAATCGAAAAATCGTAAAAAGTGGTTAAATTTTGGATCCGAGTCCAATAATTCAGGAAAACTCGATTGGAATATCTACTGGAAGCTTGCCGGTCACAACGCATTGAGAATTGGCTTCGTCGGAATCCGACGAATTTTTACGGATTTCTCTCGGGGTGCCACTAGGGAAAATCACCAAAATCGAAAAATCGTAAAAAGTGGTGAAATTTTGGATCCGAGTCCAATAATTCAGGAAAACTCGATTGGAATATCTACTGGAAGCTTGTCGGTCACAACCCATCGAGAAATGGCATCGTCGGAATCCGACGAATTTTTACGGATTTCCCTAAGGGTACCACTAGGGAAAATCAAAAAATCGTAAAAAGGGGTGAAATTTTTGATCCGAGTCCAATAATTTAGGAAAACTCTATTGGAATAGCTACTGGAAGCTTGCCGATCACAACGCATCAAGAATTGGTTTCGTCGGAATCCGATAAATTTTTACTGATTTCCCTAGGGGTACCGCTAGGGAAAATCGAAAAATCGTAAAAAGTGGTGAAATTTTGGATCCAAATTCAATAATTCAGGAAAACTCGATTGGAATAGCTACTGGAAGCTTGCCGGTCACAACGCATCGAGAATTGGTTTCGTCGGAGTCCGATGAAATTTTACGGGTTTCCTTAGGGGTACCACTAGGGAAAATCACCAAAATCGAAAAATCGTAAAAAGTGGTGAAATTTTTGATCCGAACCCAATAATTCAGGAAAACTCGATTGGAATAGTTACTGGATGCTTGCCGGTCACAATGTAATGAGAATTGGCTTCGTCGGAATCCGACGAATTTTTACGGATTTTCCTAGGGGTACCACTAGGGAAAATCACTAAAATCGAAAAATCATAAAAAGTGGTTAAATTTTGGGTCCGAGTCCAATAATTCAGGAAAACTCGATTGGAATATCTACTGGAAGCTTGACAGTCACAACGCATCGAGAATTGGCTTCATCGGAATCCTACGAATTTTTACGGATTTCCCTAGGGGTACCACTAGGAAAAATCACCAAAATCGAAAAATCGTAAAAAATGGTGAATATTTTGATCCGAGTCCAATAATTCAGGAAAATTCGATTGGAATATCTACTGGAAGCTTGCAGGTCACAACGCATCGAGAATTGGCTTCGTCAGAATCCGACGAATTTTTACGGATTTGCCTAGGGGTACCGCTAGGGAAAATCGAAAAATAGTAAAAAGTGGTAAAATTTTGGATCCGAGTCTAATAATTCAGGAAAACTCGATTGGAATAGCTACAGGAAGCTTGCCGGTCACAACGCATCGAGAATTTGCTTCGTCGGAATCCGACGCATTTTTACGGATTTCCCTAGGGTTACCACTAGGGAAAATCACCAAAATCGAAAAATCGTAAAAAGTGGTGAAATTTTTGATCCAAGTCCAATCATTCAGGAAAACCCGATTGGAATAGCTACTGGAAGCTTGCCGATCACATCGCATAGAGAATTGGCTTCGTCGGAATCCGACGAATTTTTACGAATTTCCCTTGGGGTACCACTAGGGAAAATCACAAAAATCGTAAAAAGTTGTTAAATTTTTGTTCCGAGTCCAATAATTCAAGAAAACTCGATTGGAATAGCTACTGGAAACTTGCCGGTCACAACGCATTGAGAATTGACTTCGTCAGAATCCGACAAATTTATACAGATTTTCCTAGGGGTACCACTAGGGAAAATCACAAAAATCGTAAAAAGTGGTGAAATTTTTTATCCGAGTCCAATAATTAAGGAAAAATCGATTGGAATAGCTACTGGAAGCTTGCCGGTCACAACGCATTGATAATTGGCTTCGTCGAAATCCGACGAATTTTTACGGATTTCCCTAGGAAAAATCACCAAAATCGTAAAAAGTGGTGAAATTTTGGATCCGAGTCCAATAATTCAGGAAAACTCGATTCGAATAGCTACTGGAAGCTTGCCTGTCACAACGCATTGAGAATTGGCTTCGTCGGAATCGGACGAATTTTTACGGATTTCCCTAGGGGTACCACTAGGGAAAACCACCAGAATCGTAAAAAGTTGTGAAATTTTTTATCCGAGTCCAATAATTAAGGAAAAATCGATTGGAATAGCTACTGGAAGCTTGCCGGTCACAACGCATTGATAATTGGCTTCGTCGAAATCCGACGAATTTTTACGGATTTCCCTAGGAAAAATCACCAAAATCGTAAAAAGTGGTGAAATTTTGGATCCGAGTGCAATAATTCAGGAAAACTCGATTCGAATAGCTGCTGGAAGCTTGCCTGTCACAACGCATGGAGAATTGGCTTCGTCGGAATCGGACGAATTTTTACGGATTTCCCTGGGGGTACCACTAGGAAAAACCACCAGAATCGTAAAAAGTGGTGAAATTTTTTTTTTGAGTCCAATAATTCAGGAAAACTCGATTGGAATAGCTACTGGAAGCTTGCCGGTCGCAACACATCGAGAATTGGCTTCGTCGGAATTCGACGAATTTTTACGGATTTTCCTGGGGGTACCACTAGGAAAAATCACTAAAATCGAAAAATCATAAAAAGTGGTGAAATTTTGGATCCGAGTCCAATAATTCACGAAAACTCGATTTGAATAGCTACTTGAAGCTTGCCAGTTACAGCGCATCGAGAATTGGCTTTGTTGGAATCCGACGAATTTTTACGGATTTCCCTAGGGGCACCACTAAGGAAAATCACCAAAATCGAAAAATCGTAAAAAGCCGTGAAATTTTTTATCCGAGTCGAATAATTCAGGAAATTGCTATTGGAATAGCTACTGGAAGCTTGCCGGTCACAACGCATCGAGAATTGGCTTCGTCGGAATCCGAAAAATTTTTACGGATTTCCCTAGGGGTACCACTAGGGAAAGTCACCAAAATCGTAAAAAGTGGTGAAATTTTTGATCCGAGTCCAATAATTTAGAAAAACTCGATTGGAATAACTATTGGAAGCTTTCCGGTCACAACGCATCGAGAATTGGCTTCGTCGGAATTCGACAAATTTTTACGGATTTCCCTAGGGGTACCACTAGGAAAAATCACAAAAATAGTAAAAAGTGGTGAAATTTTTGATCCGAGTCCAATAATTCAGGAAAACTCGATTGGAATAGCTACTGGAATCTTGCCGGTCACAGCGCATTGAGAATTGGCTTCGTCGGAATCTTACGAATTTTTACGGATTTCCCTAGGGGTACCACTAGGGAAAATCACCAGAATCGAAAAATCGTAAAAAGTGGTGAAATTTTGGATCCGGGTCCAATAATTCGGGAAAACTTGATTGGAATAGCTACTGGAAGCTTGCCGGTCACAACGCATCGAGAATTGGCTTCGTAGGAATCTGACGAATTTTTACGGATTTCCCTAGGGGTACCACTAGGGAAAATCACCAGAATCGAAAAATCGTAAAAAGTTGTGAAATTTTGGATACGGGTCCAATAATTCGGGAAAACTTGATTGGAATAGCTAATTGAAGCTTGCCGGTCACAACGCATTTAGAATTGGTTTTATCGAAATCTGACGAATTTTTACAGATTTCCGTAGGGGTACCACTAGGGAAAATCACCAGAATCGAAAAATCGTAAAAAGTGGTGAAATTTTGGATCCGGGTCCAATAATTCGGAAAAACTTGATTGGAATAGTTACTGGAAGCTTGCCGTTCACAACGCATCGAGAATTGGCTTCGTCGGAATCGGACGAATTTTTACGGATTTCCCTAGGGGTACCACTAGGAAAAATCACCAAAATCGTAAAAAGTGGTGAAATTTTTGATCCGAGTCCAATAATTTAGAAAAACTCGATTATAATAGCTACTGGAAGCTTGCCGGTCACAACGCATCGAGAATTGGCTTCGTCGGAATCCGAAGAATTTTTACGGATTTCCCTAGGGTTACCACTAGGGAAAATCACCAAAATCGTAAAAACTGGTGAAATTTTGGATCCCAGTCCAATAATTCAGGAAAAATCGATTCGAATAGCTACTGGAAGCTTGCCTGTCACGACGCATTGAGAATTGGCTTCGTCGGAATCGGACGAATTTTTACGGATTTCCCTAGTGGTACCACTAGGGAAAATCACTAGAATCGTAAAAAGTGGTTAAATTTTGGATCCGAGTCTAATAATTCAGGAAAACTTGATTGGAATAACTACTGGAAGCTTGCCGGTCACAACGCATAGAGAAATGGCTTCGTCGGAATCCGACTAATTTTTACGGATTTCCCTACGGGTACCACTATGGAAAATCACCAAAATCGAAAAAAGTGGTGAAATTTTTGTTCTGAGTCCAATAATTCAGGAAAACTCGATTTGAATAGCTATTTGAAGCTTGCCAGTTACAACGCATCGAGAATCGGCTTCGTTGGAATCCGACGAATTTTTACGGATTTCCCTAGGGGCACCACTAGGGAAAATCAGCAAAATCCAAAAATCGTAAAAAGCGGTGAAATTTTTTACCCGAGTCCAATAATTTAGGAAAATGCGATTGGAATAGCTACTGGAAGCTTGCCGGTCACAATGCATCAAAAATTGGCTTCACCGGAATCCGACGAATTTTTACGGATTTCCCTTGGGGTACCACTAGGGAAAGTCACCAAAATAGTAAAAAGTGGTGAAGTTTTTGATCCGAGTCAAATAATTTAGAAAAACTCAATTGGAATAGCTACTGGAAGCTTTCCGGTCACAACGCATCGAGAATTGGCTTCATCGGAATCCGACAAATTTTTACGGATTTCCCTAGGGGTACCACTAGGGAAAATCACAAAAATAGTAAAAAGTGGTGAAATTTTTTATCCGAGTCCAATAATTCAGGAAAACTCGATTGGAATAGCTACTAGAAGCTTGCCGGTCACAACGCATTGAGAATTAGATTCGACGAAATCCGACAAATTTTTACGGATTTCCCTAGGGAAAATCATGAAAATCGTAAAAAGTGGTGAAATTTTTGATCCGAGTCCAATAATACAGGAAAACTTGATTGGAATAACTACTGGAATCTTATCGGTCACAACGCATTGAGAATTGGCTTCATCGGAATAGGACGAATTTTTACGGATATCCCTAGGGGTACCACTAGGGAAAGTCACCAAAATCGAAAAAGGTGGTGAAGTTTTTGATCCGAGTCCAATAATTTAGAAAAAATCGATTTGAATAGCTACTGGAAGCTTTCCGGTCACAACGCATCGAGAATTGGCTTCGTCGGAATCCGACAAATTTTTACAGATTGTCCTAGGGGTACCACTAGGGAAAATCACAAAAATCGTAAAAAGTGGTGAAATTTTTGATCCGAGTCCAATAATTAAGGAAAACTCGATTGGAATAGCTACTGGAAGCTTGCCGGTCACAACGCATCGACAATTGGCTTCGTCGAAATCCTACGAATTTTTACGGATTTCCCTAGGAAAAATCACCAAAATCGTAAAAAGTTGTGAAATTTTTGATCCGAGTCCAATAATTAAGGAAAAATCGATTCGAATAACTACTGGAAGCTTGCCTGTCACAATGCATTGAGAATTCGCTTCGTTGGAATCGGACGAAATTTTACGGATTTCCCTAGGGGTACGATTAGGGAAAATCACCAAAATCATAAAAAGTGGTGAAATTTTGGATCCGAGTCCAATAATTCAGGAAAACTCGATTGGAATTGCTACTGGAAGCTAGCCAGTCACAACGCATCGAGAAATGGCTTCGTCGGAATCCGACGAATTTTTACGGATTTTCCTAGGGGTACCACTAGGAAAAATCACCAAAATCGTAAAAAGTGGTGAAATTTTTGTTCCGAGTCCAATAATTCAGGAAAAATCGATTGGAATAGCTACATGAAGCTTGCCGGTCACAACGCATCGAGAATTGGCTTCGTCGGAATCCGACAAATTTTTACGGATTTCCCTAGGGGTACCACTGGGGAAAATCACCAAAATAGTAAAAAGTGGTGAAATTTTGGATCCGAGTCCAGTAATTCAGAAAAACTCGATTGGAATAACTACTGGAAGCTTGCCGGTCACAACGCATCGAGAATTGGCTTCGTCGGAATCCGACGAATTTTTACGGATTTCCTTAGGGGTACCACTAGAAAAAATCACCAAAATCGTAAAAAGTCGTGAAATTTTTTATCCGAGTCAAATAATTCAGGAAAACTCGATTGGAATAGCTACTGGAAGCTTGCCGGTCACAACGCATCGAGAATTGGCTTCGTCAGAATCCGACGAATTTTTACGGATTTCCCTAGGGGTACGACTAGGGAAAATCACCAAAATCGAAAAATCGTAAAAAGTGGTGAAATTTTTGTTCTGAGTCCAATAATTGAGGAAAAATCGATTGAAATAGCTACTGCAAGCTTGCCGGTCACAACGCATCGAGAATTGGTTTCGTCGGAATCCGACGAATTTTTACGGATTTCCCAAGGGGTACCACTAGGGAAAATCACCAAAATCGTAAAAACTGGTGAAATTTTGGATCCCAGTCCAATAATTCAGGAAAAATCGATTCGAATAGCTACTAGAAGCTTGCCGGTGACAACGCATCGAGAAAATGCTTCGTCGGAATCCGACGAATTTTTACGGATTTCCCTAGGGGTACCACTAGGGGAAATCACCAAAATCGTAAAAAGTGGTAAAATTTTGGATCCGAGTCCAATAATTCAGGAAAACTCGATTGGAATAGCTACTGGAAGCTTGCTGGTCACAACGCATCGAGAATTGGCTTCGTCGGAATCCGACGAATTTTTACGGATTCCCTAGGGCACTAGGGAAAATCACCAAATCGTAAAAAGTGGTTAAATTTTTGATCCGAGTCGAATAATTCAGGAAAACTCGATTGGAATAGCTACTGGAAGCTTGCCGGTCACAACGCATCGAGAATTGGCTTCGGAAATCCGACGAATTTTTACGGATTTCCCTATGGGTACCACTAGGGAAAATCACCAAAATCGTAAAAATTGGTGAAATTTTGGATTCGAGTCCAATAATTCAGGAAAACTCGATTGGAATAGCTACTGTAAGCTTGCCGGTCATAATGCATCGAGAATTGGCTTCGTCGAAATTCGACGAATTTTTAGGGAAAATCACAAAAATCGTGAAAAGTGGAGAAATTTTTTATCCGAGTCCAATAATTCAGGAAAACTCGTTTGGAATAGCTACTGGAAGCTTGCCAGTCACAACGCATCAAGAATTGGCTTCGTCGGAATCCGACGAATTTTTACGGATTTCCCTAGGGGTACTACTAGGGAAAATCACCAAATCGTAAAAAGTGGTGATATTTTTTATCCGAGTCCAATAATTCAGGAAAACTCGATTGGAATAGCTACTGGAAGCTTGCCGGTCACAACGCATCGAGAATTGGATTCGTCGGAATCCGACGAATTTTTACGGATTTCCATAGAGTTATCACTAGGGAAAATCACCAAAATCGTAAAAAGTGGTGAAATTTTGGATCCGAGTCCAATAATTCAGGAAAACTCGATTGGAATAGCTACTGGAAGCATACCGTTCACAATGCATCGAGAATTGGCTTCCTCGAAATATGACGAATTTTTACAGATTTCTGAAGGCATTATACTATGGAAAATCATTAAAATCGAAAAATCATAAAAAGTGGTAAAATTTTTGTTGTGAGTCCTATAATTTAGAAAAACCTCAATGGAATTTACACAGGAAGCATACCGGTCACAATGCATCGAGAATTTGCTTCCTCGAAATCTGACGAGTTTTTACAGATTTCTGAAATCATTATAGTAGGGAAAATCACTAAAATAGAAAAATCATAAAAAGTGGTGAAATTTATGATGTGGGTCCTATAATTTAGAAAAACCTCATTGGAATGTACACTGGAAGCATACCAGTCACAATGGATCGAGAATTTGCTTCCTCGAAATCTGACGATTTTTACAGATTTTTGAAGGCATTATACAAGGGAAAATCACTAAAATCGAAAAATCATAAAAAGTGGTGAAATTTTGGATTTTAGTCCAATAATTTAGAAAAACCTCATTGGAATATACACAGGAAGCATACCGGTCACAATGCATCGAGAATTGGCTTCCTCGAAATCTGGCGAGTTTTTACATATTTCTGAAGGCATTATACTTGGGAAAATCACTAAAATCGAAAAATCATAAAAAGTAGTGAAATTTTGGATGTGAGTCCTATAATTTAGAAAAAACTCATTGGAATGTACACTTGAAGCATACAGGTCACAATGCATCGAGAATTGGCTTCCTCGAAATCTGACGAATTTTTACAGATTTCTGAAAGCATTATACCAGGAAAAATTACTAAAATCGAAAAATCTTAAAAAGTGGTGACATTTTGGATTTGAGTCCTATAATTCAGAAAAATTTTGTTGGAATGATTACTGGATGCATACCGGTCACAATGCATCGAGAATTGGCTTGCTCGAAATCTGATGAATTTTTTTTCATTTCTGAAGGCATTATACTAGGGAAAATCACTAAAATCGAAAATTCATAAAAAGTGGTGAAATTTTGGATGTGAGTCCTAGAATTTTGATAAAATTCATTAGAATTGATACTGGAAGCATACCGGTCACAATGCATAGAGAATTGACTTCCTCAAAATCTGACGAATTTTTACAGATTTCTGAAGGTATTATAATAGGAAAAATCACTAAAATCGAAAATTCATAAAAAGTGAAAAAACTTTGGATGTAAGTCCTATAATTTGGAAAAACTTCATTGGTATGGATACTGGAAGCATACTGGTCACAATGCATCGAGAATTGACTTCCTCAAAATCTGATGAATTTTTACAGATTTCTGAAGGCATTATACAAAGGAAAATCACTAAAATCGAAAAATCATAAAAAGTTGTGAAATTTTGGATATGAGTCCTAAAATTTGGAAAAACTTCATTGGAATGGATACTGGACGCATACCGGTCACAATGCATCGAGAATTAACTTCCTCAAAATCTGACGAATTTTTACAGTTTTCTGAAGTCATTATACTAGGAAAAATCACTAAAATCGAAAAATCATAAAAAGTGGTGAAATTTTGGATGTTAGTCCTATAATTTTGAAAAACTTCATTGGAATAGATACTGGAAGCATGCCGGCCACAATGCATCGAGAATTTACTTCCTCAAAATCTGACGAATTTTTGCAGATTTCTGAAGGCATTATACTAGGGAAAATCACTAAAATCGAGAAATCATAAAAAGTGGTAAAATTTTTGATGTGAGTCCTATAATTTAGAAAAATCTCATTGGAATGGATACTGGAAGCATACCGGTCACAATGCATCGAGAATTGGCTTCCTCGAAATCTGACGAATTTTTTTTTCATTTATGAAGGCATTATACTAGGAAAAATCACTAAAATCGAAAAATCATAAAAAGTGGTGAAATTTTTAATGTGAGTCCTATAATTTGGAAAAACTTCATTGGAATGGATACTGGAATCATACCGGTCACAATACATCGAGAATTGGCTTCCTCGAAATCTGAAGAATATTTACAGATTTCTGAAGGCATTATACTAGAAAAAATCACTAAAATCGAAAAATCATAAAAAGTGGTGAAATTTTGGATGTGAGTCCTTTAATTTAAAAAAACTTCATTGGAATAAATACTGGAAGCATACCGGTCAAAATGCATCGAGACTTGGCTTTCTCGAAATCTGACGAATTTTTCCAAATTTCTGAAGGCATTTTACTAGGAAAAATCCCTAAAATCGAAAAATCATAAAAAGTGGTGAAATTTTGGATGTGAGTCCTATAATTTAGAAAAACTTCATTGGAATGGATACTGGAAGCATACCGGTCACAATGCATAGGGAATTGGCTTACTCGAAATCTGACAAATTTTTACAGATTTCTGAAGGAATTATACTAGGGAAAATCACTAAAATCGAAAAATCATAAAAAGTGGTGAAATTTTGGATGTGAGTCATTTAATTTAGAAAAACTTCATTGGAATGAATACTGGAAGCATACCGGTAAAAATGCATCGAGAATTGGCTTTCTCGAAATCTGACGAATTTTTCCAAATTTCTGAAGGCATTTTACTAGGAAAAATCCCTAAAATCGAAAAATCATAAAAAGTGGTGAAATTTTGGATGTGAGTCCTATAATTTAGAAAAACTTCATTGGAATGGATACTGGAAGCATACCGGTCAGAATGAGTGGAGAATTGGCTTCCTCGAAATCTGACGAATTTTTACAGATTTTTTGAGGCATTATACTAGGGAAAATCACTAAAATCGAAAAATCATAAAAAGTGGTGAAATTTTGGATGTGAGTCCTTTAATTTAAAAAAACTTCATTGGAATAAATACTGGAAGCATACCGGTCAAAATGTATGGAGACTTGGCTTCCTCGAAATCTGACGAACTTTTCGAAATCTCTGAAGGCATTTTACCAGGAAAAATAACTAAAATCGAAAAATCATAAAAAGTGGTAAAATTTTTGATGTGAGTCCAGTAATTTAGAAAAATCTCATTGGAATGGATACTGGAAGCATACCGGTCACAATGCATGAAGAATTGGCTTCCTCGAAATCTGACGAATTTTCACAGATTTCTGAAGGAATACTAGGAAAAATCACTAAAATCGAAAAATCATAAAAACTGGTGAAATTTTGGATGTAAGTCCTATAATTTAGAAAAAGCTCATTGGAATGGATACCGAAAGCATACCGATCACAATGCATCGAGAATTGACTTCCTCGAAATCTGACGAATTTTTACTAATTTCTGAAGGCATTATACTAGGGAAAATCACTAAAATCGAAAAATCATAAAAAGTGATTAAATTTTGGATGCTAGTCCTATAATTTAGAAAAACTCCATTGGAAAGGATCTGGAAGCATACCGGTCAAATTACATGGAGAATTGGCTTCCTCAAAATCTGACGAATTTTTATAGATTTCTGAAGGAATACTCGGGAAAATCACTAAAATCGAAAAATCATAAAAAGTTGTGAAATTTAGGATGTGAGTCCTATAATTTAGAAAAATCTCATTGGAATGGATACTGGAAGCATACCGGTCACAATGCATGGAGAATTGGCTTCCTCGAAATCTGACGAATTTTTACAGATTTCTGAAGGAATTATATTAGGAAAAATCACTAATATCGAAAAATCATAAAAAGTGCTGAAATTTTGGATGTGAGTCCTTTAATTTAGAAAAACTTTTTTGGAATGAATACTGGAAGCATACCGGTCAAAATGCATCGAGACTTGGCTTCCTCGAAATCTGACGAATTTTTCCAAATTTCCGAAGGCATTTTACTTGGAAAAATCACTAAAATCGAAAAATCATAAAAAGTGGTGAAATTTTGGATGTGAGTCCTATAATTTCGAAAAATCTCATTGGAATGGATACTAGAAGCATACCGGTCACAATGCATGGAGAATTGGCTTCCTCGAAATTTGACGAATTTTTACAGATTTCTGAAGACATTATACTTGGGAAAATCACTAAAATCGAAAAATCATAAAAAGTGGTGAAATTTTGGATGTGAGTCCTATAATTTAGAAAAACTTCATTGGAATGGATACTGGAAGCATACCGGTCACAATGCATCGAGAATTGGCTTCCTCGAAATCTGACGAATTTTTGCAGATTTCTGAAGGCATTATACTAGGGAAAATCACTAAAATCGATAAATCATAAAAAGTGATAAAATTTTTGATGTGAGTCCTATAATTTAGAAAAATCTCATTGGAATGGATACTGGAAGCATACCGGTCACAATGCATCGAGAATTGGCTTCCACGAAATCTGACGAATTTCTTTTTCTTTTATGAAGGCATTATACTAGGAAAAATTACTAAAATCGAAAAATCATAAAAAGTGGTAAAATTTTTAATGTGAGTCCTATAATTTAGAAAAACTTCATTGGAATAGATACTGGAAGCATACCGGTCAGAATGCATCGAGACTTGGCTTTCTCGAAATCTTACGAATTTTTCCAAATTTCTGAAGGCATTTTACTTGGAAAAATCTCTAAAATCGAAAAATCATTAAAAGTGGTGAAATTTTGGATGTGAGTCCTATAATTTAGAAAAACTTCATTGGAATGGATACTGGAAGCATACCGGTCAGAAATTAGTGGAGAATTGGCTTCCTCGAAATCTGACGAATTTTTACAGATTTCTTGAGGAATTATACTAGGGAAAATCACTAAAATCGAAAAATCATAAAAAGTGGTGAAATTTTGGATGTGAGTCCTTTAATTTAAAAAAACTTCATTGGAATAAATACTGGAAGCATACCGGTCAAAATGCATCGAGACTTGGCTTCCTCGAAATCTGACGAACTTTTCCAAATCTCTGAAGGCATTTTACCAGGAAAAATCACTATAATCGAAAAATCATAAAAAGTGGTGAAATTTTTGATGTGAGTCCAGTAATTTAGAAAAATCTCATTGGAATGGATACTGGAAGCATACCGGTCACAATGCATGAAGAATTGGCTTCCTCGAAATCTGACGAATTTTCACAGATTTCTGAAGGAATACTAGGAAAAATCACTAAAATCGAAAAATCATAAAAACTGGTGAAATTTTGGATGTAAGTCCTATAATTTAGAAAAAGCTCATTGGAATGGATACCGAAAGCATACCGATCACTATGCATCAAGAATTGACTTCCTCGAAATCTGACGAATATTTACTAATTTCTGAAGGCATTATACTAGGGAAAATCACTAAAATCGAAAAATCATAAAAAGTGATTAAATTTTGGATGCTTGTCCTATAATTTAGAAAAACTCCATTGGAAAGGATGCTGGAAGCATACCGGTCAAATTGCATGGAGAATTGGCTTCCTTAAAATCTGACGAATTTTTATAGATTTCTGAAGGAATACTCGGGAAAATCACTAAAATCGAAAAATCATAAAAAGTTGTGAAATTTAGGATGTGAGTCCTATAATTTAGAAAAATCTCATTGGAATGGATACTGGAAGCATACCGGTCACAATGCATGGAGAATTGGCTTCCTCGAAATCTGACGAATTTTTACAGATTTCTGAAGGAATTATATTAGGGAAAATCACTAAAATCGAAAAATCATAAAAAGTGCTGAAATTTTGGATGTGAGTCCTTTATTTTAGAAAAACTTTTTTTGAATGAATACTGGAAGCATACCGGTCAAAATGCATCGAGACTTGGCTTCCTTGAAATCTGACGAATTTTTCCAAATTTCCGAAGGCATTTTACTTGGAAAAATCACAAAAATCGAAAACTCATAAAAAGTGGTGAAATTTTGGATGTGAGTCCTATAATTTCGAAAAATCTCATTGGAATGGATACTAGAAGCATACCGGTCACAATGCATGGAGAATTGGCTTCCTCGAAATTTGACGAATTTTTACAGATTTCTGAAGGCATTATACTTGGAAAAATCACTAAAATCGAAAAATCATAAAAAGTGGTGAAATTTTTGATGTGAGTCCTATAATTTAGAAAAACTTCATTGGAATGGATACTGGAAACATACCGGTCACAATGCATAGGGAATTGGCTTACTCAAAATCTGACAAATTTTTACAGATTTCTGAAGGCATTATACTAGGGAAAATCACTAAAATCGAAAAATCATAAAAAGTGGTGAAATTTTGGATGTGAGTCCTTTAATTTAGAAAAACTTCATTTGAATGAATACTGGAAGCATACCGGTCAAAATGCATCGAGACTTGGTTTCCTTCAAATCTGACGAATTTTTCCAAATTTCTGAATGCATTTTACTAGGAAAAATCAGTAAAATCGAAAAATCATAAAAAGTGGTAAAATTTTAGATGTGAGTCCTATAATTTAGAAAAACTTCATTGAAATGGATACTGGAAGCATACCGGTAACAATGCATGGAGAATTGGTTTCCTCGAAATCTGACGAATTTTTACAAATTTCTGAAGGCATTATACTAAGGAAAATCACTAAAATAGGAAAATCATAAAAAGTGGTGAAATTTTGGATGTGAGTCCTATAATTTAGAAAAACTTGATTGGAATGGATACTGGAAGCATACCGGTCACAATCCATCGAGAATTGACTTCTTTGAAATCAGACGAATTTTTACAGATTTCTGAAGGCATTATACTAAGGAAAATCACTAAAATCGAAAAATCATAAAAAGTGGTGAAAATTTGGATGTGAGTCCTATAATTTAGAAAAACTTCATTGGAATGGATACTGGAAGCATACCGGTCACAATGCATAGAGAATTGGCTTACTCGAAACCTGACGAATTTTTACAAATTTTTAAAGGCATTATACTAGGAAAAATCACTAAAATCGAAAAATTATAAAAAGTGGTGAAATTTTGGATGTGAGTCCTATAATTTAGAAAAATCTCATTGGAATGGATACTGGAAGCATTCCGGTCACAATGCATGGAGAATTGGCTTCCTCGAAATCTGACGAATTTTTACAAATTTCTGAAGGAATACTAGGAAAAATCACTAAAATCGAAAAATCATAAAAACTGGTGAAATTTTTGATGTGAGTCCTATAATTTAGAAAAATCTGATTGGAATAGATACTGAAAGCATACCGGTCACAATGCATCGAGAATTGGTTTCCTCGACATCTGACGAATTTTTACTAATTTCTGAAGGCATAATATTAGGGAAAATCACTAAAATCGAAAAATTATAAAAAGTGGTGAAATTTTAGATGTGAGTCCTATAATTTAGAAAAATCTCATTGGAATGGATACTGGAAGTATACCGGTCACAATGCATGGAGAATTGGCTTCCTCGAAATCTGACGAATTTTTACAAATTTCTGAAGGAATACTAGGAAAAATCACTAAAATCGAAAAATCATAAAAACTGGTGAAATTTTTAATGTGAGTCCTATAATTTAGAAAAATCTGATTGGAATGGATACTGAAAGCATACCGGTCACAATGCATCGAGAATTGGTTTCCTCGAAATCTGACGAATTTTTAGTAATTTCTGAAGGCATTATACTAGAGAAAATCACTAAAATCGAAAAATCATAAAAAGTGATGAAATTTTTGATGTGAGTCCTATAATTTAGAAAAATCTCATTGGAATGGATACTGGAAGCATACCGGTCAAAATGCATGGAGAATTGGCTTCCTCGAAATCTGACGAATTTTTACAGATTTCTGAAGGAATACTAGGAAATATCACTAAAATCGAAAAATCATAAGAACTGGTGAAATTTTGGATGTAAGTCCTATAATTTAGAAAAATCTCATTGGAATGGATACCGGAAGCATACCGGTCACAATGCATCGAGAATTGGCTTTCTTGAAATCTGACGAATTTTTACTAATTTCTGAAGGCATTATACTAGAGAAAATCACTAAAATCGAAAAATCATAAAAAGTGATGAAATTTTGGATGTTAATCCTATAATTTAGAAAAACTCCATTGGAAAAGATGCAGGAAGCAAACCGGTCACAATGCATGGAGAATTGGCTTACTCGAAATCTGACGAATTTTTACAGATTTTTGAAGGAATACTAGAAAAAATCACTAAAATCGAAAAATCATAAAAAGTGGTTGAAATTTTGGATGTGAGTGCTATAATTTAGAAAAATCTCAATTGAATGGTTACTGGAAGCATAACGGTCACAATGCATTGAGAATTGTCTTCCTCAAAATCTTACGAATTTTTACAGATTTCTGAAGGAATTATACTAGAGAAAATCATTAAAATCGAAAAATCATAAAAACTGGTGAAATTTTCGATGTGAGTCCTTTAATTTAGAAAAACTTCATTGGAATGGATACTGGAAGCACACCGGTCACAATGCATCAAGAATTGGCTACCTCCAAATCGGACGAATTTTTACATATTTCTGAAGGCATTATACAAGGGAAAATCACTAAAATCGAAAAATCATAAAAAGTGGTGAAATTTTGGATGTGTGTCCTATAATTTAGAAAAACTTTATTGGAATTGATACTTTAAGCATACCGGTCACAATGCATCGAGAATTGGCTTCCTCGAAATCTAACGAATTTTTACAGATTTATGAAGGCATTATATTAGAAAAAATCACTAAAATCGAAAAATCATAAAAAGTGGTGAAATTTTGGATGTGAGTCCTATAATTTAGAAAAACATCATTGGAATGGATACTTGAAGCATACCGGTCACAATGCATCGAGAATTGGCTTCCTCGAAATCTGATGATTTTTTTTTCATTTCTTAAGGCATTATACAAGGAAAAATCACTAAAATCGAAAAATAATAAAAAGTGGTGAAATTTTGGATGTGAGTCCTATAATTTAGAAAAAATTCGTTGGAATGGTTACTTGATGCATACCGATCACAATGCATCGAGAATTTGCTTCCTCGAAATCTGACGAATGTTTTTGCATTTCTGAAGGCATTATACTAGGAAAAATAAATAAAATCGAAAAAACATAAAAAGTGGTGAAATTTTGGATGTGACTCCTATAATTTAGAAAAATTTCATTGGAATGGTTACTGGATGCATACCGGTCACAAAGCATCGAGAATTGGCTTCCTCGAAATCTGATTAATTTTTGCAGATTTCTGAAGGCATTATACTAGGAAAATTCACTAAAATCGAAAAATCACAAAAAGTGGTCAAATTTTGGATGTGAATCATATAAATTAGAAAATTTTCATTGGAATGGATACTGGAAGCATACCAGTCACATTTCATCGAGAATTATATTCCTCGAAATCTAACGAATTTTTACAGATTTCTGAAGGCATTATACTAGGAAAATCACTAAAATCGAAAAATCATAAAAAGTGGTGAAATTATGGAAGTGAGTCCTATAATTTAGAAAAACTTCATTGGAATGGATACTTGAAGCATACCGGTCACAATGCATCCAGAATTGGCTTCCTCGAAATCTGACGAATTTTTACAGATTTCTGAAAGCATTATACTAGGAAAAATCACTAAAATCGAAAAATCATAAAAAGTGGTGAAATTTTGGATGTGTGTCCTATAATTTAGAAAAATCTCATTGGAATGGATACTGGAAGCATACCGGTCACAATGCATCGAGAATTGGCTTCCTCGAAATCTGACGAATTTTTTTTTTTCATTTCTGAAGGCATTATATTAGGAAAAATCACTAAAATCGAAAAATCATAAAAAGTGGTGAAGTTTTTGATGTGAGTCCTATGATTTTGAAAAACTTCATTGGAATGGATACTGGAAGCATACCGGCCACAATGCATCGAGAATTGGCTTGCTCGAAATCTGAAGAATTTTTACAGATTTCTGAAAGAATTATACTAGGGAAAATTACTAAAATCGAAAAATCATAAAAAGTGGTGAAATTTTTGATGTGAGTCCTTTAATTTAGAAAAACTTCATTTGAATGAATACTGGAAGCATACCGGTAAAAATGCATCGAGACTTGGCTTTCTCAAAATCTGACGAATTTTTCCAAATTTTTGAAGGCATTTTACTAGGAAAAATCACTAAAATCGAAAAATCATAAAAAGTGGTGAAATTTTTGATGTGAGTCCTATAATTTAGAAAAACTTCATTGGAATGGATACTGGAAGCATACCGGTCACAATGCATCGAGAATTGGCTTCCTCGAAATTTGACGAATTTTTACAGATTTCTGAAGGCACAATACTAGGCAAAATCACTAAAATCTAAAAATCATAAAAAGTGGTGAAGTTTTTGATGTGAGTCCTATGATTTTGAAAAACTTCATTGGAATGGATACTGGAAGCATACCGGCCACAATGCATCGAGAATTGGCTTGCTCGAAATCTGAAGAATTTTTACAGATTTCTGAAAGAATTATACTAGGGAAAATCACTAAAATCGAAAAATCATAAAAAGTGGTGAAATTTTGGATGTGAGTCCTTTAATTTAGAAAAACTTCATTTGAATGAATACTGGAAGCATACCGGTAAAAATGTATCGAGACTTGGCTTTCTCAAAATCTGACGAATTTTTCCAAATTTTTGAAGGCATTTTACTAGGAAAAATCACTAAAATCGAAAAATCATAAAAAGTGGTGAAATTTTTGATGTGAGTCCTATAATTTAGAAAAACTTCATTGGAATGGATACTGGAAGCATACCGGTCACAATGCATCGAGAATTGGCTTCCTCGAAATTTGACGAATTTTTACAGATTTCTGAAGGCACAATACTAGGCAAAATCACTAAAATCTAAAAATCATAAAAAGTGATAAATTTTTGATGTGAGTCCTATAATTTAGAAAAACTTCATTGGAATGGATACTTGAAGCATACCGGTCACAATGCATCGAGAATTGGCTTCCTCTAAATCTGATGATTTTTTTTTTCATTTCTTAAGGCATTATACTATGGAAAATCATTAAAATCGAAAAATAATAAAAAGTGGTGAAATTTTGGATGTGAGTCCTATAATTTAGAAAAAATTCATTGGAATGGTTACTGGATGCATACTGGTCACAATGCATCGAGAATTTGCTTTCTCGAAATCTGACGAATGTTTTTGCATTTCTGAAGGCATTATACTAGGAAAAATCAATAAAATCTAAAAAACATAAAAACTGGTGAAATTTTGGATGTGAATCCTATAATTTAGAAAATTTCATTGGAATGGTTACTAGATGCATACCAGTCACAATGTATCGAGAATTTGCTTCCTCGAAATCTGACGAATTTTTACAGATTTTTGAAGGCATTATACTAGGGAAATTCACTAAAATCGAAAAATCACAAAAAGTGGTGAAATTTTGGATGTGAGTCCTATAAATTAGAAATATTTCATTGGAAAGGATACTGGAAGCATAACGGTCACAATGCATCGAGAATTGTATTCCTCGAAATCTTCCGAATTTTTACAGATTTCTGAAGACATATTATACTAGAGAAAATCACTAAAATCGAAAAATCATAAAAAGTGGTAAAATTTTGGATGTGAGTCCTTTAATTTAGAAAAACTTCATTGGAATGGATACTGGAAGCACACCTGTCACAATGCATCGAGAAATTGCTTCCTCCAAATATGACGAATTTTTACATATTTCTGAAGGCATTATACTAGGAAAAATCACTAAAATCGAAAAAATGTAAAAAGTGGTGAAATTTTTGATGTGTGGCCTATAATTTAGAAAAACTTTATTGGAATTGATACTTTAAGCATACCGGTCACAATGCATCGAGAATTGGCTTCCTCAAAATCTAACGAATTTTTACAGAGTTCTGTAGGCATTATACTAGAAAAAATCACTAAAATCTAAAAATCATTAAAAGTGGTGAAATTTTGGATGTGAGTCCTATAATTTAGAAAAACTTCATTGGAATAGATACTTGAAGCATACCGGTCACAATGCATCGAGAATTGGCTTCCTCGAAATCTGATGATTTTTTTTTTCATTTCTTAAGGCATTATACTAGAGAAAATCACTAAAATTAAAAAATAATAAAAAGTGGTGAAATTTTGGATGTGAGTCCTATAATTTAGAAAAAATTCATTGGAATGGTTACTGGATGCATACTGGTCACAATGCATCGAAAATTTGCTTCCTCGAAATCTGACGAATGTTTTTGCATTTTTGAAGGCATTATACTAGGAAAAATTAATAAAATCGAAAAAATATAAAAAGTGGTGAAATTTTGGATGTGACTCCTATAATTTAGAAAAATTTCATTAGAATTGTTACTGGATGCATACCGGTCACAATGCATCGAGAATTGGCTTTCTCGAAATCTGACGAATTTTTACACATTTCTGAAGGCATTATACTAGGGAAATTCACTAAAATCGAAAAATAACAAAAAGTGGTGAAATTTTGGATGTGAATCCTATAAATTAGAAAATTTTCATTGGAATGGATACTGGAGGCATACCGGTCACATTGCATCGAGAATTGTATTCCTCCAAATCTGACGAATTTTTACAGATTTCTGAAGGCATTATACTAGGGAAAATCACTAAAGCCGAAAAATCATAAAAAGTGGTGAAATTATGGAAGCGATTCCTATAATTTAGAAAAACTTCATTGGAATGGATACTGGAAGCATACCGGACACCATGCATCGAGAATTGATTTCCTCGAAATTTGACTATTTTTTTGGCATTTCTGAAACATTATAGTAGGGAAACTCACTAAAATCGAAAAATCATAAAAAGAGGGAAAATTTTTGATGTGAGTCCTATAATTTAGAAAAACTTCATTGGAATGGATACTTGAAGCATACCGGTCACAATGCATCAAGAATTGGCTTCCTCAAAATCTGACAAATTTTTACAGATTTCTTAAGGCATTATACTAGGGAAAATTACTAAAATCGAAAAATCATAAAAAGTGGTGAAATTTTTGAATTGAGTCCTATAATTTAGAAAAACTTCATTGGAATGGATACTTGAAGCATACCGGTCACAATGCATCGAGAATTGGCTTCCTCGAAATCTAACGAATTTTTACAGATTTCTGAAGGCATTATATTAGAAAAAATCACTAAAATCGAAAAATCATAAAAAGTGGTGAAATTTTGGATGTGAGTCCTATAATTTAGAAAAACTTCATTGGAATGGATACTTGAAGCATACCGGTCACAATGCATCGAGAATTGGCTTCCTCGAAATCTGACGAATTTTTTTGCATTTCTTAAGGCATTATACTAGAGAAAATCACTAAAATCGAAAAATTATAAAAAGTGGTGAAATTTTTGATATGAGTCCTATAATTTAGAAAAACTTTGCTGGAATGGTTACTGGATGCATACCGGTCATAATGCATCGAGAATTTGCTTCCTCGAAATCTGACGAATGTTTTTGCATTTCTAAAGGCATTATACTAGGAAAAATCAATAAAATCGAAAAAACATAAAAAGTTGTGAAATTTTGGATGTGAATCCTATAATTTAGAAAAATTTCATTCGAATGGTTACTGGATGCATACCGGTCACAATGCATCGAGAATTGGCTTCCTTGAAATCTGACGAATTTTTACAGATTTCTGAAGGCATTATACTAGGAAAATTCACAAAAATCGAAAAATCACAAAAAGCGGTAAAATTTTTGATGTGAGTCCTATAAATTGGAAAAACTTCATTGGAATGGATATTGGAAGCATACTGGTCACATTGCATCGAGAATTATATTCCTCAAAATCTGACGAATTTTTACAGATTTCAGAAAGCATTATACTAGAAAAAATCACTAAGATCCAAAAATCGTAAAAAGTGGTAAAATTTTGGATGTGAGTCCTATAATTTAGAAAAACTTCATTGGAATGGATACTGAAAGCATACCGGTCACAATGCATCGAGAATTGGCTTCCTCGAAATCTGACGAATTTTTACAGATTTCTTAAGGCATTATACTAGGGAAAATCACTAAAATCGAAAAAACATAAAAAGTGGTGAAATTTTGGATGTGAGTCCTATAATTTAGAAAAATTTCATTGGAATGGATACTGGATGCATACCGGTCACAATGCATCGAGAATTGGCTTTCTCGAAATCTGACGAATTTTTACAGATTTCTGAAGGCATTATACTAGGGAAACTCACTAAAATCGAAAAATCATAAAAAGAGGGGAAATTTTTGATGTGAGTCCAATAATTTCGTAAAACTTCATTGGAATGGATACTGGAAGCATATCGGTCACAATGTATCGAGAATTGGTTTCCTCGATATCTGACGAATTTTTTGATATTTCTGAAGGCATTATACTAGGGAAAATCACTAAAATCGAAAAATCATAAAAAGTGATAAAATTTTGGATGTGAGTCCTATAATTTAGAGAAATTTCATTGGAATGGATACTGGAAGCATACCGGTCACAATGTATCGAGAATTGCCTTCCTCGAAATTTTACGAATTTTTATAAATTTCTTAAAGCATTATACTAGGGAAAATCACTAAAATCAAAAAATTATAAAAAGTGGTCTAATTTTGGATGTGAATTCTATAATTTAGAAAAACTTCATTGGAATTGAAACTGGATGCACACCAATCACAATGCATCGAGAATTGGCTTTCTCGAAATCTGACAAATTTTTACATATTTCTGAACACATTATACAAGAGAAAATCACTAAAATCGAAAAATCACAAAAAGTGGTGAAATTTTGGATGTGAGTCCTATAATTTAGAAAAACTTCATTGGAATGGTTTTTGGATGCATACCGGTCACATTGCATCGAGAATTGGCTTACTCGAAATCTCACGATTTGTTTTTGCATTTCTGAAGGCATTATGCTGGGAAAAATCACTAAAATGGAAAAAACATAAAAAGTGGTAAAATTTTGGATGTGAGTCCTATAATTTCAAAAAATTTCATTGGAATGGTTACTGGATGCATACCGGTCACAATGCATCGAGAATTGACTTCCTCGAAATCTGATATTTTTTTTTTGCATTTCTCAAGGCATTATATTAGGGAAAATCACTAAAATCGAAAAATAATAAAAAGTGGTGAAATTTTGGATGTGAGTCCTATAATTTAGAAAAAATTCATTGGAATGGTTACTGGATGCATACCATTCATAATGCATCGAGAATTTTCTTCCTCAAAATCTGACGAATGTTTTTGCATTTCTGAAGGCATTATACTAGGAAAAATCAATAAAATCGAAAAAACATAAAAGTGGTGAAATTTTGGATGTGAATCCTATAATTTAGAAAAATTTCATTGGAATGGTTACTGGATGCATACCGGTCACAATGCATCGAGAATTGGCTTCCTCGAAATCTGACGAATTTTTACAGATTTCTGAAGGCATTATACTAGGGAAATTCACTAAAATCGAAAAATAACAAAAAGTGGTGAAATTTTGGATGTGAATCCTATAAATTAGAAAATTTTCATTGGAATGGATACTGGAGGCATACCGGTCACATTGCATCGAGAATTGTATTCCTCGAAATCTGACGATTTTTTACAGATTTCTGAAGGCATTATACTAGAAAAAATCACTAAAATCGAAACATCATAAAAAGTGGTGAAATTATGTAAGTGAGTCCTATAATTTAGAAAAACTTCATTGGAATGGATATTGGAAGTATACCGGACACAATGCATCGAGAATTGATTTCCTCGAATTCTGACTAATTTTTTGGCATTTCTGAAACATTATAGTAGGGAAACCCACTAAAATCGAAAAATCATAAAAAGAGGGGAAATTTTGGATGTGAGTCCTATAATTTAGTAAAACTTCATTGGAATGGACACTGGAAGCATACCGGTAACAATGTATCGAGAATTGGTTTTTTCGAAATCTGACGAATTTTTTGACATTTCTGAAGGCCTTATACTAGGGAAAATCACTAAAATTGAGAAATCATAAAAAGTGATAAAATTTTTTATGTGAGTCCTATAATTTAGAGAAACTTCATTGGAATTGATACTGGAAGCATACCGGTCACAATGTATCGAGAATTGCCTTCCTCGAAATTTGACGAATTTTTATAAATTTATTAAAACATTATACTAGAGAAAATCACTAAAATCGAAAAATTATAAATAGTGGTCTAATTTTTGATGTGAGTTCTATAATTTAGAAAAACTTCATTGGAATGGAAACTAGATGCACACCGGTCACAATGCATCGAGAATTGGCTTCCTCGAAATCTGACGAATTTTTACAGATTTCTGAAGGCATTATACTAGAGAAAATCACTAAAATCGAAAAATCATAAAAAAAGGTAAAATTTTGAATGTGAGTCCTATAATTTAGAAAAATCTCATTGGAATGGATACTGGAAGCATACCAGTCCCAATCTATCGAGAATTGGCTTCCTCGAAATCTGACGAATTTTTTCAGATTTCTGAAGGCATTATACTAGGGAAAATCACTAAAATCGAAAAATTATAAAAAGTGGTGATATTTTGGATGTGAGTCCTATAATTTAGAAAATCTTCATTAGAATGGATACTGGATGCATACCGGTCACAATGCGTTGAGAATTAGATTCCTCGAAATCTAACGAATTTTTTGGCATTTCTGAGAGAATTATACTATGGAAAATCACTAAAATCAAAAAATCCTAAAATGTGTTGATATTTAGTATGTGAGTCCTATATTTTGGAAAAACTTCATTGGAATGGATATTGGAAGCCTACCGGTCACAATGTATCGAGAATTGGCTTCCTTGAAATTTAACGAATTTTTATAAATTTCTGAAGGAATTATACTAGGAAAAATAACTAAAATCGAAAAATCATAAAAAGTGGTGAAATTTTTGATGTGAGTACTATAATTTAGAAAAATTTCATTGGAATGGATACTAGAAGCATACCGGTCACAATGCATCAAGAATTGGCTTCCTCAAAATTTGACGAACTTTTATAGATTTCTGAAGGCACTATATTAGGCAAAATCACTAAAATCTAAAAATTATAAAAAGTGGTCAAATTTTGGATGTGAATCCTATAATATAAAAAAATTTCATTGGAATGGATACTTGAACCATACCAGTCACAATGCATCGACAATTGGCTTTCTCGAAATCTGACGATTTTTTTGGCATTTCTGAAGGCATTGTATTAGGGAAAATCTCTAAAATCGAAAAATTATAAAAAGTGGTGATATTTTGGATGTGAGTCCTATAATTTAGAAAAATTTCATTTGAATACATACTGGAAGCATACCGGTCACAATGCATCGAGAATTAGTTTCCTCGAAATCTGACGAATTTTTTGGCATTTCTGAAGGCATTATATTAGGAAAAATCACTAAAATCGAAAAATCATAAAAAGTGTTGAAATTTTGGATGTGAGTCCTATAATTTAGAAAAACTTCATTGGAATGGATACTGAAAGCCTACCGGTCACAATGCATCGAGAATTGGCTTCCTCGAAATTTGACGAATTTTTATAAATTTCTAAAAGTATTATACTAGGCAAAATCACTAAAATCGAAAAATTATAAAAAGTGGTCAAATTTTGGATCTTAGTTCTTTAATTTAGAAAAACTTCATTGGAATGGAAACTGGAAGCACACCGGTCACAATGCCTCTAGAATTGGCTTTCTCGAAATCTGACGATTTTTTTTTGCATTTCTTAAGGCATTATACTAGAAAAAATTACTAAAATCGAAAAATCATAAAAAAGTGTTGATATTTGGGATGTGGGTGCTATTTTTTTGGCATTTCTGAAGCATTATATTAGGGAAAATCACTAAAATCTAAAAATCATAAAAAGAGGTAAATTTTTTGATGTGAGTCCTATAATTTAGAAAAACTTCATCGGAATAGATACTGGAAGCATACCGATCACAATGCATCGAGAATTAGTTTTCTCGAAATCTGACGAATTTTTTGTCATTTCTAAAGGCATTATACTAGGGAAAATCAGTACAATCGAAAAATCATAAAAAGTGATGAAATTTTTGATGACAGTCCTATAATTTAGAAAAACTTCATTGGAATGAATATTGGAAGCATACCGGTCACAATGTATCGAGAATTGGCTCCCTCGAAATTTGACGAATTTTTATAAATTTCTGAAGGTGATATTTGCGATGTGATATTTGGAATGGATGCTGGAATTATACCAGTCACAATGCATCGAGAATTTATTTTCTCAAAATCAGACGATTTTTTTGGCATTTCTGAAAGCATTATACTAGCAAAAATCATTAAAATCGAAAATTTATAAAAAGTTGTGATATTTATGATGTGAGTCCTTTAATTTAGAAAAACTTCATTGGAATGGATGCTGGAAGCATACCGGTCACAATGCATCGAGAATTGGCTTCCGAAATCTCACGAATTTATTGGCATTTCTGAAAGCATTATATTAGAAAAAATCACTAAAATCGAAAAATTATAAAAACTGATGATATTTTGGATGTGAGTCCTATAATTTTGAAAAACTTCATTGGAATGGATAGTGAAAGCAAAAAGGTCACCATGCATCTAGAATTAGTTTCCTCGAAATCTGACGAATTTTTTGACATTTCTGAAGGCATTATACTAGGAAAAATCACTAAAATCGAAAAATCATAAAAAGTGGTAAAATTTTTGATGTGAGTCCTATAATTTAGAGAAACTTCATTGGAATGGATCCTGGAAGCATATCGAGAATTGCCTTCCTCGAAATTTGACGAATTTTTATAAACTTCTTAAAGCATTATACTAGGCAAAATCACTAAAATCGAAAAATTATAAAAATTGGTCTAATTTTTGATGTGAGTCCTATAATTTAGAAAATTTTCATTGTAAAGGATACTAGAAGCCTACCGGTCACAATGCATTGAGAATTGGCTTTCTCGAAATTTGACGAATTTTTATAAATTTCTTAAGGCATTATATAAGGGAAAATAACTAAAATCGAAAAATCATAAAAAGTGGTGTAATTTTTGATGTGAGTCCAATAATTTCGAAAAATATAATTGGAATTGATACTGGAAGCATACCGGTCAAAATGCATTGAGAATTGGATTCCTCGAAATCTGACGAATTTTTTGGCATTTCTGAAGGCATTCTACTAGGGAACTAAAATCAAAAAGTAATAAAAAGTGATGAAATTTTTGATGTGAGTCCTATAATTTAGAAACACTTCATTGGAATGGATACTGAAAGCGTACCGGTAACAATGAATTGAGAATTAGCTTCCCCGAAATCTGACGAATTTTTTGGCATTTCTGAAGGTATTATACTAGAGAAAATCACTAAAATCGAAAAATTATAAAAAGTGGTCAAATTTATGATGTGAGTTTTATAATTTAGAAAACTTCATTGGAATGGATACTGGAAGCATACCGGTCACAATTCATCGAGAATTAGTTTCCTCAAAATCTGACGAATTTTTTGGCATTTCTAAAGGCATTATACTAGGAAAAATCACTACAATCGAAAAATCATAAAAAGTGATGAAATTTTAGATGTGAGTCCTATAATTTAGCAAAATTTCATTGGAATGGATACTGGAAGCATACCGGTCACAATGCATTGAAAATTGGCTTCCTTGAAATTTGACGAATTTTTATAGATTTCTGAAAGCACTTTAGTAAGCAAAATCACTAAAATTTAAAAATTATTAAAAGTGGTCAAATTTTGGATGTGAATCCTATAATATAGAAAAACTTCATTAGAATGGATACTTGAACCATACCGGTCACAATGCATCGAGATATAGCTTTCTCGAAACCTGACAAATTTTTATAAATTTCTAAAGGCATTATACTAGGCAAAATCACTAAAATCGAAAAATTATAAAAAGTGGTCAAATTTTGGATGTGAGTTCTATAATTTAGGAAAACTTCATTGGAATGGAAACTGGAAGCACACCGGTCACAATGCATCTAGAATTGGCTTCCTCGAAATCTGACGATTTTTTTTGGCATTTCTTAAGGCATTATACTAGGGAAAATCACTAAAATCGAAAAATCATAAAAAGTGGTGATATTTGGGATGTGAGTCCTATAATTTAGAAAAATTTCATTGGAATGTATACTAGAAGCATACCGGTCACAATGCATCGAGAATTGGCTTCCTCAAAATCTGACGAATTGTTTTGACATTTCTGAAGCATTATATAAGGGAAAATCACTAAAATTGAAAAATCATATAAATAGGTGAAATTTTGGATGAGTCCTATAATTTAGAAAAACTTCATCGTAATAGATACTAGAAGCATACCGGTCACAATGCATCGAGAATTAGCTTCCTCGAAATCTGACGAATTTTTTGTCATTTCTAAAGGCATTATATTAGGGAAAATCACTACTATCGAAAAATCATAAAAATTGATGAAATTTTTCATGTCAGTCCTATAATTTAGAAAAACTTCATTGGAATGAATATTGGAAGCATACCGATCATAATGCATCGAGAATTGACTTTCTCGAAATTTGATAAATTTTTATAAATTTCTGAAGGAATTATACTAGGGAAAATCACTGAAATTGAAAAATAAAAAAAATGGTGATATTTGGGATGTGAGTCCTCTAATTTAGAAAAACTTAATTGGAATGGATACTGGAAGCATACCGGCCACAATGAATCGAGAATTCGCTTTCTCGAAATCTGAGGAATTTTTTGGCATTTCTGAAGCATTATACTCGGAAAAATCACTAAAATCGAAAAATCATAAAATGTGGTGAAATTTTTTCTGTGCGTCCTATAATTTAGAAAAATTTCATTGGAATGGATACTGGAAGCATACCGGTCATAATGCATCGAGAACTGATTTTCTCGAAGTCTGACGATTTTTTTGGCTTTTCTGAAGGCATTATACTAGGAAAAATCACTAAAATCGAAAATTCATAAAAAGTGGTGATATTTTGGATGTGAGTCCTTTAATTTAGAAAAACTTCATTGGAATGGTTGCTGGAAGCATACCGGTCACAATGCATCGAGAATTGGCTTCCTCGAAATCTGACTAATTTTTTGGCATTTCTGAAAGCATTATACTAGAAAAAATCACTAAAATTGAAAATTTATAAAAAGTGTTGATATTTTGGATGTGAGTCCTATAATTTTGAAAAATTTCATTGGAATGGATACTGAAAGTAAACAGGTCACAATGCATCTAGAATTAGCTTCCTCGAAATCTGACGAAATTTTTGGTATTTCTAAAGGCATTATAATAGTGAAAATCACTAAAATCGAAAAATCATAAAAAGTGGTGAAATTTTTGATGTGAGTCCTACAATTTAGGAAAATTTTATTGGAATGTATACTGTAAGCATACCGGTCACAATGCATCGAGAATTGGCTTCCTCGAAATTTAACGATTTTTTTGGATTTTCTGAAGACATTATATTAGGCAAAATCAATAAAATCGAAAAATCATAAAAAGTGGAGATATTTGGGATGTGAGTCCTATAATTTAGAAAAATTTCATTGGAATGAATACTTGAAGCATACCATTCACAATGAATCGAGAATTGGCTTTCTCGAAATTTGACGAATTTTTATAGATTTCTGAATGTATTATACTAGGTAAAATTACTAAAATCAAAAAATCCTAAAAAGTGGTCAAATTTTTGATGTGAGACCTATAATTTAGAAAAATTTCATTGGATTGGATACTGGAAGCATACCGGTCAAAATGCATCGAGAATTGGCTTTCATGAAATCTGACGAATTTTTTGGCATTTCTGAAGGCATTATACTATGAAAAATTACTAAAATCGAAAAATCATAAAAAGTGTTGATATTTTGGATGTGAGTCCTATAATTTAGAAAAACTTCATTGGATTGGATACTGGAAACATACCGGTCACAATGCATCGAGAATTGGATTCCTCGAAATCTGACGAATTTTTGTGCATTTCTGAAAGCATTATATTATGGAAAATCACTAAAAATCGAAAAATCATAAAAAGTGGTGATATTTGGGATGTTACTCCTATAATTTAGAAAAACTTCATTCGAATGGATATAGGAAGCATACCGGTGACAATTCATCGAGAATTTACTTCCTCGAAATTTGATGAATTTTTATAAATTTCTGAAGGCATTATACTCGGCAAAATCACTAAAATCGAAAAATCATAAAAAGTGGTTAAATTTTTGATGTGTGTCCTATAATTTAGAAAAACTTCATTAGAATGGATATTGGAAGCATACCGGTCACAATGCATCGAGAATTGGCTTCCTCGAAATTTGACAAATTTTTATAGATTTCTCAAAGCAGTATACTAGGCAAAATCACTAAAATCTAAAGATTATAAAAAGTGGTCGAATTTTTGATGTGAATCTTATAATTTAGAAAAAGTTCATTGGAATGGATACTGGAAGCATACCGGTCACAATGCATCGAGAATTGGCTTCCTCGAAATCTAACGATTTGTTTTGCATTTTTGAAGGCATCATAATAGAAAAAATCATTAAAATCGAAAAATCATAAAAAGAGGTGATATTTTGGATGTCAGTCTTATAATTTAGAAAAATTTTATTGGAATGGATACTGGAAGCATACCGGTCACAATGTATCGAGAATTGGTTTCCTCAAAATTTGACGAATTTTTATAAATTTCGGAAGGCGTTTTATTAGGAAAAATCATTAAAATCGAAAAATTATAAAAAGTGGTGATATTTGGGATGTGAGTCCTATAATTTAGAAAAACTTTATTGGAATAGATACTGGAAGCATACCGGTCACAATGCATCGAGAATTAGCTTCCTCGAAATCTGACGAATTTTTTGGCATTTCTAAAGGCATTATACAAGGAAAACTCACTACAATAAAAAAAATCATAAATAGTGATGAAATTTTTGATGTGAGTTCTATAATTTAGAAAAATTTCATTAGAATGAATATTGGAAGCATACCGGTCACAATGCATCAAGAATTGGCTTTCTCGAAATTTGACGAATTTTTATAAATTTCTGAAGGCATTATACTAGGAAAAATCACTAAAATCGAAAAATCATAAAAAGTGGTCATATTTGGGATGTGAGTCCTCTATTTTAGAAAAACTTCATTGGAATGGATACTGGAAGCATACCGGTCACAATGCATCGAGAAATGATTTTCTCGAAATCTGACGATTTTTTTGGCATTTCTGAAGGCATTATACTAGGAAAAATCACTAAAATCGAAAAATCATAAAAAGTGGTGATATTTTTTATGTGAGCACTATAATTTAGAAAAATTTCATTGGAATGGATGCTGGAAGCATACCGGTCACAATGCATCGAGAATTGGCTTTCTCGAAATCTGACAACTTTTTTGGCATTTCTGAAAGCAATGTACTAGGAAAAATCACTAAAATCGAAAAATTATAAAAATTGGTGATATTTTGGATGTGAGTCCTATAATTTTGAAAAACTTCATTGGTATAGATACTGAAAGCAAACAGGTCACAATGCATTTAGAATTTGCTTCCTCGAAATCTAACGAATTTTTTGGTATTTCTGAAAGCATTATACTAGTGAAAATCACTAAAATCGAAAAATCATAAAAAGCGGTGAAATTTTTGATATGAGTCCTACAATTTAGAAAAATTTTATTGGAATGGATACTGTAAGCATACCGGTCACAATGCATCGAGAATTGGCTTCCTCGAAATCTAACGATTTTTTTTGCATTTCTGAAGACAATATATTAGGCAAAATCACTAAAATCGAAAAATCATAAAAAGTGGTGATATTTGGGATGTGAGTCCTATAATTTAGAAAAATTTCATTGGAATGGATACTGGAAGCATACCATTCACAATGAATCGAGAATTGACTTACTCAAAATTTGACAAATTTTTATAGATTTCTGAAAGCATTATACTAGGTAAAATCACTAAAATCAAAAAATCATAAAAAGTTGTGAAATTTTGGATGTGAGTCCTATAATTTAGAAAAGTTTCATTGGATTGGATACTGGAAGCATACCGGTCACAATGCATCGAGAATTGGCTTCCATGAAATCTGAAGAATTTTTTGGCATTTCTGAAGGCATTATACTAGCAAAAATCACTAAAATGGAAAAATCATAAAAAGTGGTGAAATTTTGGATGTGAGTCCTATAATTTAGAAAAACTTTATTGGAATGGATACTGGAAGCATAACGGTCACAATGCATCGAGAATTGGCTTCCTCGAAATCTGACAATTTTTTTTGGCATTTCTGAAGGCATTATACTAGGAAAAATCACTAAAATCGAAAAATTATAAAAATTATTGAAATTTTGGATGTGAGTCCTACATTTTAGAAAACTTTCATTGGAATGGGTACTGGAAACATACCAGTTAGTATGCATCGATAATTGACTTACTCCAAATCTGACGAATTTTTTGGCATTTCTGAAGGTATTATAATAGGAAAAATCACTAAAATCGAAAAATAATAAAAAGTGGTAAAATTTTTGATGTGAGATCTATAATTTAAAAAAATTTCAATGGAATAGATACTGGAAGCATACCGGTCACAATGCATCGAAAATTGGTTTCCTCAAAATTTGATGAATTTTTATAAATTTCGTAAGGCATTATCCTAGGCAAAATCACTAAAATCGAAAAATCATAAAAAGTGGTCAAATTTTGGATGTAAGTCCTATAATTTAGAAAAATTTCATTTGGAATGGATACTGTAAGTATACCGGTCACAATGCATCGAGAATTGGCTTTCTCGAAATCTGACGAATTTTTTCGTATTTCTGAAGGCATTATACTAGGGAAAATCACTAAAATTGAAAAATTACAAAAAGTGGTGAAATTTTTGATGTGAATCCTATAATTTAGAAAAACTTCATGTGAATGGATACTGGAAGCATACCGGACATAATGCATCGAGAATTGACTTCCTCGAAATTTGATGAATTTTTATAGATTTCTGAAGGCACTATTACTAGCCAAAATCACTAAAATCAAAAAATTTTAAAAAGTGGTCAAATTTTGTATGTGAGTCCTATAATCTAGAAAAAATTCATTGGAACGTATACTGGAAGCATACAGGTTACAATGCATCGAGAATTGACTTTGTCGAAATCTGACGAATTTTTTGGCATTTCTGAAGTGTTATACTAGGAAACATCACTAAAATTGAAAAATTATAAAAAGTGGTGAAATTTTGGATGTGAGTGCTAAAATTTAGAAAAACTTCATTGGAATGGATACTAGAAGCATACAGGTCCTAATGCATCGACAATTGGATTCCTCAAAATTTGACGAATATTTATAGATTTCTGAAGGCACTATACTAAGTAAAATCACTAAAATAAAAAATTTGAAAAAAGTTGTTAAATTTTGGACGTGAGTCCTATAATTTAGAAAAATTTTATTGGAATGAATACAGGAAGCATATCGGTCACAATGCATCGAGAATAGGCTTCCTCGAAATCTGACTATTTTTTTGGCATTTTGGATGTGAGTCCTATAATTTAGAAAAACTTCATTGGAACAGATACTAGAAACATACCGGTCCTAATGCATCGAGAATTGACTTCCTCGAAATTTGATGAATTTTTATAGATTTCTGAAGGCACTATACTAGGCAAAATCACTAAAATCAAAAAATTATAAAAAGTGGTTAAATTTTTGTTGTTAGTCCTATAATTTAGAAACTCTTCATTGGAATGGATACTGGAAGCATACCGGTCACAATGCATCGAGAATTGGCTTCCTCAAAATCTGACTATTTTTTTGGCAGTTTGGATGTGTGTCCTATAATTTAGAAAAATTTCATTGGAATGGATACTAGAAGCGTACCTGTCCTAATGCATCGAGAATTGGCTTGCTCGAAATTTGACAAATTTTTATAAATTTCTGAAGGCATTATACTAGGAATAATCACTAAAATTAAAAAATAATAAAAAGTGGTCAAATTTTGGATGTGAGTCCTATAATTTAGAAAAATTTTATTGAATGGATACTGGAAGAATACCGGTCACAATGCATCGAGAATTGGCTTTCTCGAAATTTGACGAATTTTTATAGATTTCTGAACGCACTGTACTAAGCAAAATCATTAAAATCCAAAAATTATAAAAAGTGATCAAATTTTGGTTGTGAGTCCTATAATTTAAAAAAACTTAATTGGAATAGATACTGGAAGCATACCGGTTACAATGCATTGAGAATTGATTTTCTCGAAATCTGACGAATTTTTTGGTATTTCTGAAGCATTATAATAAGAAAAATCACTAAAATTGAAAAATCATAAAAAGTGGTGAAATTTTTGATGTGAGTGCTATAATTTAGAAAAACTTCATTGGAATGGATACTAGAAGCATACTGGTCTTAATGCATCGAGAATTGGCATCCTCGAAATTTGACGAATTTTTATAAATTTCTGAAGGCACTATACTAGGCAAAATCAATAAAACCAAAAAATTATAAAAGTGGTCAAATTTGGGTTGTGAGTCCTATAATTTAGAAAAACTTCATTGGAATAGACACTGGAAGCATACAACTTACAATGCATCGAGAATTGACTTCCTCGAAATCTGACGATTTTTTTGGTATTTCTGAAGACATTATACTAGGAAAAATCATAAAAAGTTGTGATTTTTTGAGGTGAGTCCTATAATTTAGAAAAACTTCATTAGAATGAATACTGGAAGCATACCGGTCACAATGCATCGAGAATTGTCTTCCTTGAAATCTGACGATTTTTTTGGCATTTCTGAAGGCATTATATTAGGAAAAATCACTAAAATTGAAAAATCATAAAAAGTGCTGAAATTTTGGATGTGAGTCCTATAATTTAGAAAAATTTCATTGGAATTGATATTGGAAGCATACCGGTCACAATGCATCGATAATTAACTTCCTCCAAATCTGACGAATATTTTGGCATTTCTGAAGGCATTATAATAGGGAAAATCACTAAAATCGAAAACTTATAAAAAGTGTTGAAATTTAGGATGTGAGTCCTATAATTTAGAAAAATTTCATTTGAATGGATACCTGAAGCATAATGGTCACAATGCATCGAGAATTGACTTCATCGAAATTTGACGAATTTTTATAGATTTCTAAACGTATTATACTAGGTAAAATCATTAAAATCAAAAAATCATAAAAAGTGGTCAAATTTTAGATGTGAATCCTATAATTTAGAAAAATTTCGTTGGAATGGAGACTTGAAGCATACCGGTCACAATGCATCGAGAATTGGCTTCCTTGAAATTTGACGAATTTTTATAGATTTTTGAAGGCACTATACTAGGGAAAATCACTAAAATCAAAAAATTATAAAAAGTGGTCAAATTTTGGACGTGAGTCCTATAATTTAGAAAAACTTCATTGGAATGGATACTGGAAACATATCGGTTACAATGCATCGAGAATTGGCTTTCTTGAAATCTGACGAATTTTTTGGTATTTCTGAAGCATTATACTAGGGAAATTCATAAAAAGTGGTGAAATTTTGGATGTGAGTGCTATAATTTAGAAAAACTTTTTTGGAATGGATACTAGAAGCATACCGGTCACAATGGATCGAGAATTGGCATTCACGAAATTTGACGAATTTTTATAAATATCAGAACGCACTATACTAGGCAAAATCACTAAAATCAAAAAATTATAAAAGTGGTCAAATTTTGGATGTAAATCCTATAATTTAGAAAAACTTTATTAGAATGGATACTGAAATCTTACCGATCACCATGCATCGAGAATTGTCTTTCTCGAAATCTGACGAATTTTTTCGCATTTCTGAAGGCATTATACTAGGGAAAATCACTGAAATCGAAAAATCATAAAAAGTGATGAAATTTTTGATGTGAGTCCTATAATTTAGAAAAATTTCATTGGAATGGATACTGGAAGCATACCGGTCACAATGCATCGATAATTAACTTCCTCCAAATCTGACGAATTTTTTGGCATTTATGAAGGTATTATATTAGAGAAAATAACCAAAATCGAAAAATAATAAAAAGTGATGATATTTTTGATGTGAGTCCTATAATTTAAAAAAACTTCATTGGAATGGATATTGGAAGTGTACCGGCCACAATGCATCGAGAATTGGTTTCCTCGAAATTTTACGAATTTTTATAAATTTCGGAAGGCATTATACTAGGCAAAATCAGTAAAATCGAAAAATCATAAAAAGTGGTCAAATTTTGGATGTGAGTCCTATAATTTAGAAAAACTTTATTGGAATGGATACTAGAAGCATAACGGTCACAATGTATCGAGAATTGGCTTCCACGAAATTTGATGAATTTTTATAAATTTCTGAACGCACTATACTAGGCAAAATCACTAAAATCAAAAAATTATAAAAATTGGTCAAATTTTGGATGTGAGTCATATAATTTAGAAAAAATTTATTGGAATCGATACTGAAAGCATACCGATCACAATGCATCGAGAATTGTTTTCCTCAAAATCTGACGATTTTTTTGGCATTTTTTAAGGAATTATACTAGGGAAAATCACTAAAATAAAAAAATCATAAAAAGTTGTGATTTTTTGGATATGAGTTCTATAATTTAGAAAAACTTCATTAGAATGAATACTAGAAGCTTACCGGTTACAATGCATCGAGAAATGGATTCCTTGAAATCTGACGAATTTTTTGGCATTTCTGAAGGCATTATACTAGGGAAAATCACTAAAGTCGAAAAATCATAAAAAGTGGTGAAATTTTTGATGTGAGTCTTATAATTAAGAAAAATTTCATTGGAATAGATACTGGAAGCATACCGGTTACAATGCATCGATAATTAACTTCCTCCAAATCTATCGAATTTTTTGGCATTTCTGAAGGTATTATATTAGAGAAAATAACTAAAATTGAAAAATAATAAAAAGTGATGATATTTTGGATGTGAGTCCTATAATTTAAAAAATTTTATTGGAATGGATACTGGAAGTATATCGGTCACAATGCATCGAGAATTGGTTTCCTCAAAATTTTACGAATTTTTATAAATTTCGGAAGGCATTATACTAGGCAAAATCAGTAAAATCGAAAAATCATAAAAAGTGGTCAAATTTTGGATATGAGTCCTATAATTTAGAAAAACTTCATTGGAATGGATAGTTGAAGCATACCGGTCACAATGCATCGAGAATTGGCTTCCACGAAATTTGATGAATTTTTATAAATTTCTGAACGCACTATACTAGGCAAAATCACTAAAATCAAAAAATTATAAAAAGTGTACAAATTTTGGATGTGAGTCCTATAATTTAGAAAAACTTTATTGGAAAAGATACTGGAAGTATACCGATCACAATGCAACGAGAATTGGTTTTCTCGAAATTTTACAAATTTTTATAAATTTCGGAAGGCATTATACAAGGCAAAATTAGTAAAATCAAAAAATCATAAAAAGTGATCAAATTTTGGATGTGAGTTCTATAATTTAGAAAAACTTCATTTGGAATGTATGCTTGAAGCATACCGGACACAATGCATTGAGAATTGGCTTTCTCGAAATTTAACGAATTTTTTGTCATTTCTAAAGTTATTATACTAGGAAAAAACACTAAAATCGAAAAATTTTAAAAAGTGGTCAAATTTTGGATGTGAGTCCTATAGTTTAGAAAAACTCCATTGGAATGGATACTGGAAGCATACCGGTCACAATGCATCGAGAATTGGCTTTCTCGAAATTTGATGAATTTTTATAAATTTCTGAAAACATTATACTAGGCAAAATCACTAAAATCGAAAAGTCATAAAAAATGGTGAAATTTTGGATGTGAGTTCTATAATTTAGAAAAACATCATTGGAATGGATACTGGAAGCATACCGGTCACAATGCATCGAGAATTGGTTTCCTCGAAATTTGACGAATTCCTATAGATTTCTGAAGGCATTATACTACGCAAAATAACTAAAATCGAAAAATCATAAAAATTCGTGAAATTATGCATGTGGGTATTATAAATTAGAAAACTTTCATTGGAATGGATACTGAAAGCATACCGGTCACAATGCATCGAGAATTGACTTCCTCGAAATTTGACGAATTTTTATAGATTTCTGAAGGTATTATACTACGCAAAATCAGTAAAATTAAAAAATTTTAAAAAGTGGTCAAATTTTGGATGTGAGTCCTATAGTTTAGAAAAACTTCATTGGAATGAATACTTGAAGCATACCGGTCACAATGCATCGAGAATTGGCTTTCTCGAAATTTGACGAATTTTTATAAATTTCTGAAGACATTATACTATGCAAAATGACTAAAATCGAAAAATCATAAAAAATGATGAAATTTTGGACGTGAGTTCTATAATTTAGTAAAATATCATTGGAATGAATACTGGAAGCATACCGGTCACAATGCATCGAGAATTGGCTTCCTCGAAATTTGACGAATTTTTATAGATTTCTGAAGGCATTATACTACGCAAAATCACTAAAATCGAAAAATCATAAAAATTCGTGAAATTATGCATGTGAGTATTATAATTTGGAAAACTTTCATTGGAATGGATACTGAAAGCATACCGGTCACAATTCATCGAGAATTGGCTTCCACGAAAGTTGATGAATTTTTATAAATTTCTGAACGCACTATACTAGGCAAAATCACTAAAATCAAAAAATTATAAAAATTGGTCAAATTTTGGATGTGAGTCCTATAATTTAGAAAAAATTTATTGGAATCGATACTGAAAGCATACCGATCACAATGCATCGAGAATTGTTTTCCTCAAAATCTGACGATTTTTTTGGCATTTTTTAAGGAATTATACTAGGAAAAATCACTAAAATCAAAAAATCATAAAAAGTTGTGATTTTTTGGATGTGCGTTCTATAATTTAGAAAAACTTCATTAGAATGAATACTGGAAGCTTACCGGTCACAATGCATCGAGAAATGGATTCCTTGAAATCTGACGAATTTTTTGGCATTTCTGAAGGCATTATACTAGGGAAAATCACTAAAGTCGAAAAATCATAAAAAGTGGTGAAATTTTTTATGTGAGTCTTATAATTTAGAAAAATTTCATTGGAATAGATACTGGAAGCATACCGCTTACAATGCTTCGATAATTAACTTCCTCCAAATCTGTCGAACTTTTTGGCATTTCTGAAGGTATTATATTAGAGAAAATAACTAAAATTGAAAAATAATAAAAAGTGATGATATTTTGGATGTGAGTCCTATAATTTAAAAAACTTCATTGGAATGGATACTGGAAGTATACCGGTCACAATGCATCGAGAATTGGTTTCCTCGAAATTTTACGAATTTTTATAAATTTCGGAAGGCATTACTAGGTAAAATCAGTAAAATCGAAAAATCATAAAAAGTGGTCAAATTTTGGATGTGAGTCCTATAATTTAGAAAAACTTCATTGGAATGGATAGTTTAAGCATACCGGTCACAATGCAACGAGAATTGGCTTCCACGAAATTTGATGGATTTTTATAAATTTCTGAACGCACTATACTAGGCAAAATCACTAAAATGAAAAAATTATAAAAAGTGGTCAAATTTTTGATGTGAGTCCTATAAGTTAGAAAAACTTTATTGGAACGGATACTGAAAGCATACCGGTCATAATGAATCGAGAATTTTTTTCCTCAAAATCTTACGATTTTTTTGGCATTTCTGAAGAAATTATACTAGGGAAAATCACTAAAATCGAAAAATCATAAAAATGAGTGATTTTTTGGATGTGAGTCCTATAATTTAGAAAAAGTTCATTAGAATTAATATCGGAAGCATACCGGTCACAATGCATCGAGAATTGGCTTCCTCGAAATCAAACGAATTTTTTTGCATTTCTGAAGGCATTATGCTAGGGAAAATCACTCAAGTCGAAAAATCATAAAAAGTGGTAAAATTTTAGATGTATGTTTTATAATTTAGAAAAATTTCTTTGGACTGGATACTGTAAGCATACAGGTCACAATGCATCGATAATTAACTTCCCCCAAATCTGATGAATTTTTTGGTATTTCTGAAAGTATTATATTAGAGAAAATAACTAAAATCGAAAAATAATAAAAAGTGATGATATTTTGGATGTGAGTCCTATAATTTAAAAAACTTCATTGGAAAAGATACTGGAAGTATACCGGTCACAATGCAACGAGAATTGGTTTTCTCGAAATTTTACAAATTTTTATAAATTTCGGAAGGCATTATACAAGGCAAAATTAGTAAAATCAAAAAATCATAAAAATTGATCAAATTTTGGATGTGAGTTCTATAATTTAGAAAAACTTCATTTGGAATGTATGCTTGAAGCATACCGGTCACAATGCATTGCGAATTGCCGTTCTCGAAATTTAACGAATTTTTTGTCATTTCTGAAGTTATTATACTAGGAAAAAACACTAAAATCGAAAAATTTTAAAAAGTGGTCAAATTTTGGATGTGAGTCCTATAGTTTAGAAAAACTCCATTGGAATGGATACTGAAAGCATACCGGTCACAATGCATCGAGAATTGGCTTCCTCGAAATTTGACGAATTTTTATAAATTTCTGAAAACATTATACTAGGCAAAATCACTAAAATCGAAAAATCATAAAAAATGGTGCAATTTTGGATGTGAGTTCTATAATTTAGAAAAACATAATTGGAATGGATACTGGAAGCACACCAGTCACAATGCATCGAGAATTGACTTCCTCGAAATTTGACGAATTTTTATAGATTTCTGAAGGCATTATACTACGCAAAATCACTAAAATCGAAAAATCATAAAAATTCGTGAAATTATGCATGTGAGTATTATAATTAAAAAACTTTCATTGGAATGGATACTGAAAGCATACCGGTCACAATGCATCGAGAATTGGCTTCCCCGAAATTTGACGAATTTTTATAGATTTTTGAAGGTATTATACTACGCAAAATCACTAAAATCGAAAAATTTTAAAAAGTGGTCAAATTTTGGATGTGAATCCTATAGTTTAGAAAAACTTCATTGGAATGAATACTTGAAGCATACCGGTCACAATGCATCGAGAATTGGCTTCCTCGAAATTTGACGAATTTTTATAAATTTCTGAAGACATTATACTATGCAAAATGACTAAAATCGAAAAATCATAAAAAATGATGAAATTTTGGATGTGAGTTCTATAATTTAGAAAAATATCATTGGAATGGATACTGGAAGCATACCGGTCACAATGCATCGAGAATTGACTTTCTCGAAATCTGACGAATTTTTATAGATTTCTTATGGCATTATACTACGCAAAATCACTAAAATCGAAAAATTATAAAAAGTGGTCAAATTTTGGATGTGAGTCCTATAGTTTAGAAAAACTTCATTGGAATGGATACTGGAAGCATACCGGTCACAATGCATCGAGAATTGGCTTCTTCGAAATTTCACGAATTTTTATAGATTTTTGAAAGCATTATACTACGCAAAATCACTAAAATCGAAAAATTTTAAAAAGTGGTCAAATTTTTGTTGTGAGTCCAATATTTTAGAAAAACTTCATTGGAATGGATACTGGAAGCATACCGGTCACAATGCTTCGAGAATTGTCTTCCTCGAAATTTAACAAATTTTTATAGATTTCTGAAGACATTATACTACGCAAAATCACTAAAATCGAAAAATTATAAAAAGTTGTCAAATTTTGGATGTGAGTCCTATAGTATAGAAAAACTTCATTGGAATGGATACTGGAAGCATACCGGTCACAATGCATCGAGAATTGACTTGCTCGAAAATTTAGAAATTTTTATAGATTTCTGGAGGCATTATACTGTGCAAAATCACTAAAATCGAAAAATTTTAAAAAGTGGTCAAATTTTTTATGTGAATCCTATAGTTTAGAAAAAATTCATTGGAATGGATACTGGAAGCATACCGGTCACAATGCATCGAGAATTAGCTTCCTAGAAATTTGACGAATTTTTATAAATTTCTGAAGAAATTATACTAGGAAAATTCACTAAAATCGAAAAATCATAAAAAATGGTGAAATTTTAGATGTGAGTTCTCTAATTTAGAAAAACATCATTGGAATGGATACTGGAAGCATACAGGTCACAATGTATCGAGAATTGACTTTCTCGAAATCTGACGAATTTTTTTGCATTTCTGAAGCATTATACTAGGAAAAATCACTAAAATCGAAAAATCTTAAAAAGAGGTGAAATTATGTTTGTTAGTCCTATAATTTAGAAAAATTTCATTGGAATGGATACTGGAAGCATACCGATCGCAATGCATCGAGAATTTGTTTCATCGAAATTTTACGAATTTTTATAAATTTCTGAAGACATTATACTAGGCAAAATCACAAAAATCGAAAAATCATAAAAAGTGGTAAAATTTTTGATTTAAGTCTTATAATTTAGAAAAACTTCATTGGAATAGATGCTGGAAGCATACCAGTCACAATGCTTCGAGAATTGTCTTCCTTGAAATCTAACGATTTTTTTGGGATTTCTGAAAGCATTATACTAGGAAAAATCACTAAAATCGAAAAATCATAAAAAGTATTGAAATTTTTGATGTGAGTCCTATAATTTAGAAAAACTTCTTTGGGATGGATACTAGAAGCATACCAATCACAATACATCGATAATTGACTTCAAATCTGACGAATTTTTTCGCATTTCTGAAGGCATTATACTATGAAAAATTACTAAAATCGAAAAATCATAAAAAGTGGTGATATTTTGGATGTGAGTCCTATAATTTAGAAAAACTTCATTGGAATGGATACTGAAAGCATATCGGTCACAATGCATCGAGAATTGGTTTCCTTGAAATTTGACGAATTTTTGTAAATTTCGGAAGGCGTTATACAAGACAAAATAACTAAAATCGAAAAATTATAAAAAGCGGTCAAATTTTGGATGTTAGTTCTATAAATTTGAAAAACTTCATTGGAATGGATATTAGAAGCATACCGGTCACAATGCATCGAGAATTGGCTTCCTCGAAATCTGACGAATTTTTTGGCATTTCTGAAGGAATTATACTATGGAAAATCAGTAAAATCGAAAAATTATAAAAAGTGGTGATATTTTGGATGTGAGTCCTATAATTTAGAAAAATTTCATTGGAATAGATACTGGAAGAATACCGGTCACAATGCATCGAGAATTGGCTTCCTCGTAATTTGACGATTTTTTTGGCATTTCTTAAGGTATTATACTAGGGAGAATCACTAAAATCGCAAAATTATAAAAAGTGGTGATATTTTATATGTGAGTCCTCTAATTTAGAAAAATTTCATTGGAATGGATACTTGAAGTATACCGGTCACAATGAATCGAGAATTAGCTTCCTCGAAATTTGACGAATTTTTATAGAGTTCTGAAGACACTATATTAGGCAAAATCACTAAAACAAAAAAATTATAAAATGTGGTCAAATTTTTGATATGAGTCCTATAATTTAGAAAAACTTTATTGAAATGGATACTGGAAGCATACCGGTCAAAATGGATTGAGAATTGACTTTCTCGAAATCTGACGAATTTTTTGGCATTTCTAAAGCATTATACTAGGGAAAATCACTAAAATCGAAAAATTATAAAAAGTGGTGAAATTTTGGATGTGAGTATTATAATTTAGAAAACTTTCTTTGGAATGGATACTGTAAGCATACCGGTCACAATGCATCGAGAATTGGCTTCCTCGAAATTTGACAAATTTTTATAGATTTCAGAAGGCATTATGCTATGCAAAATTACTAAAATCGAAAAATTATAAAAAGTGGTCAAATTTTGGATGTGAATCCTATAGTTTAGAAAAACTTTATTGGAATGGTTACTGGAAGTATACCAGTCACAATGAATCGAGAATTGGCTTCCTCGAAATTTGACGAATTTTTATAAATTTCTGAAGAAATTATACTAGGCAAAATCACTAAAATCAAAAAATAATAAAAAATGGTAAAATTTTGGATGTGAGTTCTATAATTTAGAAAAAAATCATTGCATATAGATACTGGAAGCATACCGGTCACAATACTTCGAGAATTGGCTTCGTCGAAATCTTACGAATTTTTTGGCATTGCTGATGGTATTATATTAGGGGAAATCACTAAAATCGAAAACTCATAAAAAATGGTGAAATTTTTATGTGAGTCCTATAATTTAGAAAAACTTCAGTGGAATGAATACTCGAAGCATACCGGTCACAAAGCATCGAGAATTGGCGTCCTTGAAATTTGACGAATTTTTATAGATTTCTGAACGAATTATACTAGGCGAAATCACTAAAATCGAAAAATTATAAAAAGTGGTCAAGTTTTTTATGTGAGTTCTATAGTTTAGAAAAACTTCATTGGAATGGATACTGGAAGCATACCGGTCACAATGCATCGAGAATTGGCTTCCTCAAAATCTGACGAATTTTTTGGCATTTTTGAAAGCATTATATAAGGAAAAATCACTAAAATCGAAAAATCATAAAAAGTGGTGAAATTTTTAATGTGAGTCCTATAATTTAGAAAAATTTCATTGGAATGGATACTGGAAGCATACCGGTCACAATGCATCGAGAATTGGCTTCCTCAAAATTTAACGAATTTTTATAAATTTTTGAAGGCATTATACTAGGCAAAATCACTAAAATCGAAAAATCATAAAAAGTGGTGAAATTTTAGATATGAGTCCTATAATTTAGAAAAATTTAATTGGAATGGATACTCGAAGCATACCTGTCAAAATGCATCGAGAATTGGCTTCCTCGAAATCTGATGATTTGTTTGGCATTTCTGAAAGTATTATAATAGGGAAAATCACTAAAATCGAAAAATCATAAAAAGTGGTAATATTTTGGATGTGAGTGTTATAATTTAGAAAAAACTCATTGGAATGGATACTGGAAGTATACTGGTCACAATGCATCGAGAATTAGGTTACTCGAAATCTGACGATTTTTTTTGCATTTCTGAAGGCCTTATACCAGGAAAAATAACTAAAATCGAAAAATTATAAAAAGTGGTGAAATTTTGGATGTGAGTCCTATAATTTAGAAAAATTTTATTGGAATGGATACTGGAATCATACCGGTCACAATGCATCGAGAATTGAATTCCTCGAAATTTGACGAATTTTTATAGATTTTTGAAGGCATTATACTACGCAAAATCACTAAAATAGAAAAATTATAAAAAGTAGTCAAATTTTGGATGTGAGTCCTATAGTTTAGAAAAACTTCATTGGAATGGATGCTGGAAGCATACCGGTCACAATGAATCGAGAATTGGCTTCCTCGAAATTTGACGAATTTTATAAATCTCTGAAGGTATTATACTAAACAAAATCACTAAAATCGAAAAATTATAAAAAGTGGTCAAATTTTGAATGCGAGTCCTATAATTTAGAAAAACTTCATTGAAATGGATACTGGAAGCATACCGGTCACAATGTATCGAGAATTGATTTTCTCGAAATCTGACGAAGTTTTTGGCATTTCTGAAAGCGTTATACTAGGAAAAATCACTAAAATCGAAAAATTATAAAAAGTTGTGAAATTTTGGATGTGAGTCCTATAATTTAGAAAATTTTATTGGAATGGATACCTGAAGCATACCGGCCACAATGCATCGAGAATTGGCTTCCTCGAAATTTGACGAATTTTTATAGATTTCTGAACGCATTATACTAGGCAAAATCACTAAAATCGAAAAATCATAAAAAGTGGTCAAATTTTTTATGTAAGTCCTATAATTTAGAAAAATTTCATTGGAATGGATACTCAGCAAATCATAAAAAGTTGTGAAATTTTTTATGGGAGTCCTATAATTTTTTAAAACTTTATTGGAATGGCTATTGGAAGCTTACCAATAAAAAAAGTATTGTGAATTGGTTTCGTCGAAATATCACGAATTGTTATGCATTTCTTAAGGCATTATGTTAGGGATAATCACTAAAATTTGCAAATCATAAAAAGTGGTGAAATTTTGGATGTGAGTCCTATAATTTTTAAAAACTTCATTGGAATTGCTATTGGAAGCTTACTAATCACAAAGTATTGAGAATTGGTTTCGTCGAAATCTGACGAATTTTTATGCATTTCTGAAGGCGCTATGCTTGGAAAAATCACTAAAATCACCAAATCATAAAAAGTCGTGAAATTTTGGATGTGAGTCATATAATTTTTGAAAACTTCCTTGGAATGGCTATTGGAAGCTTACCAATCACAAAACATTGAGAATTGGCTTCGTCGAAATCTGGCAAATTTTTATACATTTTTGAAGGCATTATAATCGGAAAAATCACTAAAATCGAAAAATCATAAAAACTGGTAAAATTTTTGATGCGAGTCCTATAATTTTTGAAAACTTAATTGGAATAGCTATTGTAAGCTTACCAATCAAAAACCATTGAGAATTAGCTTTGTTGAAATTTGACAAATTTTTATGCATTTCTGAAGGCATTATACTAGGAAAAATCTTTTAAAGCAGCAAATCATAAAAAGTAGTGAAATTTTGGATGTGAGTCCTATAATTTTTGAAAACTTCATTGGAATGGCTTTTGTAAGCTCACCAATCACAAAGCATTGAGAATTGACTGAGTTGAAATCTGACAAATTTTTATACATTTCTGAAGGCATTATACTAGGGAAAATCACTAAATTCGAAAAATCATAAAAAGTGACGAAATTTTGGATGCGAGTCCTATAATTTAGGAAAAATTCATCGGAATCTCTATTGAAAGCTTACCAATCACAAAGCATTGAGAATTAGTTTCGTCAAAATCTGACGAATTTTTATGCATTTTGAAGGCATTATAATAGAAAAAATAACTAAAATCGAAAAATCATAAAAAGTGGTGAAATTTTGGATGTGAGTCCTATAATTTAGGAAAATTTCATTGGAATGACTATTGGAAGATTAATAATCACAAAGCATTGAAAATTGGTTTCGTCGAAATCTGATGAATTTTTATGCATTGCTGAAAGCATTATGCTAGGGAAATTACTAAAATTAGCAAATCGTAAAAAGTGTTGAAATTTTGGATGTTAGTCCTATAATTTTTGAAAACTTCATTGGAATGACTATTGGAAGCTTACCAATCACAAAGCATTGAGAATTGATTTCGTCGAAATCTGACGAATTTTCATGCATTTCTGAAGGCATTATACTCGGGAAAATCACTAAAATCAGCAAATCATAAAAAGTGGTGTAATTTTGGATTCGAGTCCTATAATTTTTGAAAACTTCATTGGAATGACTATTGGAAGCTTACCAATCACAAAGCATTGAGAATTGGCTTCGTCAAAATCTGACGAATTTTTATATATTTCTGAAGGCATTATAAAAGGGATAATCACTAAAATCAGCAAATCATAAAAAGTGGTGAAATTTTAGATGTGAGTCCTATAATTTTTGAAAACTTCATTGGAATGCCTATTGGAAGCTTACCTATCACAAAGCATTGAGAATTGGTTTCTTCGAAATCTGACGAATTTTTATGCATTTCTGAAGGCATTATGCTAGGAAAAATCACTAAAATCAGCAAATCATAAAAAGTCATAAAATTTTGGATGTGAGTCCTATAATTTTTGAAAACTTCCTTGGATTGGATATTGAAAGCTTACCAATCACAAAACATTAAGGATTGATTTCGTCGAAATCTGATAAATTTTTATGCATTTCTGAAGGCATTATATTAGGGAAAATCAGTAAAATCAGCAAATCATAAAAAATAGTGTAATTTTGGATGCGAGTTCTATAATTTAGGAAAATTTCATTGGAATGGCTATTGGAAGCTTACCAATCACAAAGTATTGAGAATTGACTTCATTAAAATCTGACGAATTTTTATGCATTTCTGAACGCATTATAATAGGAAAAATTACTAAAATCGAAAAATCATAAAAAGTTGTGAAATTTTGGATGTGAGTCTTATAGTTTAGGAAAAGTTCATTGGAATGGCTATTGGAAACTTACCAATCACAAAGAATTGAGAATTGATTTCGTCGAAATATGACGAATTTTTATGCATTTCTGAAGGTATTATATTAGGAAAAATCACTAAAATCAGCAAATCATAAAAAGTGGTGAAATTTTGGATGTGAGTACTATTATTTTTGAAAACTTTATTTGAATAGCTTTTGAAACCTTACCAATCATAAAGCTTTGAGAATTGGTTTCATCGAAATCTGACGAATTTGTATGCATTTCTGAAGGCATTATACTAGTAAAAATCACTAAAATCGAAAAATTCTAAAAAGTCGTGAAATTTTGGATGTGAGTCCTATAATTTAGGAAAAATTTATTGGAATTGATATTGGAATCTTACCAATTACAAAGCATTGAGAATTGGCTTCGTCGAAATCTGACGAATTTTTATGCATTTTTTAGGGCATTATACTAGGAAAAATCACTAAAATCAGCAAATCTTAAAATGTGGTGAAATTTTGGATGTGATTCATATAATTTTTGAAAATTTCATTGGAAAGACTATTGGAAGCTTACCAATCACAAAGCATTAAGAATTGGCTTCAGCTAAATCTGACGAATTTTTATGCATTTATGAAGGCATTATACTAGGAAAAATCACTAAAATCGAAAAATCATAAAAAGTGTGAAATTTTTGATGTGAGTTAGGAAAACTTCATTGGAATGGTTATTGTAAGCTTACCAATCACAAAGCATTGAGAATTGGTTTCGTCGAAATCTGACGAATATTTATGCATTTCTGAAGGCATTATATTAGGGAAAATCACTAAAATCAAGACTGGTTGTTCAAGGCCAAGAGAATTTTTGAGATCACTCAGAATCCACCTTAGGAGATGTTACAGGGGGACAGTGTCTTTATTGCAAGGACCGACTTTTATTTGGTGGGATGCGGTACGTAAGCATACTCCAGCCGACCAGGTTACATGGGAGTTTTTCTTATCTTAGTTTGAGAAGAAGTATGTGGCGTCTGAGTACAGGATGTCTATGCAAGATGCTTTTTGGAGGCTCAGACAGGGTAATAGGACAGTATCATAATATGAGCATGACTTTAATCGACTCAATGCTTATTTGGATGATCATGAGATGACTAGTGAGAAGTTAAAGCATAGGTTTGAAAGAGGATTGTATAATGATATCAGACTATTTTTTGGGTACCCAGAAGCACCCAGATTTGAGATCTTTGATAGAGGCAGCGATTAGAGTTGAAACTATTCAAGCTAATGAGGTTGAAAGACAGTCTAGATTTAAGCAGAAGAGAAGGCTGAATTTCCTTGCCGGTGCAGTGAGTCAAGATAAGAAGTCTAAAGGACCTGCTCAGTCTCAGAGTCGTGCTTCAGGAGCATCTGGTCGGGGGCAAAAGAACCCAGGAAGAGCCGTTTTAGGATAGTCATACTTGACTAGGCACTCTTTTGATTATGTGTTTAACGTACTCTGGGGTCTTTTGGTATCAGAGCCTTCCAGATTAATTCTAAGGTATTTTGATGAAAGAGAACTTTCATACTTATGGCTTCTTTCAACAGTTTATCTTTATCTTCTTCTTCTTCTTCAAGATCATCTTTCTCTCTTACTCCTTCAACTGTAAAAAACCTTGATTATCTTTATGAACTAAATTTCCTAGATGAATCCCAAAAGATCCAAGACTCTCATTTGCCTTTCCTTAATCCTTATGATGCTTTTACCAAAACACCCAGATCCAATGTTTTATCCAACATTAAAACACTTATCCGCCAACCTAAATCTCATGTCAAAGAGTATATTCAGTCCTCCTCTTTCAGACAGCATCCCATTAAAGCTACTGGGCAAGAACAGTTTATACCCCTTGATATTCCTTCTGAGTCCATCCCATATTGGACTAATCAAGGTCTATCTCATCTCCACTATGGTGCTGTTCGAATTGCTGTAACATACCATGGACGCAAAGGACTTCCTATCTTTGCAAGAATTGCTCTTCTTGATAGAAGGTATCTCACCTATTCACAAGCTGTCATTGGTACTGTACAAACCTCCTTGAATGCTGGAACAGTTATGTTCACCTTTTACCCAAATTTCTGTATGAGGTTGAATGATCCTCATATCCTTGATAATCTGAAAGTCCAGATTCAGATTACTGGAGCCGATCAGGTGAAAACAACTGAAGTGGTAACACTCCATTACCAAATGATCTATAGAGTCCAAAATCATGCTATAGACATTTCCCTTCCAGGATCCAATGATGCTCTACTCATTTCTGCAGATTCTAACCAGGTTCCTACCTGTGTTCAGATTCCAAAGCAATTGACAAAAGAAGAATTGCTTGAATACTTTCCAAAATCATGGCTTACAAGCTATGAGATTCTCCATGAACAGAAATAACCAGTTCAGTCTACTACTCCTATCTTTCTTAAGAAACCGGATGGTATGATTGAAACTCATTTCATTCCACCTGAAGCAAACTCAGCTGATTCCACAACAGCTCCTGTTTTCTCCACTCAGTTCATGATGCAACCTTATCCACAAGAAGATGGAATTCCAATTGAAGCTTTTGATAATGATGGCCGTCCCATTTATGCTTACAAAAGAAATGGTCATTGTTATTGGGATTTTTGTAATTGTGATGATTGCCATCAAGATTACATGGAAGCAGAACTCGATGACGAAGATCTCCGACGAAGGAGACGAAAAGCAAAAAAGAAGACTTCATCAGAAGCACGTTTTCAAGATCATCTAGATGAGGATGATGATCCTACAGTTGGTACACTTGGCCAACCTTCTGGAAAATATGATTATACAGTAAGTTATACTCCTCCATCTTGGTATAAACCTCCTGCAAAACCAACTCTTACTCCAGAAAAATGTAAACCTTCACCTAAGCCTCATAAGCCTTCACCAAAATCATGTTCAGCATCTTCCCTTAAATGGCAACCCAAAATACAGCAACCTTCTCCTCTTCCTTCTGTTTGTATGTATCATCCAACTGGCCAATATACAGATGAATTTTCTTCTCTTTCTGAGACTGTTCACCCTACCACAAAGGTTCGAACAACTCCATATGTGAAATCTCCTGGTATTTTCACTGAAGGAACTCCCAGATCTGTATCACCAACAGAAGCAGTACTCAATTGGCAATTTGAGAATTCACTTGCACAAAATAAGCTATTACAGCGAATAGAAACCAAAGTTGATCATGTTTCTACTCGTGTAGATACGCTTAACTCTCAGATTATAAGTTAAAATGCTGCTACATATCAGCTTCTTGCTAAATTGCAAAATCAAGTTGCTGAGTTAGATAAGCAATTGATGACATCCATCAATCAACGGACATATGATACTACTTTCAAAGCAAAAGCTCTTGAAGCTACCAGATTGAAATCAGAGATTGAAACAATCAAAAGAGATCTAGCTAAACCACAACCTTCTCCAGTACCTTCTTTACCCTTTTACCATTCAACTTTCATGCCATTTACACACCAACCTTCTGTGCAAATTCCACCTTATTCTGAACCTTCACAAGACGAACTTGAAGCATTAGGTTATTCTCATGAGATGTTCATGAGACAGAATTTTGCCAGACAAATTCAACAACAGATTCAACCACCCAAACCATTACCACATACCTCTAAACTTTCTACCTCTACTGAGACAACCATACCCACTATTCCCTCTACAGATCTCAAACAAAAAGGCATTGTTATCTCTGAACCACCACCAGCATCTCATATGATTCAACAACCCTCAAATCCAAATCCTATAATCCAAACACTGAAACAGAAAGCTTTGCAGACTTTGCCTGCTATTTCATCTGCCACTATTGATGATTCTTCTGGTGCCACAGAAACAGATGACAGTGATACTAGTTCTACCTCTGATGATGAACTAGATCCAAAGCATTTCCCTTTATTCATGGCAGATCCACCAGCAGAAAGTACCACCACTCATTATGAAGCAGAAGATCCAGAAGAAGAAATGGCTGATAATGCGACTCCACTACCTGCTGATTCTAGACCAATAGGTGGTCCATGGTTTCAATTTGAAGATATCTCTAGTGATCAATGGCGTGATCGTCTTCAAGAATTCTTTGCTTGGCTTGATCTTTAAGCACGAACAAGACCACAAGGAGTCACTACTTTAGAACCCATTCTTGATGAATTCCAATGCAGATTCACAGGCAGATTAAGAGATTGGTTCACTCGCCTTGATGAATATACAAAAACTCAATTTGTCAGATCTGAATCTATCACTTATGTACTCCAAAAGATTCATGCTGAGTTCATTGGTGATGTCCGAGATTTTGAGAATACCTCCAGAGATAAATTCTTCAAAATGAAATGTTGTTCTCTTCTTCCAAAGGATCTCAATAAGCATTATAAAAGGATGTCTAAACTCTTTTATATGCTTAATGGAGCAAATGATCCTAATCTGAAACAAGGATTCTTGTCATCCATTCCAGAACAACTATCTGATAGTACAATGTTCTATCTTAGGGAACAAGGTATTCAATTAAACTCTCTCTCATTGGGACAGATTTATCAACGAGTTCTCATGGCTCTTGAACGCTTCTGTACTTCTCAAAAGATGATTAAGAATACTTTCTTAAAAGGAAAAGATCCTCAGATCAAAGCAGCTTGCAAACGACCTAATTTGGAAATCAAATGTTTTCCTAAGAAAGATTGTTCATGTTCTCCTTCCAAGAAGCATAAAAGATTCAAGTTTCACAAGAAGAAGTTTTACAAGCATCGTCTTCCTTATCAAGGGAAGAAAGTTCGATTTTTTAGACGAAAACGACACAAACCTAAAGGTGACAGATGTTTTGTTTGTGGCCAGAAAGGTCACTTTGCAAAGAAATGTCCTCAACGGAAAAAGTCTCAACAACTTCTTCAACAAATTCAACAGACTTCTCCCATCAATATCCAAGATGATGATATCGAATCACTCTTCTCTGAAAATGATGAACCAAACCCATATACTCTTTTTGCAATTGAGTATACTGATTCTGATTTCTCGGATTCTGATTCCTCAGATGAAGATGATGATATTTCTGAAATCTCAACCATTGAACCATTTCTATCTCCACCCAAATCCATATTATCCACCCATCCAATTCCATTGGTCCCAGCTAAAGTATTTCCTGATAAATATGCTAATCCCATTAGCATAATAGCCTTCATAGATACTGGAGCCCATAACACCATTTTGAATCCAAAAATTCTTCCTTCCTCTTGTTGGATTCCATATACTTAACATTTTCAAGCAGCCAACCAAGGTGCTCTTACAATAAAACTCAAAACCAGAAACCCTATTAAAATTCAGTTATTTCCTGATTGTTTTGTTTGGATCCATGCCTTTGGATCAGAACTCCCAGGAAAAGATCTTGTTTTTGGCTTTGATGCTTATTGCAAATTACCTCGCCTCAGAATTAAACCCAATGGTCTTCAACACAAAAAATCCTTTCAGCCTTATACCACTACCCATTCACTTTTCCCTGTATATGACCCAGGACCCTTTGCTCAAATCAAAAATGAGCTCGAAACTCATTGTTGTGCAATGTCTCATACTGATTTTCTCTCCAAAAATCCAAACCCTTTGTGGACCAGACCAGAATTCTTCATTACCCTTCCTTTCAAAAAGTCTGAAGACATAAATCCTACAAAAGCTACTCATCCAGGAATGTCACTAGAAGATTTTACTTTAGCCCAGGATGAATGTTCTCAGCTTTTAGCCCAGAACTTGATTGAGCCTACCCAATCTGATTGGGCATGTCAAGCCTTTTATGTCAATAAACATTCTGAACAAGTCCGAGGCAAGAAGAGACTTGTTATTGACTATACACCTCTTAACCCTTTTCTCAAGGATAACAAATACCCATTACCAAATATTTCCTCTCTTTTCCCTTACCTTCATAATGCCCAAATCTTTTCCAAGTTTGACCTCAAAGCAGGTTTTTGGCAACTCGGAATAATTCCAGATGATAGACCCAAAACAGCTTTCTGTATCCCAAACTTTCATTATCAATGGACTGTTATGCCCTTCGGTCTTAAAACTGCACCTTCCATCTTTCAACAGTCTATGATACGGGTTTATAAGTCAATTCTTTCCTTTGCACTGATTTACATTGATGATGTGTTGATATTCTCTCCAGATGTTCCTACACACCAAGATCATCTACACCGATTCCTATCTCTGACAAAGGAACATGGAATCATGCTTTCACCATCAAAAATGATTCTTGCACAGAAAGAAATTGATTTCCTTGGCATGCATTTTACTAATGGAACCTATCAACCTCAGCCACATATCGCAAAAGAATTGCTCAACTTTCCAGATCATCAGCTTTCTCAAAAGCAGATTCAGCAATTCCTTGGAATAGCCAATTATATTAGACAATTTATCCATCACTTTAGCCACCTGTCCAAACCACTAACACAGCTTTTGAAAAAGAATCCACCTGCCTGGTCAGATATCCACTCCAGATCAGTCCAAAAAATCAAAGCAATCACTCAGAATTTGCCGCCTCTTCAGATTCTCTCCACTGGCAAAAGGATACTACAGACTGACGCAAGTGATGAGTGTTGGGGAGCAGTACTCTTGGAAGAAAAAGACAAAATCCACAGTATTTGTGGATATGCAAGTGGTCAGTTCAAAGAGTCAGAAAGCCACTACCACTCAACCTTTAAAGAAATCTTAGCTGTGAAGTATGGAATCAAAAGGTTTGAGTTCCACCTGATTGGACACCACTTCACTGTTGTCATGGATTGTTCCTCTTTTCCAAAGATGCTTAACTTCAAAGGGAAGTCAGTGCCACATCACCAACTTCTGAGATGGGCAGAATGGTTTAGCAAATACAACTTTCAAGTCGAACATATAAAAGGGGATAAGAACCTTATTCCTGATTATCTTTCACGACTTGCTCATAAACCTACTCTCCCATTACAATCTCCACTCCTTCCATTACTCTTCTTCATGGATAGGTTTCGACCTAATCCAAGCCCACAAAAATCTCAGGTTCCTACCTTACATATGCCAGCCTTGAGGAAAGCATCTCATCCTCCAACCTGTCCTTTAAAATCTCCTTCTCAAATAAAAGCATTTGCTACTCGTCATTTATTTTATTTTCTCCATCTCTTCTGTCTTAAGAAGAATCTCACCAAGAATTACTTCAACCTTAACAAACCTTGGAGTATTCTGTTCAAGATCTACCCAAACTCACCTTTCTGTGATGAAGAACTATGGTTCTTATGGTGTTTGTCTGTTATGCACACTCATGCAGTTATCTTCCCACTTGTTGATGTTTTTGATCTTCTCACAGAACCATCCAGACAAGGTTCTTATATTTGGCAATTCTTAGAATGGTACGCACCACTGTCCTGGTGGCGTAATGAATTTCTCCGCCAAATTCAAGTACGGAAAATCTGGCAGAAAGATCTTGAAAAGGCAAAAAAGTTATCTGTTGTTTATTTTTTCCATAGGCCTTATATTTGGAATCCTGCTAGTAACTCTTTCTGGACCCAACCACAAGCCTGTTGTTGGGAAGTACTTGATGACTTTGATGATTGTCGACATCCTCTTTGGAAGAAAAATCTTCAGAACACTCTCTGTGAATTAAATAATGTTGAACCAGCTTCACTGAATCCTCCCACATATGATACAGCAGAATCCTCTCTCCAGCCAAATTATCTGAATTCACTTTTTCAAGATTCATAGGATCCATATCTTGATCTTAATGTCAATCTCTTTGATGATGAAGAATTATTAAGAGATACAATGGCACAAAACTTTTTGTCATCTCCTGAACCGCAGCTGCCTACACCTGAGCAACAAAGGCCAACTAAAGACAAAGATCTTGCAAATGAAGATCTTGATTGGACCCCACAAAATGATGATACAGATCCTGAAGATATGAACATGACGCCATCCCATGAGCCTATCAAGAATAAATAAAGTATCTTTATTAAAGTAGCTTTGTAAAGTAGCTTTGTAAAAAGAGGAATATATTCTTCTACTTTATTAAAGTAGCTTTATTTGGTTTTATCTTTTGTAAAGGAGAATCCTCCTTATCCTAGATAGCAATCATATGTATTAGTTTGTATTCTAGGTGTGTAAGCCTCTTAAAAGGTTATATATATGTAATAAACTGAAGGGAGGAGGATATACTTCTTCTCTAGATTTCTTCTCTAATACTTTTCTTTAGCCTTATCTATGAATTTCTAAAGTTTCCTTCTTCTCTTTCATTAAAATATTCTTATTATTATTCTGGGGATCCTTTTATCTAAAACTCCTTTGTACGTTGAACAGATTTTCTCTATCTGTGTTGTTAGTCTAACAGGATAGTCCACCAGTTGGCCAGGAAGAGCCGTTTTAGGATAGTCATACTTGACTAGGCACTCTTTTGATTATGTGTTTAACGTACTCTGGGTAATCAAAAGAGTGCCTAGTCAAGTATGACTATCCTAAAATGGCTCTTCCTGGCCAACTGGTGGACTGTCCTGTTAGACTAATAGCACAGATAGAGAAAATCTGTTCAACATACAAAGGAGTTTTAGATAAAAGGATCCCCAGAATAATAATAAGAATATTTTAATGAAAGAGAAGAAGGAAACTTTAGAAATTCATAGATAAGGCTAAAGAAAAGTATTAGAGAAGAAATCTAGAGAAGAAGCGCCGAGGGACAGAGGCCGTGGCAATTATCCGCAGTGTGAGCACTGTAAGAAGTTTCATCCTAGTGAGTGCGGATTTTTGAGTAGAGCTTATTTTCAGTGTGGGTCTAAAGAGCATATGATTAGAGATTACCCAGAAGCCCAACCTTCCACAGTAGCATCGCCTGGATCTAGATCAAGACCTACAGTGCCGAGAGGTAGAGGCAGAGGTACAGCCTCGCATTCAGCTGCTACAGACCCTTTAACTCAGCCTTCTCAGGGACAAGGGAGAACTGCAAGTCGTGCTTATGAGGTTATAGCCAGAGACCAGGAGGATGCACCTAATGTGATAGTAGGTAAATTATCCTTGCTGTCTCATTCTGTTTATGCATTGATAGACCCGGGTTCTACGCATTCCTATATTAGTACGGATGTTGCTCGGGGTAAGGGGTTACTTGACTCTCGGTTAAACCAGGATATCCTAGTGAGTAATCCTTTGGGTCATAGTATTGTGGTGAATAAGGTATTTAGAGATTGTCCTATTCGTGCCCAGAATCATTTGTTCTTAGCTAATTTGATAGAACTCCCTTTCCGGGAATTTGATGTTATTCTAAGTATGGATTGGTTATCCGCCCATTAGGCCACAGTTGATTGCAAGAGAAAGAGAATGACCCTAAAGACTCTTGATAGTGAGGAGATAATGATTGTTGGTGAAAGAGCAGATTATTTAGCTGATGTGATTTCAACTACAGCTGTAAAGAGGCTTATAAGGAAGGGGTGTATCGCTTATTTGTGCTATGCAGTAGAGGTGAAAAGTGAAGATCTTAAAGTGTCAGATGTACCCACTGTATGCGAGTTTCAAGATGTTTTTCCTGTAGAACTTCCAGGATTGCCACCTGACAGAGAGATAGAGTTCACTATTAATTTGGTACTAGGCACTGCGCCTATCTCTATCGCTCCTTATAGGATGGCACCATCAAAACTTAAGGAACTGAAGATTCAGTTGTAGGAGTTGCTTGAAAAAGGTTTCATCAGACCGAGCATTTCACCTTGGGGAGCACCAGTCCTCTTCGTGAAAAAGAAAGATAGGTTACTTCGATTGTGTATTGATTATAGACAGTTGAATAAGGTGACCATCAAAAACAAGTATCCTCTTCCTTGGATAGATGACCTTTTTGATCAGTTGAAGGGTTCTGGTGTGTTTTCAAAGATTGATTTGAGATCTGGCTACCACCAGTTGAAGGTTAAAGAAGCAGATGTATCTAAGACAGCCTTTTGCCCTATGTATGGTCACTATGAATTCTTGGTCATGCCTTTTGGATTGACTAATGCTCTAGCAGCCTTCATAGACATGATGAACAGAATCTTCCATTCCTATTTGGATCGTTTTGTGGTGGTTTTCATTGAAGACATTCTGGTGTACTCCAAGACTCCAGAAGAGCATGATGAGCATCTACGGATTATTCTACAGACTTTGAGGGATAGGCAGTTGTATGCTAAATTCAGCAAGTGTGAATTCTGGTTAGATGAAGTGTCATTCCTAGGGCATGTAGTGTCATCGGAAGGTATCAAAGTTGACCCTAGAAAGATTGAAGCAATTCTTCAGTGGAAGACACCTAAAAGTGTTACAGAGATTAGAAGCTTCCTCGAATTGGCAGGTTATTACAGGAGATTTGTAAAAGGCTTCTCCACTATTGCAGCTCCTTTGACTCGGTTGCTACAAAAGGATGTTAGGTTCGAGTGGTCTGATAGATGTCAAGAAAGTTTCAAGAAACTTAAGTGTATGTTGACTGAAGCTCCAGTGCTAGCTCAACTAGACGCAGGTAGAGAATTTGTGATTTATAGTGATGCCTCCGGGAATGGTTTAGGCTGTGTATTGCTTATACCTCCCGACAACTTAAGACTTATGAGAGAAACTACCCTACTCATGACCTGGAGTTGGCAGCCATTGTATTTGCTTTAAAAATCTGGAGACATTACCTATATGGGGAGAAAAGCTACATCTTCACGGATCATAAAAGCTTGAAATACTTGCCCACCCATAAGGAGATCAACTTGAGGCAAAGGAGATGGCTCGAATTGATTAAAGATTATGACTGTTTCATCAATTATCACTCGGGAAAGGCATGGCTGATACCCTTAGCAGAAAGTCGATGGCAGCTCTGCTGGTTATGATGTCAAATTATGTGTTTCAAATGATGCTGTCTTAATAACAGAACTGCAAGCAAAGCTTGATTTCCTTCAACGAGTGAAAGATGCCTAGAGACAAGATGATCAGTTATCCTCTATTATCAAGCGAATGAAAGATGTCAGTGATGGTGACTACTCTTTGGGTGTGGATGGTAGTCTTTATTATAAGCAGAGATTGTGTGTTCTTGACCAAGCTTATTTAACAAGGGATATCCTGACTAAAGCTCATCATAGTAGCTATGCAATGCACCCTAGCAGCAACAAGATGTATCAGGACTTGAAGACCCACTATTGGTGGCCAGGCATGAAGCGTGATGTGACTGAGTTTGTGGGCAAATGTTTGATTTATCAGCAAGTTAAGGCAGAACATCAGTTTCCTTCGGGTTTGCTCCAAGCTATAGCAATACCCGAACGGAAGTGGGATAGAATAACCATGGATTTCGTGTTAGGGCTTCCACTTACTCAGAAAAAGCATGATGCAGTATAGGTGATCATTGACAGGCTTACGAAATCAGCCCATTTCTTACCTGTCAGAATGGACTATTCTCTTGCCAAGTTAGCGGAATTGTATATTGATGAAATCGTGAGGTTGTATGGAGTGCCTTCTTCCATTATCTCGGACAAGGATCCAAGGTTCACTTCTCAGTTTTGGAGGAGACTGCAAGAAGCTTTGGGGACAAAGTTCCACTTTAGTACAGCTTTCCATCCCCAAACTGATGGACAATCTGAACGTTTTATCCAGGTATTGGAGGATATGTTAAGATGTTGTGTCCTTGAATTTGGTACCAGTTGGAAAAAGTATTTGTTTTTGGCAGAGTTCGCTTACAATAATAGTTATCAGTCCAGCATTAAAATGGCTCCCTATGAAGCTCTGTATGGTAGAAAATGCAAAACTCTTCTATGTTGGACAGAATTAAGCGAAAGGAAGATTATAGGGTCAGATTTGGTTCAGGATACTGAAGAAAAAGTTCGGGTGATCAAAGGCAGATTGAAAGAGGCTATGGATCGACATAAATCTTATGCAGATCTGAAGAGAAGGGATATAGAATACCAGATTGGGGATAAAGTTTTTCTGAGGGTTTCTCCGTGGAAGAAGATTTTGAGGTTTGGAAAGAAGGGAAAGTTGAGTCTTAGATTCATCGGTCCTTACAAGATTATTCAGAGAGTAGGACCAGTGGCTTATAGATTAAAGCTACCTTAGGAATTGGAAAAGATTCACGACGTTTTCCAAAATTAGCCTTAAAAATCAAAATTTGACTCATGTAGGTTGGACCACCTTGGTTAGACCAAAGCAGCCCATTTACTCACTATAAATAGGTTTAAATTTACTGAAATTGAGACAAGACCAAGTGACCAACTCACCTACAACAGCCTCCTCCCTCTTTGGCCGAGACATTTCCTTCTCCCTCATTTCCATTTTTTTTCTTCTTTGCTCATCTCATTTTATATTAAATTATAACCTCCTAACTGAAATTCAGCTCATCTTCAACACTTTGGTAAATATTGGAGTCTAATTTAAGTGAATGGAGTAAGATAATCCCTAATTCAAAAGTTGGGTGCATAATTGAGGTAAGTAATTTAGATAGTTTTAATTTGATTCAAGGCTTCCTATAGATATTTTAAGGCATGTAGGTTATGTTTATATAGTTATAAGTGTGATTAGAAGTGAGATTTTGATGAATTTTCATTGTGGAATTTTGGCCTCCATAGGAAATCAAGGAGAGGAAAATCTTTCCAAGGCCAAAGGCAAAGAAAAAGAGGCCTAGGAGACTTTAAGTGAAGAATTGATGTTTGTGATTACAAATTCCATTTAATTCCCTATGAAAAGAATGAAAATTAGATTATGTTTAAGTATGAGTATGTGAATTATGCAAGCTAAATTAAATTAAACCATATAATCAAGCTTAGGATGTCTAGAATTGATTATTTGTATGGTTAGAACAAGAAAATAAAATGGGAATGATGATGATGCATGTTGACCGAATGGTATGTCATGGATTTTTCATGACATACTTGATGATTATGACATGTGTATGATGGGTATATGAGGTGTGGCATGATATCTAGTTAATTGCATGTATAAAGATAAGAAAATTAAATATAATGGATGAGATACCTGTGACGTGCGCCGAACCCCGGGGTGCCCCGAACGCCCGCGGGTAAGGGCGATCGGGAGAGGTTCATAAAACTTGTAAGAAATTACAAGTGCGTCCATTTTGGGCAACAAGGAGGGTTTTTGAAGTTGTCACCCAATAGAACATTGGGAAAGGTCATCTAGCCTCAGTGAGCCTAAGACAGTGCTGCTATGTCCATTTTGGGCAAGTCAGAGGGGTCTTGGAGACCCCATCCTAATAGAACATTAGGATGGCCCTCTGGCCTCGTAGAGCCTAGGACTATACAAGTTGGGCCTTTTTCGGGACACAAGAGGTGTCTTGGAGGCCTCACCCCAATAGAACATTGAGGTGGCCCTCTCGCCTCGTTGAGCCCAAAGACCAGAGAAGGTTCGGGACTTCCCATTTATTCATACCTTGATTAAGTTTATAATTGAGTTTTGAATTTAGCGTTTCATCCCACTTCTCATTCAATTTTAATGCAATTTAATTTACCCTCTCGCCTCGTTGAGCCCAAAGACCAGAGAAGGTTCGGTACTTCCCATTTATTCATACCTTGATTAAGTTTATAATTGAGTTTTGAATTTAGCGTTTCATCCCACTTCTCATTCAATTTTAATGCAATTTAATTTAACGTGCATGTCAATCACATAATGAAAGCGGTAAATAAAGTAAATAAAAGCAAAATAAATTATAATAAAACTAGGGGCGGAATACAACTCCCGTTGTAAAAAAACAAATCATACATATAAAACGGGCTATTTGTTAAAGATGAGGACATTGGTCCTCACATGCATGTTTAAAGAAAATAATTTTAAGGTGACAATTTATTTTGGATGGAAGAAACTAGGACATTGGTCCCATTTTTATTAAAAAATCCAAGTTTAGTTAATAGAAATATTTTTGTGATTTTTTATTAACGTGCATGAGAAAATAAATTTATTAAAAATTACATAATAAAAATACAATAAATCTAAAAATAATAAAAAAAAAACTAAAGAATGGCGAATCCACCCAAAAAGCATCTCCAAATCTCCATGGGCTCCCATTTGGTATGGAAAAATACTCACACATAAAGAATAAGTATTGAAAATAAAAACAAAAAAACAAAAATAAAAGTAAATTTAGTAATAAAAAAATTAATTAAACATATAACATATGAAAATGAATCACAAATGAATAAAATATATCATGCATGACGAATTAATTAAATGACATAATAAAATAAGCAACTTAACAAATTAACAATTCAACAATTCAACATGCATAAAAAACATAAAATAATAACAATAGAACTTAACATGCATAAAAAGGCATAAAATAATAACAATAAAATTCAGCATGCATAAAAACATGTAAAACAATAACAATAAATTTAACATGCATAAAAACATAACTACAATAATAAAAATTCAACTAATCATGGCAATAAACAAGGATAACAAAAAAAATAATACTAGTGATGGTAGTAATAATAGATAATAACAATAATAATAATAATAGACATAAAGTAATAACAATTATAATTATAATAATAATAACAATAATAACAAACAATAATAATAGAAAGATGAACAATCAAATGAACATTCAAGAATAATAAGAAATGGTAAAATAATAAAACATGTTAACAATGATAATACTAACAATAATAATAGTAATAATCAAAATAATCAAACAATTAAATAAGCACACAAGAATAAAAATAATAATATGAACAATTAAACAAGCACACAAGAAATAAGAAACAAAAAAAGATCTAAGAGAATTTACATGTTAGCTAATTAATTGCAAACAAAAAAATTAAATTAAAAAATTAAATTAAGAATTGAGCCAAGAATGCTTACCCTCAAAATTTAGCTTGATGTAATGAAGGCAAGATCCAATTCCTTGTTTTGATTGTAAGAATATATTGGAAAAATAAAATATTGAAAATGAATTTTTACTCAAGAACAAATAATTGATTTATTTGTCTCAAAGTAAAGAATTGTTAAATGAAAAGAAGAAAATTCCCAAAAACAAAAATTATTCTTTTTGCCTTAAGAATTAACTTGGAAAGATCCTTTAGAAATTGAGAGAATTTATTTTTGAGAGAAGAAAGAAGAAGAAAATAATTTTTCTAAAGAAAAATCCCTCCAAATTCCCTCTCTAAAAATCATTTTATACATAAAAAAAACCAAAGAAAATAAGATTTTTATTAAATTGAATTAAATCAATTTAATTCCAATAATCATAAAAAAAAAAACTCATGAATTTGAAGGGTTTGGAAAATAAAAGGTTTTTTCATTAAATTCTATAAAAAAAAAGTGAAGAAAAATCAATTTTTGGAGCCAAAAACGGAAAAAAATCAAAAACGGGCGAAGAGGGGGCAACAAGGGGCGAGCGACGCCCATCAGCGCGCCCAAACGCGCGCGTCGCGCGGGGCACAGCTCGCGGGCAAGCGTGCTAGGGTGCTGCTGCACCCCGACATTCTCCGAAATTTTTTTTAGAACGCAAAATTTTTCAAAAATCACTCTTTTGACTTAAAAAATAATTTTTAAAATATTTTTAAAATGCATTTTTATTTATTCCTAATAAATCAAATTTTGACAAGAAATCATCACTTCCAACTTTTATTTTTGCCTATAAATCGGCATACTTAATTTTATCATTGGGTAATCCTGATATAGGCTACTCGGGACCCGGTGTCTATAATACCCCATGGCCAAATGATATGGAAGGTATAAAGACATGATGGTTATGTGTTATTATATCATGTCATGGTGTAATTAAATTAATTACCATGAAATCAAGTTAAGTTAATGATGTATGATGTGAAAAATTAATGTGGGTACATGTATGACATCATGGGCGAATGGTACCATGATGAAATAATGAGAATTTTTCATGTATAATGATGGTTTTGAATGAAAATATAAGTAATGCCCTAAGTAGTAAACTGGTGTGTAAATCTAGTACAGGATATAGTTGGCTAGCCATAGGGACACTATGCCGTGGTGGTGAGCATGACGTCTCACCTTTTTGTAGGCCAATGATGGTCCTACCTCATTGATATCATTGTACCATTGTTCATTGTATTGTACGGGAGATCCCCCGGGGTCACCCCTCATTGTTTTGAACCAATAGAGTTCACGTCTTGTTTATCCAGTTCAAAGATTTATAACAGTGTTTTACATGGGCAACATGATAAAAATATTGATAAAATAATGAATTAGAAGTAAAATGAAAAGACTAAAGTGAAAAAGGACCTAATCGTAAATAATAGTAAGATTAGGGGCAAAACGGTAATTTGACCATGTATAGCATTATAAGGGTCATCAAAGGTAAAATATAATTAATTAGTTAAATATGCAATAAAATAATTTTTCAGGGACTAAAACGTAATTTGGCATAAAAATGTTAATTTAGGGACCAAACGGTAATTTATATGTTATACAAAGATTTTAAGAGTGAATGAGGAGAATTAATGGCATTATAGTAAAATTAAATAAGCCAATGGCATAAGTGTAATTGTATGAACATTTAAGGGCATAATTGTAAATATGCCATAAGTAAGGATTTAAAGGTAATTTGTGATGAGTAATGAATTCATTGCATAATTATCTAAGATAAGAATGTATTTGAATTTATGGAGTAGTTAGCCAATGTATCTAATAATGGGGATATTAATTGGCCTAAGATAATTAATAGTGTATTTAATTAAATATAATTAGTTATATTTATTAACTCATGATTATGCATGAATTTTTGGACATATGGAAATATCTAGAATTGTAATCACCACTAACCATATTTAATGCTCAGCACGTAGTGTTTTTAACTGCGTGTAGGTACGCCATAGGGCTGGAGCAACATACCTCATATTTTGGGAGCAACCCGAGAAAATTACTTTGAGGATGTAAATTATGTAGTCTAGTGAGAGTGGGTATGTGTGACGCGAATCGAACCCCGTGATGGCCCCGAAGGCCCGGCCTCAGGGCTCTCGGGAATGAGGTTCATGGAAACTTGCAAGTGAAATTGCAAGAGCGTCTATTTTGGGCAACAAGGAGGTTTCATAGAGTCGCCACCCAATAGAACATTGGGAAAGTTTGTCTAGCCTCAGTGAGCCTAAGACAGCTCAGCTATATCCATCATAAGCCAGTCGGAGGTGTCTTGGAGGCCCCACCCTAACATTAGGATTGCCCTCTCAGTCTCGCGCTTGGGCAAACCAGAGGTATCTTGGAGGCTCCACTCTAATAAAACATTAGGATGGCCCTCTTGTCTCGTGGTGCCTAGGATTGTGCAAATTTAAGCCTTTTTACGGGACACAAGAGGTGTCTTGGAGGCCCCATCCAAATAGAATATTGAGATGGCCCTCTCGCCTCGTTGAACCCAAAGACCAGAGATGGTTCGGGACTTCTTATTTATTCATACATTGATTAAGTTAAAATTGAATTTTGAATTTAAGTTTTCATCCCTTTTCTCATACGTTTTGATGTAATAATTAGAGCGCAAGTTGATCATCCAAGGAAAGCGGTAAATGAAAGCATAATTAAAATAAAGTACATGAAAATAAATTACAACAAAATTAGGGGCGGAATACAACCCCCATTGTAAATAAAATATAAATCATGCATAAAACGGGGTATTTATTATGAGTGATGACATTGGTCGTCGCATGCATAATTAAAAAAAAATAATTTTGAAGTGACAATTTATTTAGATGAAAAAATTAGGACATTGGTCCCATTTTATTAGAAAAATCCAATTTATTTATAAAAATATTTTTGTGTGATTTTTAATTAAGCGTGCATAAAATAAATGATTTCATTAATAATTACTGAAAAATAAATCATTATACAAATAAAATAAAAAACTAAATACAATAAAAGTAAATCTCCGAATTTCCCCCTTCGCTTGCATGGATGCTCAAACAAGGAAAAAATAAGAATTTGAAACCAAAAACAACCACAAATAAACTTACGTTAGTAATTAAATCAAGAAAAATCAATTAACAGATAAAACAATAAATAATATATTACAATAAATAAAATATGCATTACGTACGACAAATAAATTAACTAGTACAATGGAAACAAATAAATTAGCATATCGACATGTTAACACAAACTAATAATAATAATAATAATAATAATAATAATAAAACAAGAATGAACAATTAAATAAAATGAAGTAAAAAAATATTAAAAATGTTAAATCTATATACAAAATCACCTAAAATAAATAAAACACAATAATATAAAAAATCTACATGGTTAATAATTAAATGTGAACAAAAAAATAAATAAAAAAAATAAAATTAAAAGATTAAGCCTAGAATGTTTAGCCTCAGATTTCGGATTTGGTTGATGAAGAATATGATGATTTTCCTTGCTTTGATTCACAAAATAGAAATAAAATTGGTAAAAATTGAAATTTTATTTTAAAAGAAAATTGATTAAAAAAATGGAAGAAAAGAAATTAATTCTCAAGAACAAATAATAGGTTTCTTTGTCTCAAGAATATTTATTGATGAAAATTGTTAAAGAGAAGAAAATAAATTCAATTTCCAAGAACAAATAATTATTTTTTTATCTCAAAAATTATAATTGATTCGAAATCCAAATCTCAAGAACAAACAATAGTTTATTTGTCTTAAAAAATATTCTTGATTAAAAAATTTTATTTTTTTAACCCAAGAATTTTTATTTGGAGAAAAAGATATAAAAGTCGTGTAGAGAGAATTCTTGAAAAAAAAGAGAAGAAGAAAATCAAAATTTTTATCTCCCAAAATGAACTCCCCTCACATTCCCCTTCAAATTTTCCGCTTAAATGAGTAAAAATGGAAAAATAATTAATTAGGGAAGAAAATAGGATTTTTAACTAATTTCCCTTAATTTGGGTGTAAAAAAGGAAGAAAACCTTAAAAATCCCGAAATAATGGTGAAAAAATCAAGAAAAATCGGAAAAAGGGGGAAAAAAGGAATTTGCGGCGGATTTGGGCCGACCGACGCCCGTCGGCGCACGCGCCAGCACGAGAAACGCGCAGAGCGTCGCTCGCCCCGCGCGCTGCCACGCCGACACTCGCCGATTTCTGATTTTTTTTTTGAAAAATATAAGTAAAAAACACTAAAATTTTTAAACTTCATTTTTCAAAACTAATTTTTAAAATCTTTTTAATATTTTTTTATTTTTTATTCTAAAATGCAAATTTAACAAGAAAATCATCACTTTCAAACTCTCGCCCGTGAATAGGCAACTTATCATCATTGGATAACTCCGATCTAGACTGACTCAGGACTCGGTGTCTACAGTTGCCCCCAGTTTAGGGGAAGCTAGTACACTAGTGTCTAGGTGAGCCTAAACTCAAAGAAAAGAAGGAAAGAGACACATACCTGAGGCAGCTATCTTTCTGAACTGGGTGATGCTGTTGTGGTGGTTGTCGCCATGTTGTCGGCGTGTTATCCTGTGTTGAAGCGGTAGTGCCGTGATCGTGCTAACCCTCCGTAGAGTGGTAATGCCGCCATCATGCTAACCCTTCTGAGTTGGTGAAGCGGTAGTGCCGTGGTCGTGCTAACCTTCCGTAGAATGATAGTGCCGCCATCGTGCTAACCCTTTTGAGTTGGTGAAGCGGTAGTGCCGTGATCGTGCTAACCCTCCGTGGAGTGGTAGTGTCGTTATCGTGCTAACCCTTCTGAAGTGGTAGTGTCGTGGTCGTGCTAACCTTCCGTAAAATGGTAGTGCCGCCATCGTGCTAACCCTTCTGAGTTGGTGAAGCGGTAGTGCTGTGATCGTACTAACCCTCCGTGGAGTGGTAGTGCCTTCATCGTGCTGACCCTTCTGAAGTGGTAGTGCCGTGATCGTGCTAACCCTCCGTGGAGTGGTAGTGTCGTCATCGTGCTAACCCTTCTGAAGTGGTAGTATCGTAATCATGCTAACCTTCCGTAGAATGGTAGTACCGTCATCGTGCTAACCCTTTTGAGTTGGTGAAGCGGTAGTGCCGTGATCGTACTAACCCTCCGTGAAGTGGCAGTGCCGTCATCGTGCTAACCCTTCTGAAGTGGTAGTGTCGTGGTCGTGCTAACCTTCAGTAGAATGGTAGTGCCGCCATCGTGCTAACCCTTCTGAGTTGGTGAAGCGGTAGTGCCGTGATCGTGCTAACCCTCCGTGGAGTGGTAGTGTCGTCATCGTGCTAACCCTTCTGAAGTGGTGTTGTCTATGAGCCCTTTGGTTGATTGCCCCCTGGGAGATCTTTGGTTGATTGTTTGAATTTGATGTTTGGATTGATGTCATCACTCGGCTTTTGTCGGTGTCCGCATCTAGTCTCTCTTTCTACAAAACTGGAAAACCAAATATGCAGGAAAAGTAGTGAGCATGCACGTGAAATGCACGAGTCATGCAGGATAAGAATTCATCTTACTGGACTTGGAGATGATAGTCGGACTAGCCGCAACTTGCGATAGGATCAATGCCTTTTGAAGCTGCTGTTGTGCAATTTTTTAATGATGCTACAAACCGCAAGTATACGGTGTACCGCAATAGTACTTTAGATATCGATCCCACAGGGAACGTGTTACACACTATTACTAATTGATTTTAATCTTGTTTACAATGATCATAAAATGATAGAGAAGTGGTTCTAATTTAATCTAATATATAAACTTATTAAGTCAAGTTTATGTGAATCCAAAAAGATAGAAAATATTAATGATGCTAGATATAAAAATGGAACTCAAATTAATTGTTCTTTAATGACTTTAGCATTCTTGTCTTGTAAGTCAAGTTGAATAAATTTCCTACTTACTTTCTCAATATAAATAGGACTGCCCAAAACATACACATATAAGTCTAATTCCAAATTTTCATTTAAGAACTAGATTATTATATATGCAAATCTTAAGAATAAAACACAACCTATAACAACCATTTTAATATTCTGATTTCTCAAACAATATCTCAATGATGAATTTCCAATTAGATGTAAGAATGAATTTATTTCTCAATCAAACTCATACTTATAATGACAATAAATAATTTACTAATGAGAAATTCTACAATTAAGAACACTTTAATAAATATAAACAATAAAATAATTTAATATTAAACATTTAAGTTCAGAATTCACATCATAAAACAATTACAAAGAAGAATTAAAAGATAGGAATTGAAGAAGGAGATTTCTCAACCCTTTTCAAGTCACCAATTGTAGTCTTCTTCCTTGTATAATATCTTCTCTTCAACACATAAACTCTACTTAAGAAAAACTAAAGAAAATTATTCTAACTTGCAGAAAAATATTCAATTGTTCAATTCTAAGTCTAATATATCTAAATTACAGTTAAAATCAGTATTTATAACATCAGCTCATGCCCCTTCAGATGCCCTTCTACAAAGGTTGTAATTGTTGGAGGATAGATACAACTTTTCAAGTTCAAATTTGAACTTTAGTGTCTAACGGATCCCTCTGTCGTGATCGCGACGCTTGTCGCGCTCGCGACAGAACACGCCTTCTCTTTCGCTCGCCTTTCCTCGCGTATGCCTTCTCCGCGCCCTGTCGCGACCTCGCGACGTCTTCCCTTGGTCGCGACAGCTCCTCTTCTCTTCTCTTTTCTCTTCTTCTCTTGATCCTCCTTAGCGCGCTCTGTCGCGCTCGCGCCTCCCATCGCGATCGCGACAGAGACTCTTCTGCCTTAACTCAATTCTTCTTCTTCTCTCCATTTTGCTCCATATTTTCTCCATTAACTCCATACTTTCTCCATTTGTCTCCTACACACAAAACTTAACAAAACACATAAAACATACCTAATTCCTACAAATAAAAACACTTAAAACATTACTTATAACCATAAAATATAGTTTAATTATGAGCTAATTAAGCTCATATCAAACCCCCACACTTAAACATTTGCTTGTCCCCAAGCAAAACACTTACAAAAACAAAATATATACTAAACACAATATTTTGGAGCTTACTTAGACATTTGATAATTATTTGAAAACACCATGCATAGAATTATCCTTCTAACACACTAGCTTCAATAGGTAACCATTTAAACATTCCCATCATTCATTAAACTTTAACCCTCTTTGCACATTTGGAAAACCATGAAATTGCAAAACACAATGATGTTTGATCTCAAGAAATTAAATATCTTAACACATGTAAGAGATTATTTCACACAAAGCATTGCCTAAGATAATTTTCACTCAACACTTATTTTGATAAACACTCAATCACTCAAGTGTATAAAGGTTAGTGTTTTCCCTCATTCCTTGATTATGCCATTACATACCATAAGCTTGTAAGTAATAAAAATCTCCACTACTAGTAAAAGGTAGTAAAGAGGATCAAAGGGTCTTAAAAGGGTTGTAATGTGGCTTAGGTTAAGGTAGGATCTTTTGGATTTAAGTAGATAAAATTGTGTAGAGAAAAACATCAATATAACATAGGAGATTTTACATTTCAAACATAGCATGAAAATCTTGATTCTATTCTAATCCCCTTCTTACATAACATTTGCTAGTTCTTTGTTTATGTTACTTCTTTTCTTTTCTTTTTTTTTTTCTAAAGGATAGCATGAAAATTTAGTATGGGTGCGTTTTACGCTCCATTCCACACTTAAATACTTCTAAATGTACATAATGCTATTCCCTTTTCTTTTTCTCTGCTTTTCTATATATTTTTATACTAGCATTTATAACTCTAACTTTGAAAAGAAGGGAATTCAATTTGTAAAATTTATTTTTCATGCTTTTCAATAACTAACATATCTCCCATGTTATAATAATCCTAATCCCTCCACAAATAGGATAATGAACAATAAATAAGGCCTTGTTTAAGCAAAAAGATTGGTTTATTAATATGTTAAACAAGAAAAACAGGATATAAGCTCAAAATTGGCTACCTAAAGGCAAAAGGTAAGGAATTTAAAAGTAAAGCCAAAATAAGTTCATTCTAAGTGCCCTTATCATATCCCATGTACATCCTATACTAAAATGTAATCTCGAAATTTACCACAAACAAGTTCTAGAGGATATGGCATAATAAGGCTCTCATACAAATAAAAAAAAAATTAGTGTATAAGGCTTCAAAAACTCACATGGCTATAGGTCAAACTATTATAGGCAATAAATTGGCAAAATAATCTTTATTTACATATAAAAAGATATCGAACTTAAAAAGAACCTACACCAAAGTGTTTTGCTAAGTCATACCCTTCACTATGTACAATAAAAAGCTAAAGTAAAAAAAAAAAATGAAAATTGTCAAAGGTTACTATCTATGCTAATGTTCAAAAACATAAAAACTATACATGCTCCAATTTTAAAATATTAATCAAATACTAAGCTCCAAAAAATTTTGCTTAAAACAACCTAAAACAATATAAAACAACACAAACCTAAATGTAGCAGTTCATGCAAACACAAGCTATACTACACTAAACACATAAAACTATATATACATATATACTCTAAACACATAAAACATATATACACTAAAAACATAAAACATATCAAAACATAAACATATCAAAACATAACCCCCCCACACTTAAAGGACACAATGTCCCTATTGTGTAAAACGGAATAAACGAAACAAACTAACATAATCAAAACACATATACAAACAAGAATAAAACAAAGAAAAAGATAGGAGACAAACTCAAAAACTCCCACTAGGGGAGCTTGGTGGAGTTGGAGAAAACTCAACATTCTGCTTGCGGAAGAAACTTAAGAGCTTGCGTCCCAAACTCTTCTGGTTTTGCAGCACAGCCCGCACATCAGTCTCTAGCACATCCATCCTAGCTGCCATACTCTGATTGGTGGCCTCAATACCATCCAAACGATGCAAAATAGGCTCCAAATCTACAGCAGCCTCTCTAGTATTCCTCCTCTCAGCATTATCAGCACCAACAGCCGCCTCGTCCTCACTTAAGGAGTCATGAGCAGGAGCTGCAGATGCTGACTCACGTGCCCTATCACGGGGCACACTTGGTCCAGCCACATTAGGGTCATCCCTATTTGATCCACCTGCAAATCTATCAACAAACCTTGGGGGCCAAGCTCCCTTGGTTAAAATATTAGCTCTACGCAAATATACCACATCCAACAAAGGAATTGTTTCTTTTTCTTCCATTACAAAATTATGCAAATCTCCCAAACATCCCAAAATAATACCTGTTACCATATGACACATACCTACAGATTTACTACGGGCAGTAGACGCATGATAAAGGCCATCAAGTATAAAATCAATCGAATCAGGTGTTTTGTTAGATTACAGTAAATCTAAAACAAACAAATCCTTTGTTTGGACCTTAGTACTCTCTACTCTACCAAACATGGCATGACAAAGAAATTTATGGAAGATCATTAAGGCATTGTCCTTAATTTGTCTATTTGTAGAATTTTTGTTATTAAACCTGTCAAGTCCTGATAATCTATTCCACACAGGTGTTGGATGGAAAATATGTGAATCAAATCTTTTACCATTCAAAGGAAAACCAAACCAGTTATGCAAATCATTAATGGTAAAAGTATATTCAATACCCTGGTGCCTAAATTTCATTGAATCCCTTCTTTTATCTACATAATCCAAAGTAACAAAAAATTCTAAAGCCCATTCCTTTCTAACAGGTAAAGAGTACGTAATAAATTTCCCCCATTTCATGTATCTCAGGAAATTATTAATTTCATCTTGTAAACCCATGGTATTCAGAATAGCAAAATCTAAACCCCACATTGCCACATACGATTTTTTAGCAAAATAGGCAAATTTCACACCCTCTTCATCAGATAAAAGTTTAAAAGGGCAATCATACCTATTCTGAAAAATAAAGGAGTCAAGCGTGGGTTCCTCTCCTTGAGCGCTGGTTTCTCCAATTGGGCGTTTCCCCTGACTTTTATCTCCAACATGCTTTGTTCTCACCATTGTGAAATCACGTTACAGATATATGAATCACACCAAGAAGAAAACGAAACACAAGAAGAAGAAGAAGAGGAGACTTAAAAACAAGAAATACAGAATTTGGATGAAGAAGTTAGAGAGAAAAATCGGGAGGAAGTTAAGAAGATCAAAACGAAATTAGAGAGAAGATAACGAAAAGGCAAGAGAAAATGAAAAAGAGAGAGTAATTAGGGCAGATAAAAGAACATTTAAGGAATTAAATGTGAGTCTAACGGTTGGTTTGACCGAAAAATTCAAACGCCGCGTTCTGTCGCGACAGCGTCGCGATCGCGACAGAGAGCAAATCAACAATTTGAATTTCGCGATAAACGTCGTGTCATCGCGACAAAATTATCCGGTTGCCATCGCGACCTCGCGACAACGTCGCGATCGCGACAGAAAGGAATTATGAAAAATGAAAATTGATCCTGTCGCGATCACTCTACACGTCGCGCCGGCGCGATAAAGTCAAAAATATGCGTTCCCCTCTCTGTCGCGCTCGCGACAATTTCGCGCTCGCGACAGAGAGGAATTTTTTAAAATCACATTTTATTTTCCTTTCACAAACAACACACCAAAGTATATAAAATAAATTGTCATATGAAAAACATCTGTGGAACAAAAATAACAACATTATGACATATAAATATCACGCATATAATAAAACAATTAATTAAAAAAAAAATTAAACTAAATAACCATCAAATCACTTTTAAAGAAAGAAATGAAACCTCCCTTCCATGAAATGTTTCCTCCAAATACACTTTACACCTTTGACCATTGGCTTTAAATAACTCATTTTTATTATTTTTAAGTTCCAAAAACCCTTGATCAAAAACTTGGGTTACTTCAAAGGGTCCACTCCATCTAGATCTTAATTTTCCCGGGAAGAGTTTCAATCTAGAATTATACAATAAGACCTTGTCCCCAATATTAAAATTTTTAATTCTTATATGTGCATCATGCCACTTTTTAGTTCTTTCTTTATATATCTTAGCATTCTCAAATGCAAGAAGTCTCAATTCATCTAGCTCATTTAATTGTAAACATCTTTTGACACTTGCATCTTTAAGATCATAATTCAAAGTTCTAATGGCCCAATATGCTTTGTGTTCTAATTCAACAGGTAAATGACATGCTTTTCCATAAACCATCCTATATGGTGTCATTCCAATTAGAGCTTTAAATGCAGTTCGATATGCCCACAAAGCATCATCTAATTTATGTGCCCAATCCTTTCTAGAAGTAGAGACTGTTTTTTCTAATATCCACTTTAACTCCCTATTGGACACTTCCACTTGACCACTTGTTTGTGGTGATATGGTGTAGCTACCCTATGATGAACACCATATTTATGCAATAAAGAATCAAAAGAACGGTTAATGAAATGCTTACCTCCATCACTTATGATGGCTCTTGGCACTCCAAATCTTGAGAAAAGCTTCTTCAAAAATTTTATCACCACCTTTGAATCATTGGTTGGTGTAGCTTTGGCTTCAACCCACTTTGATACATAGTCAACTCCAACCAAAATATAGTTTTGACCAAAAGATGTGGGAAAGGGACCCATGAAGTCAATCCCCCATACATCAAACACTTCAACTTCCAATATATTATTCAAAGGCATTTCATCTCTTTTCCCAATATTACCAGCCCTTTGACATTTATCACATTTAGCTACATACATTTTTGCATCATGAAATAAAGTTGGCCAAAAGAATCCACATTCAAGCACTCTAGATGCAGTTTTATTGGCACCATTATGACCCGAATACAATGCAGCATGACAATGCATTAAAATGTTTTGATAATCCTCCTCACTTATACAACGACGAATTATACCATCCCCACATATCTTAAACAAGTAAGGTTCTTCCCATAAATAATTTTTAACATCACTAAAGAATTTCTTCTTTTGTTGCCATGTTAAATTTTCAGGTACAATTCCAGCAGCAAGATAATTAGCAAAATCAGCATACCAAGGTACATGCATATTCAAAATTGACATCAAGGCTTCATCCGGAAATGATTCATTAATTTCAATACCATCACCTAAAGTTTGTTCATTGTTTTCTAACCTAGACAAATGGTCAGCAACAAGATTTTCACTTCCCTTTTTGTCTTTAATTTCAAGGTCAAACTCTTACAATAACAATACCCAACGAATCAACCTAGGTTTAGCATCTTTCTTTGCAAATAAATACCTCAATGCAGCATGATCCGTATAGATTATGACTTTAGAACCCAACAAGTAAGATCTAAACTTATCACATGCATACACCACAGCTAACATTTCTTTTTCTGTTGTTGTATAATTAACTTGAGGAGGGGACAAAGTATGACTAGCATAATAGATCACATGCAAATTCTTACCATGTCTTTGACCTAATACACAACCCACAGCAAGATCACTTGCATCACACATAATTTCAAATGGCAATTCCCAATTAGGAGCAGCAATAATAGGAGCACTTATAAGGGCCTTCTTTAAAGTATCAAACGCATGCATACATTCCATAGAAAATTCAAAAGAAACATCCTTAACTAATAAATTAGTTAAAGGTTTAGCAATTAAAGAAAAATCCTTTATAAATCTTCTATAAAATCCAGCATGTCCAAGAAAAGATCTAACCCCCTTAATTGTAGTAGGTGGAGGTAATTTCTCAATTAATTCTGTTTTTGCTCTATCAACCTCAATACCCCTACTTGAAATTTTGTGCCCTAAGACTATTCCTTCATCTACCATGAAATGGCATTTCTCCCAATTAAGAACCAAGTTAGTCTCTTCACACCTAGCCAATACTTTGTCTAAATTTTGTAAATAAAGCTCAAATGAATCCCCATAAACAGAAAAATCATCCATGAAAACCTCCATTATATCCTCTATCATATCTCCAAAAATGGAAGTCATACATCTTTGAAATGTGGCTGGGGCATTACAAAGCCCAAAAGGCATTCGCCTATAAGCAAAAGTTCCATAAGGACAAGTAAATGTAGTTTTCTCTTGGTCACTAGGGTAGATAAAAATTTGGAAATACCCTGAATATCCATCAAGAAAACAATAATGAGAATGGCCAACAATTCTTTCAAGCATTTGGTCAATGAATGGTAAAGGAAAATGATCCTTTCTAGTGGCCAAATTAAGCTTTCTATAATCTATACATACCCTCCAACCTGTGGTGGTTCTAGTTGGAATTAAATCTCCATTCTCATTCCTTACTACGGTCATACCCCCTTTCTTTGGAACACAATGTATTGGACTCACCCAATCACTATCCGAAATAGGATAAATGATTCCAGCATCTAGTAATTTAATAACTTCCTTTTTGACTACCTCTTTCATATGAGGGTTAAGCCTCCTTTGTCTATCAGCTTTTGGTTTATAATCATCTTCCATATTTATCCTATGCATGACAACATTAGGACTAATACCCTTCAAATCAGATATTTGCCATCCAATACTTTTTATCCTTTTTCTAACAACTTCTAATAATGCATGCTCTTGTTCTTTATTGAGTTTATTAGAAATAATAATAGGCAAAGTATGATTAGGTCCAAGGAAAGCATACCTCAAATAATTTGGTAATTCCTTTAAATCAACATTTGGTGGACTTTCAATGGAAGGTGGTAAAGGTGCTTCATTACGATTAAGAGGTTCACTTTTAAAGCTTCCTTGCTCTATTTCGTCATGAATTTCCTCTTCCATTTGGGTTTCCTCTTCATCTGCATTTTCCAATACTTCCACAACACATGCATCAATAATATCTATTTTCATGCACACATTTTCATCCATTGGGTATTTTAATGCCTTATCCATTTGGTATTCAACACTATCTTCCCCTACTCTTAAGACTAATGTGCCCTCATAAACATCAACTAAGGCCCTACCAGTCCTCATAAAAGGTCTACCCAATATTAAGGGACATTTCTCATCATATGCAAAATCTAAAATGACAAAATCAGCGGGCAAAATAAATTTATCCACTTTTACAAGTACATCTTCAACTATTCCATATGGTTTCTTAATAGATTGATCCGCTAATTGCAAAACCATGGAAGTAGGTTTAACATAATCTAAACCCAACTTTTTAAAGATTGAATAAGGCATGAGATTGATACTTGCCCCCAAATCACATAAGCACTTAGGAAACTCTCTATCCCCTAAGGTACATGGAATGGTGAAACTACCATTATCTTGAAGTTTTGTAGGCAAATTATTTGTGATTATAGAACTACATGCTTCAGTTAATGCAATAGTGGATATATCTTCCCAACTTCTTTTCTTAGAAATTAATTCTTTTAGAAATTTTGCATAATTAGGAATTTGTCATATGGCTTCAATAAAATTCAAATTAATGTGCAAATGCTTCAATTTATCCATAAAAGATTGAAATTGCTTATCTCGGTTTTGTCTCTTCAGGCGTTGCGGAAATGGTGGACTAGGTTGAAAAATTTTAGAAGAATTTGCTTTAGACGCCCCTTCTGTCGCGATCGCGACAGGTATCGCGATCGCGACAGGAGACTCTCCTCCTGCTGTCGCGCTCACGTCTGGTATCGCGCCCGGTGTCGCGCCTGCAACATTGGTTGGCTTCTCCTCTGTCGCGACCGCGACAGGTGTCGCGCTCGTGACAGAAGACTCATTCTTCTTTTTATTTTCCTGAAATTCTCCATTTTTGTTAGTAATAACAAATTCATTGGTGTAAGTTTTACCTGACCTCAAATTTATGGCTTTTAGATGTTCCCTTGGGTTCTCCTCCGTATTACTTGGTAAAGTACCTTGTAATCTTGAAGGTAAAGCCTTTGCTAATTGCCCAATTTGCACTTCTAAGTTATGAATGGATGAAGCTTGATTCTTTGTGATTTGATCAAACTTATTTTCCAGCCTCTTTTGATTCTCCTCTTGTGAATTAAATTTCATATTAATCCCTTCTAAGAACCTATCCATCTTAACCTCCAAGGCCCCAAACCTATCTTGAGGTGGTTGAAAACTTACTCCTTTATTTTGATTACTACTATTCCCCCATGAAAAGTTTGGATGGTTCCTCCATCCAGGGTTATATGTATTGGAAAATGGATTACCTCTTCCTTGCCCTTGAATAAAACTAACTTGCTCCTCCGTACTATTAATGCCTAAATTACATACCTCACTTGGATGTCCTTGTTGTCCACAAATATTGCACCTATTTGGTTGACTACCTCCCATACCAAAATTATTGAGTTTGTGAGTCAATGCTTCCACTTGTGCTTGCAATGCAACTACTGAATCAAGTGCATGAACCCCTCTCACATTAGTAGAATTTGAATCCCTACTTCTCTCGGTAGGCCACATGCAGTTGTTCATGGACATCTCCTCCAATAATTCAAACGCCGCTTCAGTAGTTTTTCTCATCAAAGATCCTCCAGCAGCCGCATCAATAGTTCCTCTTGTGGTAGGATTTACTCCATTATAAAATGTTTGCATTAACAATTCTCTTGGCAAGTTATGGTGTGGACACATCCTTTGCAATTCTTTGAATCTTTCCCAAGCCTCATATAATGATTCATTTTCATTTTGAACAAAGGTGGTAATATCCTTTATGATTTTTGCGGTTTTGGCCAAGGGAAAATATTTTGATAAAAATGCTTGGGCCAATTGGTCCCAAGTAGTTATAGAACCCCTTGTCAAAGAATTCAACCAAGCCTTTGCTTTATCCTTCAAGGTGAATGGAAAAAGCCTAAGTTTGATTGCATCATTTGAAACCCCATTTATCTTAAAGGTATCACAAATCTCAAGAAAATTTGCCAAATGAGCATTTGGATCCTCATTTGCCAAACCATAAAATTGTATACTATTTTGAATCATTTGTAACAATGAAGGCTTAATTTCAAATTGATTGGCATTTACCGTTGGTCTTACCACTCCTTGTTGAGCACCACTCAATGCAGGTGTGGCAAAGTCCATCAATCTTGGTGGATTTTCATCAGCCATGACAATTGATCTCCTATTTTTGTTCTTCTTTTTATTTGATTTCCGATTACTTAATAAAAACCTCTCAATTTCAGGATTTATAGGCTCAAGCTCTTCTAAAGAACTCCTTGTACTAGGCATGAACTTCTAAAATCCTGTAAAAACAAAACACAAAATTAATTTAAACAAATAAACAAATTAAAACAAAACAAAATATTGTAATCCAAAATCATAAATCAATTTTTATAATGGCAAACAACCGTTCCCCGGCAACGGCGCCAAAAACTTGTTGTGCAATTTTTTAATGATGCTACAAACCGCAAGTATACGGTGTACCGCAATAGTACTTTAGATATCGATCCCACAGGGAACGTGTTACACACTATTACTAATTGATTTTAATCTTGTTTACAATGATCATAAAATGATAGAGAAGTGGTTCTAATTTAATCTAATATATAAACTTATTAAGTCAAGTTTATGTGAATCCAAAAAGATAGAAAATATTAATGATGCTAGATATAAAAATGGAACTCAAATTAATTGTTCTTTAATGACTTTAGCATTCTTGTCTTGTAAGTCAAGTTGAATAAATTTCCTACTTACTTTCTCAATATAAATAGGACTGCCCAAAACATACACATATAAGTCTAATTCCAAATTTTCATTTAAGAACTAGATTATTATATATGCAAATCTTAAGAATAAAACACAACCTATAACAACCATTTTAATATTCTGATTTCTCAAACAATATCTCAATGATGAATTTCCAATTAGATGTAAGAATGAATTTATTTCTCAATCAAACTCATACTTATAATGACAATAAATAATTTACTAATGAGAAATTCTACAATTAAGAACACTTTAATAAATATAAACAATAAAATAATTTAATATTAAACATTTAAGTTCAGAATTCACATCATAAAACAATTACAAAGAAGAATTAAAAGATAGGAATTGAAGAAGGAGATTTCTCAACCCTTTTCAAGTCACCAATTGTAGTCTTCTTCCTTGTATAATATCTTCTCTTCAACACATAAACTCTACTTAAGAAAAACTAAAGAAAATTATTCTAACTTGCAGAAAAATATTCAATTGTTCAATTCTAAGTCTAATATATCTAAATTACAGTTAAAATCAGTATTTATAACATCAGCTCATGCCCCTTCAGATGCCCTTCTACAAAGGTTGTAATTGTTGGAGGATAGATACAACTTTTCAAGTTCAAATTTGAACTTTAGTGTCTAACGGATCCCTCTGTCGCGATCGCGACGCTTGTCGCGCTCGCGACAGAACACGCCTTCTCTTTCGCTCGCCTTTCCTCGTGTATGCCTTCTCCGCGCCCTGTCGCGACCTCGCGACGTCTTCCCTTGGTCGCGATAGCTCCTCTTCTCTTCTCTTTTCTCTTCTTCTCTTGATCCTCCTTAGCGCGCTCTGTCGCGCTCGCGCCTCCCATCGCGATCGCGACAGAGACTCTTCTGCCTTAACTCAATTCTTCTTCTTCTCTCCATTTTGCTCCATATTTTCTCCATTAACTCCATACTTTCTCCATTTGTCTCCTACACACAAAACTTAACAAAACACATAAAACATACCTAATTCCTACAAATAAAAACACTTAAAACATTACTTATAACCATAAAATATAGTTTAATTATGAGCTAATTAAGCTCATATCAGCTGCTTTTGAATTTCATGTCTTTTGGATTGCAAGGTTCTCATCTGAAACCTGTAGTCATTCTTTTAAGGTAGTGCGTCCCTTGTAGATTTTCACACTAGCTTTTCTTAGCGAAAAATGTGTCCTTTGCGGATTTTCACATAACCCCGTGCCTTATTTTTGCTTGGAGTGGACCCAACCCAATCCAGCGGTTTTTTTTTTTTTTTTTAAGGACAGACTGCCTATTTTCAGGTTTTCACCCTATCCTTTTGCCTAACTTTTGCTTAGAGCGCCAGTTACGGTTTTCATCTCTAATGGCTTTTTTTTTTTTTGCAAATTGCTGAAGCTGTTGGCAAAAATCTTTCAGGCATCTTAGATCATGGTTGCATAAGCTTGATTCTTATCATTAGGATGCTGTAGGATTGCCTTCACATTTAATAGCAGGATGAGCCGGCTGAAGCGCTTGAGTGGCAAGAATGGTAGAGGGTAGACAGTAGATGACTTTGATCACACAAAGTGAACTGCTCTGATCACATCAATATATCATTGCATAAATGCATGTGTTTCAATTTGATTTCATTAAACATTGTCATTATTTGGCATTAATCTCAAGAATACAAAATCTCATCTAATCTCGCGATGGATCTTGAAAGCATCAAACTCCTGTTATCAATCAGCCCTCTTGGGTTTTCATGATTGAATATTTTCTCTCAGCCCTTAATTTTTGCCCAGAATATTTTTTTTTCTGGTAGGACGCCTAATTTTAGCAAGGTCGCCTTTTTCGATTTTCGACTCGCGAGGCATTTATTATTTATTTTTCTCTTTTTTTTTTAGCCTTTACCATGAAACCTCCTTCAGTCTGTCAGCGTCGATTGAATTTGCTTTCATCTTCGTTGGGGAGGTTGTTTCTTCTAACGGTGGTTCTTTTTGGCATCAAAGTCTTGTTCTTGGCACTTGTGCAAATGGGTTGAGGTAATGAGTTTCTTCGCTTGGATCTTGGCCGTGAAAGTTTGTATCTTCCTTTTGTTGGCTTTGGGTAGCTCAATTTCTAAAGTAACCTTTAATGGTTGAGATGGAGTTGTACGTTGGGCTCAAATGGTTCTGGACAAAACTATGGTTCAGGACAAGACTTTGGTTCTCTTTTTTTTTATTTTTTTTTTGAGAGAGGTAATGAGTTGTCCTCCTAAGTTTGTTTATAAGGGTCCCTGCTTTACTCATGTTGGTCTCATATGATTAGAGGTCAGTCTTGATTGGCTTTGGGGTAAACATCTCAAAAGGTTAGGAGGAAATGACTCCTAAGGGCTTGGTTTCAATGAGTTATGTATTTCTTGTGAAAGTTTAGGGCTTTATTTGTCTAACTTCTGATGTAGCCTACGGAGTTTGATTTTGCTTATCTGCAGTATATGTGTCCTAGATGCTGATGATGCAAAGGAATGGCTTTTTTGAAATTCTGCTCGTCATCATGTTGGCATGTTGAAGCAGCGTCGTCCCAACAATATCTTTGTCAATTGCTAGCATGTCATTCCAGGTCCAGGCAAAGGCTTTTTTTTCATTATCTCTCAGAATTTTCCTCTCTTCAGGAGTTATATCAGATGCTATCAATATTTCTTTGAATTTTTCAAAGTTTCGAGATTAAATGTAGTTGTATTAGTTGAATTAATGTCAAAATGTATGTATCATGATCATGGGAAATGAAATTACTAGAAACATCATACAAATAAGCAAAAATTGTTCATCTTATTGAAATAACCAATCATTGCAAATATTATCATAAAAGTTCTTGGAATGAAAAGAATCAAGCATCTAAAACAACTATCTTTTTCTCCACTCTCACTAGTGGATTGAGAAGACCCGATCATATTCATGGTGGAGGGACTGCATTGTAGCTTGCCTTCTTCTTTTTCTCTCTCTTCTCAAGATCCGTGATCTGATTGGTGTTAATAAGATCTTGGATCTTGTTCCTCAATGTCTGGCAGTAATCTGTCAGGTGCCCGGTGTGCTGATGGTAGGCATAGTACTGGTCCTCTCTGTGCCCTGGCTGCCCTTGATTCATAGCTGGTCTAGGCGCCAAAGGTCGCAGCTTGCCCTCTTTCATCAATCTCTCCAGTACCCAGGACAGAGAGCGACCTAAGTTGGAGTAGTATCTCTGACCTTGCCCAACTCCAGTAGCTGAAACTTCTGCTGTCTTACCATTTCTGCTATTACTACTCCCGGCACCGCCTGATTTATATCCTAACTGGTTCCCATAGCCTTTCCCAGCAAAATTATTTTGGCTTGCTTTCTTTGCTAGGTAAGCCGCCTCAGCCTCTACAGCAATATCCTTAAGTGACTCCCAATCTCTGAGCCCCTTAAAGCTGAGCAAATCCCTCAAGTAAGGGCATGAGTTCCTGATAAATAACCTGATCTGGTCAGTGGTGTCAGGCTTTCTCTTCATCCCCATAACCCTATTCCTCCACCTAGTGGGGTATTCGTGGAATGACTCATCGATCCTTTGCTGTAAGAGCTCAAGGTCCTTCAGGGTGACCTCCATTCTGGTACTGTAGTCATACTGTCTCATAAATTCTTCAGTCAAAAGGTCCCAGTCCTCCTTGGACCTCCTGTCCAGCCCGTGACACCAGTCTACTGCCGGACCCACTAGACTTAGGCAAAAATATTCCACCTTCTACTTCTTGCTCAACCCTGTGCCTTTCATCACCAAGATATACTGCTTGATGTGTGCAGATGGATCCGAAGTACCATCGAACTTCGGCAGCTTAGGCATCTTGAACCTTTGGGGCAACAGCTTTTCATCCCCCAGATCTCTGTCCTCAGGTTTGATCCCCTTTCCAGCTGACAGCATATGGGTGATAGCCTCAATCTGTTGCCTCATCCCTCTCAAAGCCTCATCCTCTACCCTGGGTGCTCTGGCCCTCATAGCTTGATGCACTATTGGCTCCTCATCTTCCTCCTCCATCAGGAAATCATCATTGGGATTAGGAATCCTTTCCCTTCTTGGCTCGATGGGTACAACAGCTCTGTGCTCATTGATGGGTTGACGGGCAGCAGGTCTAACGAGAGGAGCCTCCCCACCAGCAGGCGGTTCGACTTACCCCCGAGGAGGGACTACCGGCGCTTGTGGAGCGACAGGTGCTTGTGGAGCAATAGGTGTTTATGGGGCAGGAGGATGAGCAATCCGTTCAGCCATGGCACCCATCATATCTAGTATCCTTTGTTCAAAGTCCTCTAGCCTCCTACAAAGGTCTTGGGTGGTCAAAACTCCAGTTTCTTCTGCCATTGATGATTCTAGAGAGTATTCACTGGTTGATGAGAGTAACTCAGAATCCCAGTTAGACACTAATTCTGGCAACTCAAAGAGCATATTTGTCCTCACCAGCCGACCGTCGGAACTTCTAGTCCACTTAGATGAATCTATAATGGCTGAAAATTTTAAATTGTTAGAATGATGCATGAATGACATATACAATGCATGATCGTGTGTTATGCAATATTTACAACCACATGCAAGCAAGTAAATCCTTCCAACCTTATCACTCCCACACACGAGGTAATGCGATCTCTTTCCTAGGTGGGCTTGATCCATGGATTAACGGAAAACCCAATGGACGCGTATGGTGCATAGTGGGAAACTGACAGCATAACATCTCTTGACTAATACGCATACTTATGAGTTTTGGCCTTTATGTATTTTAAATATTTCAAATAAATTAAGATGGGCTCACCGAGGCATGAAAGCCTTTGATAAAAGTCCATTTAATTTGGTTGATTATGTTTAATATATAATGGCCCACATAGCAAGCATCGTATTAAGGAGCATATCACCTAGGGAAAGTATCTATTGCTATTACATGAGTTTTGGTCAAGGGTGATGATACTTTTAGGGCTATCCAAGTATGGTCCCTGCCAATGGGTCTAGCTCATCACAAGCATAATGATCGATTGGGTCTCCATTTGATACACCGTGATGGTATGAGACTTGGGCTGGTGATTATCCTTAACACTTCCCTACATTGAGTGAACGTAGGGTCATTCTTCAAGAACGCACCGGGGTTAAAAATAGGGACCAAACTAGCATAATTCTAAGGCTCTAATGAAATGCAATACAATTTCTAAAAGGGATAAAATTTTTAAATTAAAACTCAATTATAATTTTTAACCAAGGTACTTTCGAATTGAAGTCTCTTATGTCCCCAGCGGAGTCGCCACTGTGACGCATGCCGAACCCCGTGATGGCCCCGAAGGCCCGCCCTCAGGGCTCTCAGGAATGAGGTTCATGGAAACTTGCAAGTGAAATTGCAAGGGCGTCTATTTTGGGCAACAAGGAGGTTTCATGAAGTCGCCACCCAATAAAATATTAAAAAAGTTCGTCTAGCTTCAGTGAGCCTAAGACAGCGCAGCTATGTCCATCATAGGCAAGCCGAAGGTGTCTTGGAGGCCCCACCCTAATATTAGGATAGCCCTCTCGGCCTCGCGCTTGGGCAAACCAGAGGCATCTTGGAGGCCCCACCCTAATAGAACATTAGGATGGCCCTCTCGCTTCGTGGCGTCTAGGACTGTGCAAATTTAAGCCTTTTTACGGGACACAAGAGGTGTCTTGGAGGCCCCATCCCAATAGAATATTGAGATGGCCCTCTCGCCTCGTTGAGCCCGAAGACTAGAGATGGTTCGAGACTTCTCATTTATTCATACCTTGATTAAGTTAAAATTGAGTTTTGAATTTAAGTTTTCATCCCTTTTCTCATACGTTTTGATGCAATAATTAGACCGCAAGTTGGTCATCCAAGAAAAGCGATAAATGAAAGCATAATTAAAATAAAGTATATGAAAATAAATTACAACAAAACTAGGGGCGGAATACAACCCCCATTGTAAATAAAATACAAATCATGTATAAAACGGGGTATTTATTATGAGTGAGGACATTGGTCGTCGCATGCATAATTAAAAAAAATAATTTTGAAGTGATAATTTATTTAGATGAAAAAACTAGGACGTTGGTCCCATTTTATTAGAAAAATTCAATTTATTTATAAAAATATTTTTGTGTGATTTTTAATTAAGCGTGCATAAAATAAATGATTTCATTAATAATTACATGACAAATAATCATTATACAAATAAAGTAAAAAATTAAATACAATAAAAGTAAATATCCGGATTTCCCCCTTCGCTCGCACGGATGCTCAAACAAGGAAAAAATAAGGATTTGAAACCAAAAACAACCACAAATAAAACTTACATTAATAATTAAATCAAGAAAAATAATTAACACATAAAACAATAAATAATATATTACAATAAATAAAATATGCATTACGTACGACAAATAAATTAACTAGTACAATGGAAACAAATAAATTAGAATATTGACATGTTAACACAAACTATAATAATAATAATAATAATAATAATAATAATAATAATAATAATAATAATAATAATAATAATAATAATAAAACAAGAATGAACAATTAAATAAAATGAAGTAAAAAGAATATTAAAAATATTAAATCTATATACAAAATCACCTAAAATAAATAAAACACAATAATATAAAAAATCTACATGGTTAATAATTAAATGTGAACAAAAAAAATAAATAAGAAAAATAAAATTAAAGGATTAAGCCTAAAATGTTTACCCTCAAATTTCGGATTTGATTGATGAAGAATATGATGATTTTCCTTTCTTTGATTCACAAAATAGAAATAAAGTTGGTAAAAATTGAAATTTTATTCCAAAAGAAAATTGATTAAAAAAATGGAAGAAAAGAAATTAATTCTCAATAACAAAAAATAGGTTTCTTTGTCTCAAGAATATTTATTGATGAAAAAGTTTAAAGAGAAGAAAATAAACTCAATTTTCAAGAACAAATAATTATTTCTTTGTCTCAAAAATTATAATTGATTCGAAATCCAAATCTCAAGAACAAACAATAGTTTATTTGTCTCAAGAAAAATTCTTAATTAAAAAATTATATTTTTTTAACCCAACAATTTTTATTTGGAGAAAAAGATATAAAAATCGTGTAGAGAGAATTCTTGAAGAAAAAGAGAAGAAGAAAATCAAAATTTTTATCTCCCAAAATGAACTCCCCTCACATTCCCCTTCAAATTTTCCGCTTAAATGAGTAAAAATGGAAAAAATAATTAATTAGGGAAGAAAATAGGATTTTTAACTAATTTCCCTTAATTTGGGTGTAAAAAGGGAATAAAACCTTAAAAATCTCGAAATAATGGTGAAAAAATCAAGAAAAATCGAAGAAAATCGGAAAAAGGGGGGAAAAAGGCATTTGCGGCGGATTTGGGCCGACCAACGCCCGTTGGTCAGCTGTCGCTCGCCCCACGCGCTGCGGCAGGCAAGCGCGTGGGGCGCCCTGCACGAGCGCTTGCGCGCTGCCGCGCCGACACTCGCCGATTTTTGATTTTTTTTTTTTGTAAATATAACTAAAAAACACTAAAATTTTCAAACTTCATTTTTCGAAACTAATTTTTAAAATATTTTTATTAATTTTTTATTTTTTATTTTAAAATGCAAATTTGACAAGAAAATCATCACTTTCAAACTCTCGCTCGTGAATAGGCAACTTATCATTATTGGGTAACTCCGATTTAGGCTGATTCAGGACCCGGTGTCTACAGCATGTATATGTACTTATATGTATCTGTTAGTATGGGTCTTTTTCTTCTGTCTTATGAATGATTGGAAACTCTCTCGAGGGGAATATGTAACCTAAATCCTTATATGACTTTAAGTATTGTTATATATGAGACCTGCATGGTTTACCTATGAGTAGTGAATACATGACATCGTTATTGGAATTTAAGAAAGTAAGTGAATTTAAATTATGATTTTATTGTTAGAAAAAAAAATTGCATATTTTACGTGTATACCCCTAGACAGATATAGGTCTATCGGCCGTTGTTAATTTAAGTGATACGTAAGTTTAAGGAGTGTTACACGCCCCGTGCGCACGCACGCCCCTGCTCAACTTCTCTATTTTGGACCATGGTTCCTGAAAAAAAAAAGTATAAACTTCATCAAAAGCATCCTTAGTTTCATTAAGTGCAAACCACATATATGACTAAATTGAAAGAATAATAACAAAACTCACCACAATTTCAAAACAGAAATTTGCAAAATAAATAAAATGTTCTAGCTAATAAAGATATAAAATATGGAAAATTAAGCATAAGGCATATGTATAAACAAATGAAGTACAAAATCAATGCACAAACTTAATCAAAATTGGAAGATTGCACAAGAAAGAATTTAAAGAATTTGAAAATGCAACACACAAGGTGGAAAATAAAAATAAGCACAAGTAATTAATCCTTAAAGTGTATATGCCAAAAATAATGTAAATGCAATTTAATGGTATATAAGATAGAGAGAAATGCAAAGTTCACTTTAAACATGTGTAGACACCGGGTCCCGAGGCAGCCTAAATCAGGATTACCCAATAATGAAATTAAGTGTGCCGATCTATAGGCAAAAAGAATGAAGTTGGAAGTGACGATTTTCTTGTCGATTTGTTGTTTTAAAATTTAATAAAAATGTATTTCAAAAATATTTTTAAAATTTATTTTGTGATGAAAAAAAGTGAGTTTTTAAATTATAATATTTAAAAAAAAAAAAATTCCGCGCGAGGGACGGGCTGGCCGTCAGTCGCGCCTTCAGGCGGGCAGGCCGTCGGTCGCGCCTTCGTGCGGGCAGGCCGTCGGTCGCGCCCCTGTTCGTCCGTTTTGCCTATTTTGGCCTTTTTGGCCATAAATTCTTCATTTTAAATGCTTTTTAACTCATTTTTTTTGCAAAATTTAATTCAAAAAGCCTTCTATCTTCCAACCCAATAAATTCGGTGGTTTTTTGTAGTTATGGGAATTAAATTAACTTGATTTCTTAATTAGAAAATCTGAATTTTAAGGGGAATAAAAAGAGTTTTTTGTGGGAATTAGGGGGGATTTTTTTTAGAAAATATTTTTTCTTCTTCTCTCTTCTTTCAAGCACAAATTCTCTCAATTTCAAAAGAAATTTCCAGCAATTCTTAAGGCAAAAAATAACTATTTTTGTTCTTGAGAATTTTCTTATTTTCAATCAAACAATTTTCTAATTTGAGAAAAACAAATTAATTGTTTGTTCTTGAGTAAAATTCATCCTTCAATATTTTATTTTTCTAATCATATTCTTCAAATCAAGACAAGGAATTGGATCATCTACCTTCATCTCTTCAAGATAAATTTGAGGGCAATTATTCTTGGCTCAATTTCTTAAATTAATTTTAATTTCATTCTTTTATTTTTATTTAATTAATTAACATGTAAATTCTTTTAGTTCTATCATTTTATTCTTTTCTTATTCTTTTAATTTTATTTAATTAATCATCATGTAAATTCTTTTAGATCTATTATTTAATTGTTCATATTTCTTATTTTTTATTTAATTTTTCATACTATTATTTTTTTGTTCATATTATTTCAATTGTTTAATTGTTCATATTGTTCATATTCTTCATGTTGTTCATATTGTTCATCTTCTTTTATTATTATTATTATTATTATTATTATTATTATTATTATTATTATTATTATTATTATTATTATTATTATTATTATTATTATTATTATTATTATCATCATCATTATTATAATAATCTATTATTATTATCAGTGTAGATAATATCATATCAGTGTAGATATATAGTATTAATGTATATATTTAGTTTCCTTAGTTAACAGATACTAGTTTCCTTAGTTAGCTTCTCTATTTTTGTATAAATTCCTATGTTTTATTGAATACGATCAAGGAGTGCATTTGATCTCTCTAATTCTGTCATGGTATCAGAGCTACTTAGGCTATTTTGAATTTCTGGGTTTATTTTTTGGCTTCTGGAATTTTTTCGGTTTTGGTATTTTTTGGATTCTTTTGGGTTTCCTGTTTCTGGGTCTATCGGGGTCTCACCGCCCACCAGGGAAGTAGCGCCGGTGTATTTCCGGCCTGTCCTCCAAGTCCGGTGACCGGGTGTTGCGCGAGTGTGTCTCACGCGCCGTCTGTAGGTTTCGGGTACTGTTCCACGCGCCGGCGAGTGAGAGCGCGTGAGGAAGCGTCTTCTTCTCCGGTCACTTCTCCGCCGTCGCAATACCATTTCCGGTGCTTCTCCGGTGTCGACGTGGTCTTTTGGTTTTGTTTGTGGGTGGACAGTTGCATTTTTGGTTCTCCTGCTTTCAGATCTTCTTCTCCTGCTTCTGGATCTGCTTCAATTTCTTGTTTCCAATTTGTTTTGCAATGACTTCAGAGACCTTGGGTATTAGATTTTCAGGAAAGAATTATGCGGCATGGGAATTTCAGATCAGGATGTTTCTAAAAGGGAAGGAGCTTTGGGGTCACATTGATGGATCTTCTCCTGCTCCTATGGATGATACAGCACGCTGTGCATGGGAGATAAAGGATGCCCGAGTTGTTTCCTGGATCATAGGCTCTATTGAAGCTCATATGGTAAATAATTTGCGCTCTTTTACTACTGCTAAAGACATGTGGGATTATTTAAAGCGTATTTATTATCAAGATAATACTGCTCGTCGTTTTCAATTAGAACTTGAGCTTAGCAATTTCAGTCAAGGTAATCTTTCTATTGAGCAATATTATTCTGGATTTCTTAATCTTTGAAGCGAATATTCTGGTATTATTTATGCAAAGGTTCCTAGTGATGTTTTAGCTAGCCTTCGAGCAATTCATAATGATAGTCGGCGTGATCAATTCTTGATGAAATTGAGACCAGAATTTGAAGTTACTCGGGCTGGATTGCTGAATAGAAATCCAGTTCCTTCGTTGGATATTTGTTTTGGTGAATTATTGCGTGAGGAACAGAGGTTGGCTACTCAGGCTGTCATAGGTGCATCCACAGAGTCATCTGATCTTGTTAATGTTGCTTATGCTGCTCAAGGGAAGAATCGGGGAAAGGGACAGATGCAGTGCTACAGTTGCAAGGAGTTTGGGCATATTGCTCGTCATTGCAGTAAGAAATTCTGTAATTACTGTAAGCAGACTGGACACATTATAAAGGAATGTCCTACTCGTCCAGAAAATCGAAGAATTCGAGGTTTACAAGCTGCTGTTTCAGATAGTAGTTGTGTTACACCTCCAGCTGCAACTTTACCCACTGTTGTTCCTCCCATTAATCAGTCTACTGTTACTCCAGAAATGGTACAACAGATGATCTTATCAGCATTTTCTGCTTTTAACCTTCAGGGGCAAGGTAAACATGTTCTTTCTTCTTGGCTTATTGATTCTGGTGCCTCTAATCATATGACTGGCTCTTCTCATTTGTTACACAATCTTCGGACATATACTGGGACACAAAATATACAGATTGCTAATGGAAATGACCTTCCCATTACTGCTATTGGTGATATTGGACCTTCTTTTCGCAATGTGTTTGTTTCTCCGGATTTGTCTACTAATTTGATTTCGGTTGGTCAAATGGTGGAAAATAACTGTCTTGTGAATTTTTCTCGTGATGGTTGTCTTGTGCAGGATCAGGTGTCGGGGAAGGTGATCGCGAGGGGGCCTAAAGTGGGCAGATTATTTCCATTGCAGTTTACTATTCCTAGCACTTTGTCTTTAGCTTCTCATATTATTGCAAATAAGACTGAAGTTTGGCATAAGCGATTAGGCCATCCGAATAATGTGATTTTGAATAATTTAATGCAACGTGGTTTTCTTGGCAATAAAGCTCAGTCTTCTGCTTATATATTGTCTTTTGATTGTTCTACTTGTAAGCTTGGGAAGAGTAAGACTTTGCCTTTTACTGCTTGTGGTAGTCGTGCTGATCATTGTTTTGAAATTATACATAGTGATGTTTGGGGTATTACTCCTGTAATTTCACATGGGCAGTATAAATATTTTGTCACGTTCATTGATGACTATAGTCGTTTTTCTTGGATATATTTTCTGCATTCCAAGGCCGAAGTGCTTACTGCATTTCGAGCTTTTGTGGCTTATGTTGAGACACAGTTCTCCACCTGTATAAAAGTTTTACGATCTGACAATGGTGGGGAGTATATGTCACATGCCTTCCAGGATTTCTTGCAACAAAAAGGTATTGTCTCTCGGCGATCATGTCCTTATACTCCTCAACAGAATGGGGTGGCTGAGCGGAAGAACCGACACTTGTTAGATATGGTTCGCACATTGCTTTTGCAGTCTTCAGTTCCATCTAAGTTTTGGGTGGAAGCGTTGTCTACTGCAGTCTATTTAATTAATCGTCTTCCCTCTTCACAGTTGCATTTTGATTCTCCTTATTATCGCTTATTTGGTAAGCATCCTGATTATCAGACACTGCGCACATTTGGATGTGTTTGTTTTGTTCACTTGCCTTTACATGAACGCCACAAGCTTACAGCTCAATCTGTTAGGTGTGTTTTTCTGGGCTATAGTACTGCTCACAAGGGGTTTTTATGTTATGATGATGTTGACAATCGCATGCGCATTTCTAGAAATGTGATTTTCTTTGAACATGAGTATTATTTTCAGCAACATGCTTCTTCCTTGGAACGTGTTCTTCTTCCTCACTTTGATGGCATTTCTCGCCCATTTGAGCATTTTAAACAGGGTATGGTCTATCAGCGACGACTACCCCCTCCACTTCCACAAGTCCTTCCCGACCCTGATCCATTGCCAACTCCGGAGGTTCCTCGAAGAGGGACTCGTGTTCGTCGTCCTCCAGATAGGTATGGTTTTTCTGCCACTTTATCTCATGCTCCAGCTCCTACATCTTATTCTCTGGCAGCTAAACAAGCACGTTGGGCCCGAGCCATGCAAGATGAACTTCAGGCTCTTCAAGAAAATCATACCTGGGATCTTGTTCCTTGTCCTGCTGGTATTCATCCCATTGGTTGTAAATGGGTGTATTCTGTCAAGCTGCGATCTGATGGCTCCCTTGATAGATATAAAGCAAGGTTGGTCGCTCTCGGTAATAGGCAGGAGTATGGAGTAGACTACGAGGAGACATTTGCTCCTGTTGCAAAGATGACGACTGTGCGCCTTGTTCTTGCTATTGCTGCTTCAAAGGGGTGGTCTTTACGACAAATGGATGTTAAAAATGCCTTTTTGCATGGGGATCTTAAAGAGGATGTCTACATGACTCCACCATCTGGGTTATTCTCTACTCCTTCTTCAGATGTTTGTAAGTTAAAGCGGTCACTCTATGGTTTGAAACAGGCGCCTCGGGCTTGGTTCAATAAATTTCGTGATGCTCTTCTTAGCTTCTCTTTTGTTCAAAGTCAGTATGATTCCTCCTTGTTTCTGTCCAAAACTTCTAAGGGAATTGTCTTGCTTCTGGTTTATGTTGATGATATTGTTATTACTGGGACTGATTCTGAATTGATTTCTCAGCTTCAGGAGCGACTTCAAGGCGTTTTTCATATGAAAGATTTGGGTCCTTTACACTATTTTTTAGGCCTTGAAGTGTGTTCTACTTCTGCTGGTATTTTTTTACATCAACATAGATATACTCAAGAACTGGTTTCTTTGGCTGGTCTATAGGATGGTCGTTCTGTTCATACTCCCTTGGAAGTGAATGTTAAATATCGCCGTGACGAGGGTGATCTTCTTTCTGATCCTACTTTGTATAGGCGCCTAGTAGGCAGCCTTAACTATCTGACTATTACTCGTCCAGATATTTCCTTTGCTGTTCAACAGGTTAGTCAATTCATGCAAGCACCCAGGCATCTTCATCTCACTGCTGTTCGTCGAATCATCCGTTATTTGCATGGCACTTCTGCCCGAGGTTTGTTCTTTCCTATCAACTCTCCCATCAGTCTTGTTGCTTATAGTGATGCTGATTGGGCGGGGTGTCCTGATACTCGACGGTCCGTTACTGGTTGGTGCATGTTTCTTGGTTCCTCACTCATTTCTTGGAAAAGCAAGAAGCAAGATCGCGTTTCTAAATCCTCCACGGAGTCTGAGTATCGAGCTATGTCATCTGCTTGCTCAGAGATTCTTTGGCTTCGGGGGCTATTGGCTGAGCTTGGCTTTTGCCAAACTGATCCTACACCTCTCCATGCCGATAATACTAGTGCTATCCAGATTACAGCTAATCCGGTTTTTCATGAGCGCACCAAGCATATTGAAGTAGATTGTCACTCTATTCGTGAGGCATATGATTCACATGTTATTTCTCTTCCGCATATCACTACTGAGCATCAATCTGCCGATGTGTTTACTAAAGCTCTTTCTACTGGTCGACATCAGTTTCTCATTAACAAATTGATGCTTGTGGATCGCCCAGCATCAATTTGAGGGGGGATATCAGTGTAAATAATATCATATCAGTGTAGATATATAGTATTAATGTATATATTTAGTTTCCTTAGTTAACAGATACTAGTTTCCTTAGTTAGCTTCTCTATTTTTGTATAAATTCCTATGTTTTATTGAATACGATCAAGGAGTGCATTTGATCTCTCTAATTCTGTCAATTATTACCATCATTATTTTTATTGTTAATTATTATTATTTATTATCATTACTTGCATGTTTAATGGGATTGTTCATATTCTTTGATATTACCATCATCATTATTATTTGTTATTTTTATTTATTATTATTGTGATTATTGTTATCATTGCTATTATTATTTATCATTATTATTATTTTCATTAGTTTTGTCTATTATAATTTTTTTTTTTTTATCATCATCATTATTATTATTCATGTTTTTCATGCATGTTAAATTTTATAAATTTTATTTATGCATGTTAAATGTTAAATGTTAATATGTTTATGTTATTATGCCATCTAATTAATTTGTCATGCATTATGCATGTTGTTTATATTTATTTTAATTCATTTTTACATGTTATATGTTTAAATCCATTTTTTTTATTACTAACATTATTTTTTATTTGTTTTTATTTCAATACTTATGTTTCATGTGTGAGCCTTTTCAATTCCAAGTAGGAGCCCATGGAGATTTAAAGATGCTATTTGGGAGTTAATTAATTTGTCATTTTTATTGTTTCCCATTATTTGTAGTTTATTATTTAATATGTAATTTGTAATAAATTTATTTTTCATGCACGTTAATCAAAAGTCACAAAACTATTTTTATTAAGTTAACTTGGAACTTTCTTTTCCTAATAAAGTGGGACCAATGTCCTAATTTTTATTCAAATAAATTGTCACTTCAAAATTGTTTTCTTTAATTGTGCATGTGAGGACCAATGTCCTCATCTTTAATAAATAACCCGTTTTATGCATGATTTACATTTATTTTACAATGGGAGTTGTATTCCGCCCCTAATTTTGTTGTAATTTATTTTTATGCACTTTATTTTAAGTATGCTTACACTTAATGTTTTTTTCTTGGTTGACCAACTTGCGCTCTAATTATTGCATTAAAACGTTTGAGAAATGGGATAAAATCTTAAATTCAAAACTCAATTTTAACTTAACCAAGGTACGAATAAATGAGAAGTCCCGTGAGAAATGGGATAAAATCTTAAATTCAAAACTCAATTTTAACTTAACCAAGGTACGAATAAATGAGAAGTCCCAAACCTATCTCTGGTCTTTAGGCTCAAAGAGGCGAGAGGTTTACCCTCCAAGACACCTCTTGTGTCACGAGACTTTGACGTTAATCATAGGCTCCTTAGGGCGAGAGGTTTACCTTCCAAGACCCCTTTGGTTGGCCCAAAATGGATATTAAGCGCAGTTTTAGGCTCTCCGAGGTGAAAGAAACTTTCCCAATGTTCTATTGGGTGGCGACTCCATGAAACCTCCTTGTTGCCCAACATAGACGCACTTGCGATTTATTGCAAGCTGTTAACGGACGCTCAAGTGCCCGATCGCCCTCAAGCGGGCGGTCATAGGGGCGGCCGAGTGGACATCCGGCGCGCATCACAACATGCTTTATTAATAGCAAAATGTATAGGGCAAAATTCAAAGTCGCATGTAAATAAGATTTTGAAATTTTGGGATCCAATTTAACTCAATCTAATCCCATCAACTTGAGAGCTAGCAAACATGCATTTGTCTCAACACAATCAAGCACAATTATGAATTGCATCTAATTAACAAGCTAAAGCAACAACAAACACTTTTAAAACAACACAATGCCAAGCATAATCACAAGCAATTTGAATTTAACTTGAAAAATTTTCTTCTCATATTCATGTTATGCTTAATGCCTCAATTATATCAAAACATTTCAATTCAAAATTCTGAAGCTTAAAATCCCAATTTTCAGCAAGCTACTTTTCAAGACAGAATGCAAAAACATATCCCATCTAGCACAATGACAATTAGGTTCAAATTCAATTATAATAGCACCCATCAACTCAACACTGCTATAAGAGCAATTAAGCATTGTAGACACCGAGTCCTGAGTCAGTCTAGATCAGAGTTACCCGATGATGATGAGATGCCTTGTCATAGGCAAAAAGGTTAAAAGTGGTGATTTTCTTATTTTAAAAATTAGATTTGAAAAATAGGGCTTAGAAATTACAATATTTTTGGAAAAATAAAAATTTAAAAAAAAAAATCGGAGCGTCGGCCGCGCGCAGCATCGCGCGCGACGCCCGACGCTCAGTAGCGACGGGCGTCTGTCTCCCTTCCTGGCCGTCGCTAAAATATCTGAATCTTCTATTTTCCGATTTTTTTCACCCTAAATGAAACTTTTTGAGTCCAAATTAAATTCTAAAACATTTTTTTAGATAATTAATTAATAAAACTTGATTTTATCATTAAAAAATCAGGAAATTAAATTAAAATAAAATTCTTTTCCCTAATTGAATTAGGGCATCATTTTTACATCCTATAAATTCTTTATGATGAAAACTAGGGGTGTTCAAAGATGGGTTGGATGGGTTACGATCGGTTTTCCATCCAACCCATCTAAAATTTTAAATGGGTTGAACCCAACCCAATCCAGCTGGGTTATAAGTTAAACTCTTTATATTGAGTTGGTTGGTTTATGACTGGGTTACATGGGTTATGTTAATTTTCTAATATATAAATTTTATATTATCTATATTTATATTTTTTAAGTATAAAACATTAATTTTAAAAATATTTAAATATTACTATGATTTTTCATTAATTTATGCAATATTACTATGATTTTTCATTAATTTAATCAATTGAGTAATTTCTAAATTTAACTAATAAAGAGTTCATTACATTAAAAAATATTTTTTAACAACCATGCCTCAAAATATAAGAATTATTTCTTTAATATCATAATTTACTGGTAACTAAGCTTACGAATAACAATATGAGGCCGACATGAGAAATTGTCTTCATGTAGCTATATCACTAATTAATTATAAATTAATTAAAACTATATTAATCTCATGATTCATTTATTTTCATTTTAGCCAATCCTTATTCAGGCCTAATTTATACCTTTCTAGCCATGATCGTATTAAAAAAATGTAATATGCATATTTTCAATTTCTTTAAAAAAATCACAAATTCTTCTAAAAATATTTAAACAAATGTGAGTGTGATTTTCTTAAAACGACAAGGTGGTAGTAATATATATCTGATTTTTTTAATCAAACTTAGTGTGAATTTGATATATATTATTTTAAAAAAAATTCACCTTAAATTCAACATTAGATGACTAAATTCAGTTTTTATTATTAAAAGAAACTCTAAGATATTTAAAATTTATTAATATGATTAATTTAAATTTATGCATAATAGATTGACACAGATAGCAAAACATTTTACTTGGAATATTTAAAAGTATAGCATATGAAACTTTTAATGAGGAGAAGAAATAAGTGGCATCCGATCTTATTGGAGACTGATCGAAATTTTATTTGTATATATATATATATATAAAAAAAGCAGCAAAAGCTAAAACCAATTTCGCAATAGCAAACAATCAGAGGAAAACTAAGTCCATCACCAGCAGTATTGCCATGCAACAACAAATGCATTCCATTATTATTTCTTTAATTAACCCCATAAAATCATTCGCGCTTTTCTATATATTATTTATATATAAGATTCGGTCGAGTTCGGGTTTTAGCAAGGTTTCACCCGACCCGAACCCGAACAAAGCCATTACCCTTCACCCGACCCGACCATAATAAACCGAATAACCCAACCCGAATATAAATTTCGGGTCGGATTATTCGGGTTGGTCGGGTCGGGTTTTGCACACCCCTAGGTTTTATACTTAATATTTATTAGACCCAATAATTTTTCTCTTATTTCTAATAAAAAATATATCCATAAATGTCAAAAAATTTAGATGGATTAGTTGGCTGGGTTATATAATAACCCATATAAATATTTTGTAAATTTTAAAATGGGTTATATGGGTTATAATAATCCATTAAAATTATGAAAAAAATGGGTTAGACGGATTGGGCTAAACGGTTTGAATGGGTTACACCATTTTTGAACACCCCTAATGAAAACCTAAAGGGAGGAGCCTCTATTTTTTTTGGACATCAGATTTTTCGAGAGCTTTTCCTTTCTTCTTCTTTGATTTTTCTTCAAAAAATTTCAGATTTCCATTTCTTAAATTAACAAGGATTATTTGAGATTGAAAATTCAATTTTCAATTCTTAATCACTCTAATTAATTTCTTTGTTTTTTCCATAAATAAAAGGAATTAATTCTCAATTTCAAATCAATTTTCAAATCTTTTAAGCATTCAAATTAATTTTTTTGTTTTCTCCATAAACAAAAGGGATTAATTTCATTGCTAAATTATTTGTTTGAGGAATTCTTTTTAAGAAGATCATTGATAAGTTACAATTATATTGATATTTTAGATTAATTCTTGGCATAATTATGTGTTTTATTTATTTATTTTTAATAGTAATTAATTAGTTTTTGTCATTTTATTAGTTTAGCATGTTTTTATAATTTTTAATAAGTTTATAGATGTTAGTTTTATAATTTTCAGATATGTGAGGAATAGATGGGTTTTGGGTTCTTTGGCTCCGGAATGGGAAAACAAACCGAATCTAGGACTTTAGACTCGTGCTTAAGCTAGTTGTATGGCTTGCTCCGGAATGGGACGTTATGCAATTAGAGTAGCTTGCTCCGGAATGGGACGCTTGGGTTTAGTTGGGTTGTCCAGAATTTCATGTTTATATTGTTTTACCAATTTCCAATTACATTTATGAGGATAGAATTTCCTAAGCATTTAATTTCATCCTTGAGTAATTTCTTAATGAACACTTTTATTTTTAATTGTTAATTAATTTTCTTGCTTAGCTTAGTTTTCTCCACCAAACAAACCGAGGATATCTCATATTCACTCATCTATAGATATTTAACTTGACAATCCTTTTTCCCTTAGGTACGATAACTCGGGGTCCTAACTATACCCCACTTTATTACTTGTCGATTCGGTACACTTACCGAACACCGATCAAGTTTTTGGTGCCGTTGCCGGGGATAAACGGTGTTGTTTGTTTTATATTTTTAGTTGAGTTAGCTTGAGATTTTGATTTTTTTTGTTCTTTGTTTTAATTTGGTGTTTATCTTTGCAGAAAAATTTTGAGGTCTTTTCAAAATGATGCAAGATAGTGTTCAAGATTATGAGTTGGTCCTTTTGCGAGCTCAAGTAAATGATATGAGAAGGGAGATGCAAGAGTTACAATAATTGTATGCAACTTCACCAGTCTCACCTATTCACCATCCTTTGAAGATCCTTACTCTTCATGGGTATCACAAGAGTTTAACGTTGCCCAAATCAAAAGTCTTCTAGACTACATATATTACAGAGAGAAGCAATTTTATGCAGAAAAGGGGGCGTTGCAGGCTACAATTAATTATCAAGAGGAGAGGATCAAGGCTTAAGGGAATATATTGAGAAGTCAAGCATTAGAGATCCAAAATTTGGAATCCAAGTTGGAGCTTTTAATTATCTCTTCGAGTGATCAAAGAGATGGTGGTGAATTGAGTCATGCACCTATAGAGCTTAACGAGAATTTTGAAATTTTTGAGGATGGATTGCATGAAGGAAAAAAGAGCCAATCATTGTTGAAAACGAATCTTGTGTTTGTTTGGAAACTAAATTCAATTTTTCTGTGCAGGATAGTGCACCAAAGGAGCAAGAGTTATGCGATTCTCAAATGGAAACACTGGATTCAGTCCATTTGAAGGATTTATTTAGGCTGGAAGAGCCGGTAGAGTTCGTTTATAGTGAAACCAAGGTGGAGTCATACTTCATCGAAGACATGGAATTGCCCACCTTGGTGGCTTTCGATGATTTTCTCCTACTGACGGGGGAAAATGAGGAGCAAAAATCGGAAAGACCATTATTTGGTTTACAAGCTCATTCACCCGAGAGTAACATGAGTCGAGCTGGGACTCATTAAACCATAACTTTTCTTCTTAACCCTTTCTATTTAATTATATGTCATTTATATGTGTTTTTGTGTTTTGTGTTTTTAATTTTTAACTGTTTATTTTTGAGTCTTTATAAAAAGAAAAAAAAGAAAAAAAAAATTGTTTTTATATAAAAATAATTTTCCTTAAATTTTTGGTGTGTTTGAAAGTTAATTTGTTGTTTTTAATGTTTAATTTGTTGATTTTTAATTTTTGGTTTTATTTGGTTTTGATTTGTTTTATTGTTTTGGAAATTAACAGTGGAGAAGTAATGGAATTTCAAATGAGCAGCAAGAAGTGAAATTTTGAGCCGCCAGGACAGTAGCAATGTACCAGTTATCTCACGGTGACAATTAAAATTGTTGTCACCGTGAGATATATTTCATCAGGGCAGTAGCGTCAGGTAAAGCGCGAAAACACAGCTGTGCTTTCAACAACACAGCTGTGCTTTCGTTTTAAAAATGCTGATAGGTAGCGCTGAGTAAGAACACAGCCGTGCTTCTTTCAAAAGCACAATTGTGCTTTTATTCCAAACCTTTTAAAACGTTGTTCCAATTCGGCGCTTCTTCTTCTTTTCTCTTTTCTTTTCTCTTCTGTTTCCCCCCTGTTCTTCAATTTAAAAATTTTCTCTCAATTTTTCTCTTCGATCTTCATTGGTAACCCAAGCTAATCTCAGGTAATTTTTATTTTATGCATTTTTATAGAGCTTAAATGGAATTCTTTTCATCTTCTTCCTGCATTTTCCTCTTTTATGCCGATTCTGATCTTCCCCAAAATTTTTGCAAGAAATTCCAGATTTTTGGGGTTAAGAATTAAGAGCTCTCTTCCATTATTTATCTTCCAATATTTTTAAGTCAGTTAGCTAAATTCTACAGATTCTGGGTACGCTTTTTTCCCACTCTGTTCATTCAAAATTTTTCGTTCTTTTTCTAATTCCTTTGTGCACTGAGCTTCAATCAATAAATTATGTTGTTATTTGACATTGTGATTTGAGATGTGTTTCTTCTCTTGCTAATGGGTGTGTAGGATGAGAAAGTGGTGCTAAAAATCTAGTTTGTTAACTCTGCTCACCAAGTGCTTAATGAAATGCTTAAATGAGAAATTCATGTCAATTTTGGGACTATTAACGTGAAATTGCAGCATGTTTGTTTAGTTTTTCTTCCCAACTCTGTTATTATGATATGTTAAGGTAATTTTCATATTTAGTTGGCATGAATCAGGTTGTTTATTCACTGCTGATTTGGAGCTTTCAACTGTTGGAATTTATCTGAACATATTTAACATTGAGCAATCATTTTTTAGCCTAATTTCATATTTGTGTCTTTGCTAAATTGCTCTTATAGTAGTGTTGAGTTGATGGATGCCATTAGAATTAAATTTGAGCTTAATAATCATTGTGCTAGATGGGTTGTGTTCTTGCATTTTGTCTTGAATTGTAGCTTGCTGGAAATTGGGATTTTGAGCTTAAGAATTCTGAACTGAATTGTTTTGATATAATTGGGGCATTATGCAATAGTATGAATATGGAAAGAAAATTTGCAAGTTAAATTCTAATTGCTTGAGGTTATACTTGGCATTATTTTGGTTTATTGATGTTGCTGTTGCTTTAGTTTTAGTTTTAATTTAGATGCAATTGATTATTGTACTTGATTGTTTTGAGGCAAATGTATGTTTGCTAGCTCCCGAATTGATGGGATTAGGATGAGTTGCAATGGATGTCAATTTCCTTTTTCAAATTCTTATTTACATGCAACTTTGAATCTTTCCTACATATTTTTGCTATGAATAGAGCATTGATTAAGCAAACCGTACATTTCTCTCTCTTATTTTCCATTAAATTGCATTTATATTATTTTTTGGCAAATACACTTAAAGGGTTAATTACTTGTGCTTATTTTTATTCTCCACCTTGTGCTTTTCATTTTTAATTTGTTTAAATTCTAACTTGTGCAATCTTCCAATTTTGATTAAACTTGTGCATTGATTTTGTACTTCATTTTGTTTATACTTATGCCTTATGCTTAATTATCCATATTTTACATTTTCATTAGCTAGAAAATTTTATTTATTTTGCAAAATTCTGTTGTGAAGTTCTGGTGAGTTTTGTTATTATTCTTTGAATCTAGCCATATATGTGATTTTTGCACAGTTGGACAGGTTGAGCAGTGAGATTCGTTGATTTTTTACACCTGTTTTCACTGTATTTCCTCCACACTTGAGACGACCACCACATTGATATATTGTATATCTTTCAGGAAGTGATTCTTTCATAACAGATTTTTGTATATTATTTATTTTATAGTTAATGAAATTGATGTAGTAAGGCATAATGTTATTTTTTTATTTCCTTTGTTATATTTTGACATTATGTGGCTGAGCCAATGCCGTGTGATAGGATAGATATATTATATGTGTTGGCTATGCATTTCACATAATTCAGAATATTTCATTTTGCATAGTGATTATTGGATTTTTGCACAGGTTTTGAGTTTCTTTATTTTGCACAGGTGGCATGTAAAAATTTTGGATTATTCTTAATTTTGCACAGTAATTGTTTTATGTTTGTCATTTTGAGATGATTGCAAAAATTTTTAAACTGCAATGAGCTTTTTGCACAGTAAGGGAAAATTTTTGAGAAATTTATTTGTGTACTTCATTTCTTTGCACTGAGGACAGTGCAACATTTCGAGTTTGGGGTGGAGTACCATTTCATATTTTTCAAACCAAAACCAGTTTTGTTTTGTATGTGTCTTTTTAGTTTATTGTGTTTGATTGGTTTTTAGTTAGTTTTGCTTTGTTTGTGGCGTGTTTGTGCCAAGTTTGTATCTGAATATTTTTATGGTTATTTCTTTTTGATTTTCCTTCGATTTAAATTTTTTATTTCGTCCTAGTGGTTCTCAATTGTGAATAATTTTGATCTCAGTTTTAGAAATTTGTGTTTCATTCAATTTTAAGTTGAGTGAGAAATAGTCCTGTTTGTATCTTTATTTACTAGACTGCATGTAAACCTTAATCATACTTTGCAATTTCTAAATCTTGAGCACTTTGGGCCTATTTTTTTAAAATTGAGAAAAATCTAGTTGCAATTAGGGGATTAGATGAAAACTCACTAAGAGCACTAGAACCTTTCTGATTACCCATCGAAGCGATCCTCGGATGAGACATAACTTAGAAAATGATTTAGGCAACCCTTCTTTGAATAGCTATTTTAAATGACTTTTCCTGCCTCAATTTCATAGTCTCTTGTTAGCCCGTTGAGCCTATTATTTTTGTATGCTAAATGCGTGTTTGTTTTATTGTTACACATATTAAAACTACCTTTAGCCTTAAATAATTTTTGCCTCCCCTTTGAAGAGTGGCCACTCTAGTAAGATTGGGTTTGTATTTTGGGTAAAAAGGAGTTTAGTTTTTGTTAATTCTTATTGTAAATTTCTGTTTGAGAATTGATTGGTGTGTGTAATGGAGAGTTGAGCCCATTTAAAGATATGAGTTTGGGGTTGATAAAGAGGAATGTGATTTATGTGGCTTATTGGTCTTTTAAAAATTAGAGCTCAATTTTAGTTCTTGTTGATATTTTTGGATTTATTAAGTGCTTCATTAATTGTTAGTAGCTAGTTGGTTTTTTATGCTTCTTTAAAAAAAGAAAAAAATGAGAAAAAATTTGAAAAAGAAGAAGCATTGCAAGTTTTTCCTAGCTAATTGAGCAAAATGTGAGTTTGGGGTACAAAATTTAGTAAAACTTGAACTAGTGCCTTGTGATGATCATTGTGCAATATTATGTGGCATTTATAATTTTGAGCTAAGTTTGATGAGCTAAGGTGTCTTTAAGACCAATTTTATTTTGATGGTATGTAATTGAGTTGGGAATTTTCACTAGTCTAGTTGGGTGGTTGTGGTTTTGTTTAGGTAGTGGCCATTTTTCTCTAGTGACTTGATCTTCCTTTGTTAGCCAATTTACCTAAGAGTAACGTTACAACCAAAATGTAAGACCTCTTGATTCTTTGTTTTGTCTTGTCCTATTTAGTGGAGATGACTTTCTAGTAAGGTTTGGTACGTAAGAAGAGGCATACGGTGTTTCTTGAGCTTTGAGTGAAAAGTCATGAGTGCATTCATGCATTCGAGTTGATTCCTTTTCCCAACATTGTATCTAGAAGTTTTGTTTTTAAATGATAAAAATTCTGTTTTGGCCTTTTGCACACACACAGAGAATTGCTTGGTATGTTCTTGTGTTTATTTGTTATTTAGTAAGCATTGGTATTTACAAGCCTATTTTCTTGTTTCTTAATTGAGAATGACTCCTTATTTTCTTTTACTGAGATTGAAGTGATTGAGAATATGGTTCATTTAGTTTTCTCGAGGACGAGTAAAGGTTTGAGTTTGGGGTAGTTGATAAGTTACAATTATATTGATATTTTAGATTATTTCTTGGCATAATTATGTGTTTTATTTATTTATTTTTAATAGTAATTAATTAGTTTTTGTCATTTTATTAGTTTAGCTTGTTTTTATAATTTTTAATAAGTTTTGGGATGTTTTCAGGCGTTTTATTTTAATCTGTAGCTAAATTGGAGGTTCGGGTTGAATTTAGGAGAAAATGGTGAAGGAACAGCCAAACTACCAGAAAAGCACAGCTTTGTTTCTAAGAACAGAGCTGTGTTTTAGCTCAGTCCCGTGGTAGCTTGAAGCAACGAAGACACAGCTATGCTATCGCGCAAGGCACAGCTGTGCTACGCAGCAAGGCGCGCACACGGAGGACAGCGTCGCGCACTCTCTCGCCCATAAGCACAGCTGTGTTTTGGCGAGAAACACAGCTGTGTTTCGCTATTTTCCCACCTGTTCTCGCACACGACGCAGCGCTGAGGTGCTAGTTACTCAATAACACAGCTGTGCTTTTCTCCAGACATTAAAAACAAACGCCGCTGCATCTTCAGAGGGAGCTAATTAGGATTAGACTTAGGTTTTTATTTTTTTTAGTTCTTTAGTAGTCTTTTATTTTAATTTTAGGTTTTGATTTTCATTTTAAATTTTGTTTTAGATAGATTTAATTTTAAATTGCAATTCTGTTCTTATTAATTTAGATTATTTTTAGTTTAAATTTATATTTTTGGGGATTCAAGGAGATTCCAAGGTTTATGAACAAGAGTTTCAAGATCTATTTTCTCTCTCATCAAGGGTGTATTCTAAACTTTGATTTTTCATATTTTATGTTTATATTTTTGATGTTAGAGTAGTTATTCTTGCTTAGGAGTTCTTGAATCATATTTGTATTTTGGATTTTTGGATTTAATGAATATTTTCATGATTTCTTTTATTTCTCTCATTATATTTTCTGCATTTATGACGATTATTGGATTTGATTATGATTTAGTCCGGAATGATGATTAATTTCAAATCTGATTTGTGTTGTAATTTGTTTTTGCTCTGTTCTTATATTTCTACATCTATCGATTTTGCTTGCTCCGGAATGGGACGCTTGATTTATAGATGTTAGTTTTATAATTTTCAGATATGTGAGGAATAGATGGGTTTGGGTTGTTTGGTTCTGGAATGGAAAAGCAAACCGAATCTAGGACTTTAGACCCGTGCTTAGGCTAGTTGTATGGCTTGCTCCGGAATGGGACGTTATGCAATTAGAGTAGCTTCCTCCGGAATGGGACGCTTGGGTTTAGTTGGGTTGTCCAGAATTTCATGTTTATATTGTTTTACCAATTTCCAATTACATTTATGATGATAGAATTTCCTAAGCATTTAATTTCATCCTTGAGTAATTTCTTGATGAACACTTTTATTTTTAATTGTTAATTAATTTTCTTGCTTAGCTTAGTTTTCTGGGGATATCTCATATTCACTCATCTATAGATATTTAACGTGACAATCCTTTTTTCCCTGGATACGATAAATCGGGGTTATAACTATACCCCACTTTATTACTTGTCGATTCGGTACACTTGCCGAACACCGATCAATCATCATTATTCCATCGAATCCAAATCTGAGGGTAAATTTTCTGAGCTCCGAATTAATTATTTTCTTTTTTATCTTTCTATTATTTTTTATTATTTTGTTCATGTAAATATTGTTTTATTAATTTTATTTCTAACATGTAATCAATTAATTTATTTTGCCTTGGTTTCTTAACATGCCTTGGTTTCTTTTTCTTTGTCATTCTTAACATGTATTATTTTGACAAGTAATTAATTTATTTATTTTTGTTGATCTTTTTGCCATTTAAATATTTATGTTTATTATGTTTAACATGTAAATAATTAATTTAATCATGCTAATTTTGCATCTTTAACCCAATAATCCTATTTTGCCAACTAAATGAAATTGTTTGAATTGTTTTCATTCCTCATGCATGCATTCACGTGAACGGTGGCCATTTTGCATTACTTTCTCCTATAATTCCAACTTACTTGGCCCACATATCATTACTTTATTCATTCTTTCATTTATCCTTTTATTTATTTGATTTATTTACTTGGTTGGCTTAATTAAAATATTTGTTAATGGGATTCATTTAATTTAATTGGGTTCTTTTTTTATTTTATGTATTTCATTTTAATTCATTTTTTCTAATTTATTTTATTTTATTTAACTACTAGCTTTAATTCTCTTTTTTCTTTTTTGGTTGCAATACTTTGTTTTTTATTTAAGTGTTACCCATGGGCGAGTTAGAGGATCGAGGACTAAAAGCCTTCAAAGTTTGGTTTGCATTTTTTTATTATTGTTGTATTTTTCCCTATTTTATTATCTTGTATGTTACATGTAAAATGTATTTTGCATCCGTTTTTATTATGAAAATTCATGTTTTTCTACAATAATTAAAATTGAAATTTTTCTAATAAAATGAACCAATGTCCTATTTTTATCCAATAAAATCTCACTTTCAAATGAAAAATTAATTTTCATAAAATGGGATCATTCATCCCGATTTTCTCAATCAATGCCCAAAAATAATTCTCCAAGTTTTTTCAAGATTAGTCAAAAGAACCAATGTTCCTAAAATTCAATAAATATCCCGATTTATGTATGATGTATTTTATTCTTGTGATGCAGTTATTTATTTATTCATTTTGGCCCCTTGTAATTAATTTTTGGGGCAAGTTTATCCTTTTATTTTATTTATGCTTTCCTTATTTTGTGGGATTGTTCTGTCCCAGATTTTTTTTGTAATTTATTTATTGTTTTATTTTATGCTTTCTTTATCGCTTTCCGATGTGATTGAAATGCGCTTTAGATTTATTGCATGATCGATCGTGTGAGATGAGAGATGGAATTTCGTTATGTTAAAAACTCATTTATAAACTTAACTTAAGGCATGAATAAAAATGAAGTTCCGAACACTTTCTCTGGTTTAAGACCCCCGAGATTAGATGACCTTTTCCAATTTCTTGTAAATTGGGTGGCGACTCCAAAATACCTCAAAGGTGCCTAAAGGTTTCATGGGATTAGATGAACCTCCCAATGTTCTATTGGGTAGGGGATTCCAAAATGTCTCGTGTAACCGAAGATCAAAAGACGCGAACCAATCCCTTGAATCCTAAAAGTGGGTTCAATGAGGGCCTTGCTGGTCCGGCACGCGTCACAAGCATAAACACATATATGAAATTAGGGGTCAATTTCACTCATGGTCACTCAACTTATCGCACAAAAGTAACTGACTTTTTTTTCTATCTTAAATGTCACTGAACTTCTAACATTTTTTTAAAAAAGTCATGTTGACCGGAATCCGGCGAGAACGCTTGTCGGATTGATGACATGGCATATGATACGTGGCAACGAATAGTAAATATATGACTTTTTTGCAAAAATATTAGAAGTTCAGTAACATTTAAGTTGAAAAAAAAGAAAATTGGTTACTTTTGCGCGATAAATGATAAGTTTAGTGACCGTGAGTGAAATTAATTGAAATGTAGCATTTGTTCGAAATATTGTTAAACGACATGTAGTTTCTGACATGGCATGTCATGTCATCAATCCGGCGATAGTTCTCACCAGATTCCGGTCAACATGACTTTTTTGCAAAAATATTAAAATTTCAGTGACATTTAAGTAAGAAAAAAAAAGTCCGTTACTTTTGCGCAATAAGTGATAAGTTAAGTGACTGTTAATGAAATCAACCCATGAAATTAGGCACCAAAAATGTGATTACTCAGTGTACAATATGTTCAGATAAATCCCAACGTTGAAAGTTCCAATTAAGTTGTGAACATGCCAATAGTGACCTATTTACATGTTTAAGCAACTTGATTCAAGCCAATTAAATATGAAAATTACTTTAACAGATCATATTAACAGGGTTGGGAAGAATAAATTAACAAATATGTTGAATTAATCACGTTATAAGTCCAAAATTGACATGAATTTCTCATTTAGGCATTTCATCAAACACCTAATGAGCAGGATTGTAAACTGAATTTTTAAGCACAACTTTCTCATCCTACACACCCATTAGCAAGAGAAGAAACACATCTCAATCAACAATGTCAAAATAACATAATTTCTTGATTGAAGCTCTAACACAATTGAATCGGGAAAAGAAAAAAATATGAATGAACAAGGTGGGATAATGCGTACCTGGAATCTGTAGAAACTAGTTAACTCACTAAAAAAATTGGAAAAGAAATAATGGGAGAGAGAGAGCTCTTAATTTTTAACCCTAAAATCTGGAATTTTTGCAGAAATTGGGGAAAATCAGTATCGGGTATAAAAGGGAAGAAATACAGAAATAAGATGAAAAGAATTCCATTTAAGCTCTATAAAGATACATAAATTCAAAATTACCTGAAATAAGCTCGGGTTGTCAATGGAGATCGAAGAGAAAATAAATGAGAAATTCGAAAGATGAAGAACAGGGGAGAACAGAGGAGAAAAGAAAAGAGAAAAACAGCTACAAAAATTTGAAATAGCATGTTTTAAAACGGGTTTAGAACAAAAGCACAGCTGTGCTTTTGAAAGAAGCACAGCTGTGTTTTTCACAGCGCTTTGTATCAGTGTTTTTTAAATGAAAGCACAGCTATGCTTTTTAAAAACACAGCTGTATTTTCACACTGACCTGATGCTTCTGCCTTTGATAACTCTATGTCACGGTGACAACCAAATTGGTTGTCACCGTGACATACCTGGAATTCCTATGTAAAATGCTACTGCTCCACTGCACAATTTTTGCTGCAAAATCTTTAATTCCAAATTATTCTTCCTGTTAATTTCCAAAACAATAAAACAAACCAAAAATAAATAAAACCAACAAATTAAAAACCAACAAATTAAACATTAAAACAACAAATTAACATTCTAACACTAAAGCAAAACCAACAAAATCAAAAATTTAAGAAATATTTTTTTTCTAAAAATAAAAAAGCAAAACTAAACAACTAAAAATTAAAACAAAAAACACCAAAACAGAGATAAATGACAGAAAATTAAAGAGGAAGGGTTAAGAAAAAGTTCTAGTTTATTGAGTCCCAGCTCGACTCATGTTACTCTTGGGTGGACGAGATTGTAAACCAAATAATGGTCTTTCCGGTTTTGCTCCTCATTTTCCCCCATTAGTAAGAGAAAATCATCGAAAACCACCAAGATGGGAAATTCCATGTCTTCGATGAAGTATGACTCCACCTTGGGTTCACTATAAGCCAAATCCACCGGCTCTTCTAGCCTAAATAAATCCTTTAAATGGACTGAATTTAGTGCTTCCATTTGAGAATCGCATAACTATTGCTCGTTTGGTATAATATCTTACACGGAAAAATTAAAATCAGATTCCGAACAAACAGAAGATTTTTCCTCAATAACAATTGGCTCCTCTTTTTCCTCATGCAACCCATCCTCAAAATCTTTTAAATTTGTTGTAACTATCATCGTTGCATGATTTAATTCGCCACCATCACTTTGATCACCCGAAGAGATAATTAAAAGTTCCAACTTGGATCCAAATTTTGCATCCCCAATTCTTGACTCCTCAATAGATTCTCTTGAGTTTTGATCTTCTCCTCTTGATAATTAATTATAGCCTTCCACTCTTCCTTCTTTGCTTGAAATTGCTTCTCTCTACAATCTATGTAGTCTAGAAGAACTTTGACCTTGGAAGAGTTAGACTCTTGCGATTCCTACGGAGAGTAAGGATATTCAAAGAACGGTGAATAGGTGACTGGTGAGGGTGTATGCAATTGTCGTAACTCATGCATTTCCTTCATCAAATCATTCATTTTAGCTCGCAAAAGGGCCAATTTATAGTCTTGGACATTATCTTGCATCATTTTGAAACTACCTCAAACTTTTCCTGCAAAGATAAACACCAAATTAAAACAAAAAAATAAAAATCTCAAACTAACTCAGCTAAAGATATGAAACAAACAACACAGTTTTTCCCCGGCAACGGTGCCAAAAACTTGATCGGTTTCCGGCAAGTGTACCGAATCGACAAGTAATATAGCGAGTATAATTAAAGACCCGCGAATATAGAACCCAAGGGAAAAGGGGTTGTCACGTTAAATATCTATGGTTGAGTGAATCCGAGATATCCCCAAATTGTTTGATGGAAAATTCTAAGCTAAGCAAGAAAATAAAATTATAAAATAACAATTAACTATAAAATTGTTCATCAAGAAATTAAACAAGGAAGAATTGGATACTTAAGAAATTTTGTCCTCATAAATGTAATTGGATATAGGTAAATGTATACTAACATGAAATTCTGGACAACCTAACTAAACCCAAGCCTACCATTCCGGATTCAGCTATTCTAATTAATATGCCTACCATTTCGGATTCAGCCTATTAATTAGCTTAAGCACCGGTTACCAAATCCTAGGACTAAGACAACTTCCCATTCCGGATTCAGCTATCTCAAACCTATCTATTCCTCACCATTCTGTACCTAATAACATTAACATCCACAAACCAACCTACCATTTCATATTCAACTATAAATATAAATGCCAATATTAAAAGAACAGAGCATTTACACAAATAATAATTTTCAGATTTAGCTTCAATCATCATCATAATTGCAAATAATAAGATTAAGAGAAATAGAAGAAAACATGCAAATATTCATTAAAACCAAATATCCAAAATACAAATATGATTCAAGAACTCCTAAGCATGAATAACTACTCTAACATCAAGAATATAAACATAAAATATGAAAAATTAAAGTTTAGAATACACCCTTAATGAGAGAGAAAATAGATCTTGAAGCTCCTTCTCTTTCAACCTTGGAATCTCCTTGATTCCCAAAATATAAATCTAAACTAAATTCATCTAAATTATTTAAGAACAAAAATTGGATATTAAAATTAAATCTAAGCTAAAAACAGTATTTAAGAAGAAATAAAACACCAAAAAAAAATAAAAGATGTCTGCTGAAACTATCTAAAAACTAGCTCTAACTAGGTCTCCCTTTTGGAAGATGAAACGGCGCAATATTTAAAGTCTGCAGAAAAACATAGCTGTGTTTTTTATTAGGATGAGTGCTAGGGTTTACGTCGCTTGTGAAACTTTGGTGGAAAATGGGGCAACACAGCTGTGTTTCTCGCCGAAACACAGCTGTGCTTTTAGGCGAGAACTTGCATGTCGCTCCTTCCGTGAGCTCGCCTCTTGCTGCATAACACAGCTGTGTTTTGTGCGAAAACACAGCTGTGCCTTCGGTGATTCTCGCTTGCACGGGATGCTGAATAAAAACACAGCTATGTTTTCTTTAAAAACACAGCTGTGCTTTTTGGGCAGCTTTTCTCTCCTTCACCAATTGCTCCTAAAATCAACCCCGAGATTCCAATTTAGCTCCAAATTAAAATAAAATGCTTGAAAACATCCCAAAACTTATTAAAAATTATAAAAATATTATAAACTAATAAAATAGAATAAATTAACTAAATAATATTAAAAATAAATAAATAAAACACATAATTATGCCAAAAAATAACCTAAAATATTAATATAATTGCAACTTATCAGCTAGGAATGTAACACCCCCGATGCCCCCGTTGGAAGGACGCAGGGGCGCTACCCGACACTCACTCAGAAACACACATACATACGCGACAGCGGAAACATACAGTACACTAATAAAACTCATAACCTTAATATTAATTAAAATATATATATACATCGTTCAGAATTACATAAGGATCCTTAACCAAAAATTTCATATGCCACTATTCAAAAGAATACAAATACAAAAAGACTACAGAAGGAGTACAAAATAAAACAAGACTCTACTCCTAGTGGCCAACCCTGCAGATGCGCGACGAACAGAACCAAAACCTGTCACCTACACGAAAAAAATAGCCCGTGCTAAGCGATAACTCTTAGTGGGGAGAAATAAAAATAACAGAACACTATACAATATAATCATACAATTATACATGTAATTAAGCATCACAGTCTGAATTCACTAAGTAGAATAAACAAAGATACATAAGTCAAATCACTATAAGGAAACAGGACTTAAAACAGCAAGCATAGAGCAAATGCAATACTGGAATTACTCGATGATTATAACACTTCACTAAATAAAATGCCAAACACATTAAACCATAGCCTGACTTTCACTAGTGGTGGATATGGGAACACTACATGGGAGACCGAAGCCCCAAATAATTTTATACCCGAAGGTAACACGGGAGACCGCAGTCTCAAAACTATTTCACTAAGACCTTAATGGAGGTCAACCAAAATCACTAGACCCATAGCGGGGCCAACACTGGCAGCTACACTCACTATCCCTTTATAAGCATGCTTATCTATTCACTACAATGACACTTCAGGCTCAACTACTCACACACAAATACAATACTTTAAAATTATTCAAATACACGAATCAAAACACTATCATTATACTATTCACTAATACAATACTAGGACAATAACTTCATCAAGGCATAATCAAAACCATGTACCATGCAATAGTGAGAAACCGTGCAAAGTAGGGCACATAGAATCACTTCGGAAAATAGGACAGGCAGGAAGGGCTTCTATCGCGCTCGAGACATAGAGCAGTGTACCCCATCGCGCGCTCACGTGTGAAGGCGCGCTCGCAACGAAGCAGGCTCAATAGACACATGCTATACCGAGCTATGTCACGCTCGCGACAGAGATCGGGCAGTTCCCCTTTGCTTGCACGCTCGCGCTGGGGCTCAACTTACCGCCACTCGGCCTACCGAACTCTCTATCATGCTCGCGATCTACGTCACGCTCACAACAGAGCGTTCCTCAGCAACTAGAAAGCCATTCTACACTTTGTCGTGCTTGCGACAGCCGTCGTAATCGCTATAGAGCCCAGAATTGCCCAGAATCTGCACTTCCAGCACTACATTCCAACTCAACCGAAACCCAATTTACTAAATCATGCACTAACACTTACCTCAACTCTTCAATGCATACCGAGACATGCTTATCATCAATACACACTCAATTTACACTAATTTGAACAAGAAATCACAATTAAATCACAAGAATATGCAAAGCATAATTTACACTAATTTAAGCTATATCACTTCCAACTTTACATGCAAATCACTACCACTTAAATCATGGCAAACCAATGATCCAATTCAATCATATACATGCACTTACACATAAATTAGCACTCAAGATCATCAAAAAATTTAAGCATAACACACAATAACCCAAGAAGAGGATAAGGGCAAAAACACTCCCAAACCTCAAAAGAAGCTTCAAACAGTCCTCTTTAAAATCTCACTTTCTCTTTTCCTTTGCTCTTCCTTCTCTCTTCCAATTCTTGCACAAAACCCAGCCAAGAACACACTTTAATCAAACCAAGCATTCACTTAACCAAAACCAGAAAACAAGGAAGAATAAGGAGATGAAGAAACCCAAAGCAAACCTAAACACTTACCTCTACTGCAATCAGCTCTTAAACTCAGGAAATCCAACCTCAAAACTCAAGGGAGCATACAAGGGAGGGGTTGAGAGCAAAAATGAAGAAAGGAAAGAGAAGGGAGAACGGAAAGAGTGAGAAAGAGGGGAACGAGGCAGCTTCCACGGGAAGCTATTCCATTTCAGCCTTCCCTCTCTCTTCCTTTCACTTCCCTTTCTTTTCCTCATTAATTTTCCTCAACTACCATGCCATGTGTCACACTCCCATGGTCCCAAGTGTCCAAAATCTAGACTAACTCTTCCTCAAAGCACCATACACATCACACACTAGATAAACTCTACATAAAACACTTAATCCTTATACCATACACACAATCCACTAGATAATTTCTTCACTTTAAAACTTTGCTTAATTTTCTTCAATTAAGTCCTTAATTATCCAAATTTCCACATGCATAAATTACTGAAATACCCTAAATTTTCTGACTTATCTCGCGAATTCCGACTAGGACCTTTTTGGGTCGTTACAAGGAAGCCTAGTTCTAGGAAAGGATATGGTAGTACTGTAGCATCCCGAATTGGACCCTAGTAGAAATTACAAGGTTATTGCATTGAAAAAGGATATAATTATAATTGTACAAGTGAGAATTGGATTAATTAAGGACTAAATTGAAAGAGGAATTAAAGTATTAAGAGAAAGATTTTGTTTAGTGAGTGATTTGTAAATGAACAAGGATTAAAGGGACAAAAGCCAAGGATATTTAAATTTGGGCCAATAGGATTTTGACACCTAATAAAGGTTGGTGGAAAACATTTAATGAGGAAAGGCAAGAAGGTGGAGAGGGGAGAGAAAAAGCAGATTGTGTTCCCTTGATCCCATCCCCTTTCTCCTTCTTGCGTGAGGTTCTCTCTTTTCCCTTTTCTTCTTCTTCATTTCATGTTTCTTACTTCTCCTTCCTTGGTGATCATTAAGATTTGAGTTGGTTTTTATAAGATTAAGAACAGGTTGAAGAGGTAAGTTTAGTTAGATAGATTTTCTCCTTCCCGTTTTGCCCTATTTTTACTTGTTAGAAACAGAATAATTGAGCTTTGTTTGGCTTGATGTATGCAAGAATCTAAAGATAAAATAAAGAACCAAGGCAAAGAGAAGGTTGGATCTTGAAGAGAGTGGTTTAGAGCTGCAAATTTTGAGGTTTAGGAGTTTTCATGTTTTGTGGTATTTAGTTAGTTATTTGAATTTCTAAAATTTGAGTTATTAAATGTGTTTTATTACATGTTTGAGTTGATTTTTGTGTATATGATTAGCATGATAGAAGAAATTTTGGTATATGAGAAGTTGAAAAGTGGATTTGTATGATTATAGAGCAATTTCTGGGTTTGATGCTTTAATGTACATTTTTGCCAATTTAATTGTTTCTAACAAGTGTAAATTGTTGGTTGAATGTTTATGAGCATGTTTAGAATGCATATGTAAAGTGAATTGAGGTTGTATGCATGTTGGATTGGAGTGGGGCAAGTTGAGCATGAGTTTTGCCCTCTCAGGTCTGGAAATTCGCCTCTGTCGCGAGTGCGATAGGGAGCTCTGTTTTCGAACTATAGGCAAGAGTTCGGGCTTCAATCTTCTACCAAGCGTGCTTTTTCCTGAGCGGGACTTCGGTCGCGGGCGCGATAGAGAGTGTGTATGACGGGCTTTAGCCGAGCAGTCCCTGTCATGAGCGCACTACTGTTCGTGGGCGCAACCGATGCACTATCTTCTATCGCGAGTGCGACAGTAGAGTTTTGCCCTCTGTCGTGAGTGCAACTGACCCCTATGATACAATGTTATTTCTTTGAGAATCCTTTGCATGGTTTCTCACTTGTGGGTTATGTATGAACATGTATAGTAAGGTTTATTCATGTTAACTCGATGTATATATGATTTATATGCCTGCTCAATTGATTAGTTTTTATATGATATGAATTGCTATTCTTGGGATGTGATCTCATATATGGGCAATGTTATACGGCAGTGATAAGTTTATAAGCCTAAATTGGCATAGTAGTTGATAGATAAGCATGCTTATTAAGGGTTAGAGTGTGAGTGCAGCTACTATATGTTAGCCCCATTTGGGTCTTATAAGTTGGCTCCGTTTGGATCTATATGAACTAAGACTTCGGTCTCTCCTTCTACCTATGGGTATATATGTTCCGAAACTCATGTATCTATATACTTCCGATACTGTGTCCTATCAGTATCAATAGTACCCATATCCACTATTAATTGTGAATTCAGGCTAATATATGTCTTTAATGATATGAAAATGCGTATATGCTACATGTTTATGTAAATGAGAAATGACAAGATGTTATGTATTGATGTGTTATAGTATATTGATGTTTGGTTGCTTTATGCTCGTGTGTATGCATATGATGAATATGTGAAGTTATATATGTGTGGATGCTGTGTAAGTATTTTATTGCTTGCATATTGTGATGATTATGATAAGTTATATATATATATATGTTTGTTGGTTTCTGTTCCTCCCCACTAAGCGTTATCGCTTAGTACGGGTATTTTTTCATATAGGTGGCAGAATTATTTTCGGAGTTGGCCATCTGCAGGTCGGCCACTAAGAGTTTCAGTTATAGTCTTTTTTTGTATTTTGCTACAGTATATTTTGTATATTCCTATATATGGTTATGTGAGTTATTTTCTGAACAAGTTTTGTATATATGTATATGTTTTGTAAAGAAATATTTCAGTATATGTATATGTATTGGTTAAAAGAACGATTTTTGTAAGTTATGATCATTTATATTATATGGTTATTTCGATCTCTTATATCGGTTTAAATGTTTTCGCTTCGGTTTTATGTATATTTCGTTTGATGTGTGTGTGGCGCTCCAATATCCTCCTAAGGGGTATTGGGGTGTTATAAGTACCCCCTCTACACCTACACGGGGTTCGACCCCGGCCCGACCTACCCCTACCCACCCGAGTATGGGCCGAACCCTACCCCTCTACAACAATTACCTAGCCCTACCCCACCCCAAGCCTACCCCCTACATGTTAAGGCCAAACCCACACCGCTTGACCACCCTGCGCGAGGCAAGACTGGGCCTACCCCTATCCCTACCCCTACCCCTACCCTGAGCAAGGTCGCCCGGTACCTTACCCCTCCTACCCTTACCCCCTCTAACGAGGTCGGTGTCGGACCCAGTAAGGGTCAAGGTCCCCTACCCCTACGAGGGTCAAGGTAGGACCAGGTCGGGGCCTACCCCTACCCTTAGTGGGGTCGGTGCAGCCCCACCCCACCCCAAGTGGCAGGACTGGGCCTACCGACCCCTTGCCCCCTACCCCTACCCCTGCCCCTAGCTGGGTCGGGGTCTTCTACCCATAAGAGGGCTAAAGGCCGGATGCACCCCAGGCAAGGCAGAACCTGGCCTACCCCTAGTGGGGTTGATGCCAGGCCTGGATCAACAAGGCCCGACCCTAGCCCAACACCATGGGGCATTAGAGGGGTCGGGCTGCCAGACCCACCCTACCCCACCTCGGGCTATGCTGGTGCTAGACTCGGCCCCTACCCTACCCTACCCCTGGTGGGGTCGGTATCGGCACCAACCTCTCCCAGCCCTACCTATACCATACCCCTGGCTGGCAAGGCCAGCCCGGCTACCCTACCCCTACAGGGGTCGAGACTGGACCTGACCCTACCCTATCCCTGCCCTAAAATCCTAAAACCTTAAACCCTAAAACTATCATAATCCTAAAACCTAAACCATCTAGCACCTTAAATCTAAATCCTATATCCTATAAACATACATCCTAAACTAAAATCTTAAAATTACTTTCATCATTTCAAAAAATGAAACAAGCAAAACACAAATATTGAAAGAATAAATACTCAATATGGGTCCATTGTAGCCACAGGGTCACATAAAAGAAAACCAATAAAAAAATTTGCTAGAGGAATAATGTAAGAAACCCTAATATGCATAGATTTCGATGAATTAATAAAACCGATCAATGTTTACTAAGATAATAAATATCGTTAACAAAATGGAATATAAACAATACAATATAAAAAAAATCAATGCTTGTAAATAAAGTTTACTATATATATTTATAGTCTGGTTGGAATTATCCCAAACATACTGAAAATGGAAATCAATATCAAACTCAGGACTATCCAAAACTTATTATTCAATTTATCAAAAAAATCAAATTACATACAGACACAAAAATCAATTAAAAGCATTTATGGTCTATTTTTGGTTGTTGAAAAATAGCAATAAAAGAAAATATAGTCAAATCCACATTTTTCTTAGCGGACAAAAACTCATTAAAAAAATAAAAGGTGAGCAAGTTGAAATCCCAGATGCAGTGACGAAAAGAAAAATAAATAAAAGGGAGAGAGATCAAAAACTTTTTTACAACATTCCATTTTAAAACTCTCACATGTTAAATTGCAGAAACTGGAGGCAAGAAACATGAACGAGTTTTGCAAGAAATAGAGAATAAAGTATGATCAGAGAAAATAACACAATCCAAATATCAACAAATATAGGCTATCAGTTATGAGAGCCGATGTATCAATAAATAGCTGTTCATATTTGCCATCAAATGGTACAATGGGGCATGAGTTTATTTTAAATTCAGACAACAAAATGGAAGAAACATAATTCCCAAACATGAATTACAGAAAAAAAAAAAAAGAGAGAGAGAGAGAAAGGATAAAGAAAATTAAAATCTATCAACACATCCGGCATAACCTGAAACTAATGTCATTTATTGTGGACATTGAAAGTGAGCTCCTTCAGAGGCTTAACCTGACACAATAAATCAAAGATTCAGTATCCAATTAGATATAAAAAAAAGCCAGCACTCAACTATGAACCACAATTAATAAACTTGGTTTATACATAAAAATAAATAATAATGCAGACAAAAGAAATGGAGATACAAATTAATAACAATGCAGACATATTTTAGCACAATTTTAAAGCATTTTCCAATACTTTTGAAAGAATTCAACAAGATTAAGGAAAAGTTATACAAACCAACATGTTGGGATGACGAATATGACTTTGAATTTCAACTTCCCTGCGAAGCTGGTGTTCAACTCGTGATTGCTGCAACTTGCTCTTAAAGAGGGGGCAAGCACAGGGGTAGAGAAAGAGAGAGATAGAGTTTTAGAGAGAGAAAGAAATAAATAGAAGAGAGAGATATTTTGGTACAGAAGAAGAGGGGGGACAGAGAAGGAAAATGAAACAAAAAGAAGCTGAGATAAATTCGATGAAAGCAGCAATTGTGGGCAGCACAGGGATCTTTGTAGCAATGGCCATGGGAGAGAAACAGGGAGGGAGAGTTTTAGAGAGAGAAGAGAAGAGGATCTCTCTGAGAGGAAAAGAAAACAATAAATGCTCCATTTGCAAATTCTGCCAACGGTCGAATTCTGCCACGTGCCCAATCATGTCTATATCCTTTTCAAAAATATTTCCTCTTTTCCAGTGTTTTTAGCATCTTCTGTTGCACAAGAGTTAAGGCTATAATAAGGTGACTGTGATATTTTGTGGGTCACTGTACTATGTGCGTCTCTTAGCAGTGCCGGATGGGCAATCCAAAACTGGATTCCTTGAAACAAACGGAGATGGAGTTTTGTGTCAAGATCGATGTCGAGGGAGCAATTTATGTTGTGTATGAAAGCTGGAAGGGATCTCATTAGATTATTGCAACAGTAGGGCGTTTCGTACTATATGAAAAAATTTGGTGTTGAATCCACTTCAATGAGAGGAAATGAATGAAACAGGAGTAAAGTAAATTTTATTTCCTTTAATTTTGATTTCTATTGTTCGGATAACTTAAAATATATACGGAGTAAATTGAATTTTTTTCTTATAATTATATATTATTTTAACATTTATACCCTTATAATATGAAAATATAATAATTAACTATGATGTTTTGATCAAGTAAAATGCACCCATATGAAAAAAAAAATTCAAGTATGCAAGTGACATCAACAAAAATTAGATGAAGGTAAAAAAAAAAAGGAACATAAATGGAAAATGTAGGAGGTGAAGAAAATGCTGACAATTATGCAAATAAAAAAAAAGAGAAGAATAAGAAAAAGAATGCAAGGTGAAAAAAATAGAATATAAACGTGAAATGCAGATCGTGAAGAAATTGCAGGAGATGAAGAAAAAAGAACATAGGATAGGAGGTGAATGAAGGAGAATTTTGACATTTTCCCCCTTTTTTCTCTCATTTCGGATGGAAATCAAATACTGAATATAGAGTAAATTTGAAAATCGTATTTCCTTTACTTTCTACTAAGTATCTGTCATTTTACTATCCAAACAATGGAAACTAGAGTAACCATCACTTACACTCTCTTCCCTTAATCCAAACAGATAAGACTCCTGGTTTAATATATGTTCTTCTTTAAGAACAATTTCTCTCTTTTGTTTGTGTGCTTAGGTTTGGGGTTTCCTTCTCGATTAAGGTTAAATACATTAACTAATGCTTTGTTTGGATGGGAGTAAGTTGATTTACTTTAATGAAGGGAAATGGGAGGAAATGAGAGTAAAGTAAATTTAATTTCCTCCTACTTTCATTTCCATTGTTTGGTTAACCTAAAATAAATATAGAGTAAATTAGATTTCCTTCTGAATAGTAGATGGAACTTTGACATTTATACCCTTATGATATTATTTTATGGTAATAATATTAATTATTACAATTTTCTAAAATTCAATACATACTAAAATTTCTTCCTAATAAAATTTAAAAATTCAATACATACTAAAATTATGCTATTATTTATCTAACTTTGATAACAAATAAATTTAATGTCTGTCAAAATAAAATTTTAAGTACATTTTCTAAAAAGAAAATTAAAAACCCAATGGCAACAAATAAAAGTTAAAATTCAATTAAAAAAAAAGCTTTTTAGCTAAAAAAATAAAAAAATAAAATCCTGGCATGATGATAACGAGGGGCCTAAGTTAGGGCAACAGGTAGAGGATTCGAATTTAAACCCTCCACTTTCCCTGTAAACATTTAAATATTTTATTCTCATATGAAATAAAACCTGCAAAACAAACTAAGAGCAAATGAAAGAAAGAGCAGAAACGTAAAAGAAAATAAAAGAGATGTATTTATGGTGGGAGGGGTTAATGTTTATTTTTGCTTCAAGAATAAGAATTTTATGTTGCAATTCGATATCTGTAAAATGAACATTAACCCACTTGCGGGTTAATGTTTATTTTTGTTTCAAGAATAAGAATTTTATGTTGCAATTCGATATCTGTAAAATGAACATTAACACACTTGCGGGTTAATGTTTATTTTTGCTTCAAGAATAACCAAGGAATGCCCAAAACCTGGATTTGCAAGAACAACAATGCAGTAGGAAGATGGCTAGAAGATGATGCAATGATAGAGTCCAATTTTATCAATTCACAGTATAGTACATAAATATAAATTATATAATTAATATATAAACAAGTTCAATCAGTATAATTACATCAAAACCACTTAAGGGCTGCATTTACATATTGTGATATGTAAATATTTACAAAAAAATTAAACAAACTGCTATAATAATACCATTTGACATTACTTGTTTGGAATATATATGAGCCAAAAAATAATGTTTGCTGGTCAACCAAAATATACCAGATTTACAAAAAATTAAGGCTATAATAACTTTGCATTGATTTAAAATTCATAGAGACGATGAACAGTAAAAAAGCATAGATAGCGGGAGACAGACAGAGATGGCGGGAGAGGAGAACAGAGGGCGAGAGAGAAGAGTGAGCGACGTTTTACCTAAACTGAAGATAAATAGAACTTTGTTTATAAAATAGGGTATTTTGGTCAATTCATATAGTTATTGTTCATTGCCTTCCACTTACTTCCGTTTCTTTCCAAATCGGAAGAAAATAAAAGTGATGAAATAAGGGAAATTGGAAATTCTAATTTTCTTTAATTCCCCCCACTTCTTTTGCTATTTTATCATCCAAACGAGAGAAAGTAAGGTTAATTAGACTTACTTTCCCCTTATTTCCATCCACTCCCCTTGATCCAAACATAGAGTTGGGCTTACTTCCTGGTAACTAATTTTTTTGAATATATGTTCAGTTCCATTGCCATTCTTAGCTTTGTGCATCACTATTTCTATATATTCTTATCTTGATTCTTATTTTTCCTGGCTCACAGAGAAGCTGCAGATGCTATGGGTTCTAGGGTTGCCTTTTCGATTAGGTTAAATGTTGGATCTGCCCTATGTAATGAACATAGAAATAAAACCTTTGCTTGTATATAATGAGGGTAAAGTTGTGTGATTTCATTCGTAAGCTTGACTGAGGTTCAATTACCCTCCTATTTCCTTTTTTCGCATGTCATTCAATCAACCTCTTGCATTTTTTGAGAGTAATTTTAGGATTATCACTCGTGGAAATTTTATGATAAGTTTTTGAGCAAACATCTAATATGCTAATAAAATTGTTTAGTCCAGGCTACTACTAAGAGTTGCGATTTTGATTTAAGCTGTGAATTTGTTAGTCTAGTCTATTATTGCACATTACAAGCTTTGGACTTAATCTTACTCATTTATTTATTTATTTATTGGTCCAACAGAAATAACTGGCGTCCAGGATCTTGGCATGTTAGATCGTGGTAGTGCGGAAGAAATTGGGACCTATGTCAAAAAGCTCATGACAAGTGAGCTATCTGGAAATGTTATAGATATCTATCCTGTTGGAGCCCTTACCTCAAAACCTTTTCCATTCTAAGCTTGAAATTGGGAGTTGAAAGGAACAGAGAGAGAATTCATGTAACTGATGCAGTTGAATCCAACATTCAGATTGATAGCAATGATCCAGAAGTCATGTGCATTCTTCCTCATTTAAATGAGGTATATTTTGATATGCTTCATTTTTTATTGATTCTATAATTTCTAGCTCTGTTTTTTGGTTTTGCTGGTTAAAGCAGCAAATAATTGCTTTCTAGTGCAGTATGCCTTGTATGATCTAGAATAGAAGATTCAAGATAGAGGTGTAGATTGTCTCCCGTTTAAGAAAATTAAATGGTTTGTTTTCTAGTCTATTATCAATTATTGCATGGATTTTGCAACTCATGACAACACCAGGCCATTAAGGACCGGTTATTGTTGTACATTTTTGAATGATAATATTGTGATAAATCAATATGTAATTTTTTGGGATTAAAAAGTTTTCCTGGAGGAAGCAAGATTTCTCTTATGCTAGCATTCACAAACTTTATCTTGATTTGTGGCTTCAAAAAGAAGAAATGTCATCTGTAGGGAAGTACTGTTTTATGATATAGTGTTGAGTATGTACTGTTTTATGATATAGAAGCTTTTAGGTTCAATTCTTTTTTCCTAAAATTCAATGATTTCGTAAAGCATGTATTATCCAAATGTTAAGTGTTTACTTTTCTTAAAGTATATTTGGAACAGCTCTTGAATACCAGGGTACCGACTTTCATGTTCATTTGGGATTAGAATGGATTAATAGGATGAAAGTTAGAATTATTTAATGATTTTGTTATTATGTTATTGTCCTAAGTGTCTTCAGGATAAGTTTTGTATACTCATCCGTGGATTCGCCTTCTTCAGGACATAAATAAAGAATGGTTCTCTGATAAGACTCGGTTTTGTTATGGTGGTTTGCATAGGCAGAGGTTAAATGATCCTATGGTTCATGGACCTGATGGGCACTTTAAAGCTGTGAGTTGGCATGATGCCTATAGTTGCCGAAGTCATGCATCAGGTTAAACTGGAGGAAATTGTTAGAGTTGCTGGGAAGTTGTTTGATGCTGAAGCCATGATGGCATTGAAAGATTTCTTGAATAAAATGGGGTCAAATAATATGCTATGATACTCGGACTCGTCGTTTTGGCCTGCCGTACGCGTGTCGACACGACACGACACGGGACACGACACAGAATATGTGTCCGACACAAAGCCATGAAATTGGACACGGCAGCTTCCATCGCATCAACACCCAAAGCCAGATCTCATAGCATCGACAGTAAAAGTCAGATTAGAGAGAAGGAGAGAGCGATCAGATTGCAAAGAAAAGAGAAATCCAGAAGAAGGAAAAAAAACTAACCAGTAAGAACAATCGACGACGCAAGTAAACTGCAGCAAGAGAACGGCGAGAGAGCAGAAGAACGGCGAAAGGCGAGAGAGCAGAAGAACGGCGAAGAAGTGAATCGACAAATTTAAAGAGAGGAGGAAATGAATCGACAAATTTGAAGGGAGAGCAGGAAATGAATATAATTGACTGTGTTTAGGTTTAAATTAAGTCAATTATGGGCCCATGTTAATTTACTTTTCTTTTTAGAATATGAAAAGTTAAGCCCAATTGAAATCAACTGGATTGGATATTGAAAGACTATCTAAAATTATTATTAAAACTTTTATACCCGTGTCTAAAGTCGGATCCATATCTACGTACCAGTGTCTTAAATATGAATCCGTATTCCCGTATCTTCTGCTTAGAAAGTTTACGAGTCAGACACATGGATATGAATCCGTATCCGACACCCGTACCCGAGTCCGAGTAACATAGATAATATGTGGTTTGAAGGAAATGGCCCTAGCCCAAATGCTGATCTGAAATAACATGAATAATGGCATTAGTGGTCTTGGAAAGGCAGATATGTTCTTTTTCTTTGGAGAGAGAGAGAGAGATTTTGGTAGAGACGAAAAGAAGAGCCACAGAAGGAAAGGGAGGAGGAAGATTCTTCAATAAACCTCTTGCAACGGTCAATCTGCGAGGGTAGAATTCTGCCATGTGGCCCAATCATGCTCTATATCCTTTTCTAAAATATTTCTTCTCTTTTCTAGTGCTTTTAGCGACTTTTGTTGTACAAGAGTTAAGGCAATAATATCGTCACTGATATTTTGTGGGTCACTGTACTATGTGCGTGTCTTGATTGCTAGCTGATCATTGTAGGATGAGCAATCCAAAACTGGATTTGTTGAAACAAATAGAGATCAGGTGTAAGTTCATTCTAAAACTTCCTTCAATGTTTTTGATTCTTTATTTTTCCCATATCACTTCAAATTAAATCACTTTTCAATCTCTCCTTTATTTTTGTAATTACAATTTTTGAGGTACTGGATTTTCTTTTTCTTCTGTATTTCCTTCGATTAGCTTTTCAATTTCTATGTATCGAAAATTTCCTTTCCAATTTCTCTATAAATGGTGGAATTCAGATTTGTAATTGTTGATAAGTTCTTCTATTTCTTCTTTGATCTCACACGTTGTAAAGATCCACGCTCAGTTAGAGAGTTGGATTCAACTAAGAAAACTGACTTTTTGTCTCTCGTTTAATGCTTAAAAGTATCCATTTTTTACCAATATTGTCATATCACTTAGGATAAGAGCTCTATTTATATGAATTAGTAGTGTGAAATCTAAGCTAGGTCTTGAATTTGGGTTTTAACACTGTAATGCTGTATTTTCTGAAAAACTGAACTCTTTTGCGTAATAATGGATATGTAATTGATTATTTTGCAGTTTTTCATACTGATTGAAACGTTTAGTTAGTTTTAGATACTCTTATATGCCATTTGATGCACATGAATGGAAATGTTTAACAAGAAGATATATTTCAGTAAGACTTCACTTGGATGTATCCCAATGCATGTTAAACAAAGGTATCATGTAGGTTGCTGTAATGTATGTGGATTGAGACTTAACTAAATTGGTATTCCTTTTGCATCAAATTAACTTTTTATTAATTTTGGTCGCTAAATCCTTTTTATTTTGGCATTCCCTAAGCATTTCGTGCCCAGAATGTGGAAAGTGCCAAATCCCGGCTCAATCTCCGTGCTGAAGACATCCGTAGTAAGATAGAAACATCAGGCAACACATCAGAGTCATGTTCACATCTTGGCGCTGTTTTCCGCATACTTGGCGGTTGCTGGTGATTTTTGTTTCTTTGCCTTCACTATTTTAGAACAATTCCTTCCGTGTGCTGTGAAAACAAAAGTACAGCAAGGAAAAAGAGAGTTGAGCTTAATAACTTGTGTTATAAATTGAAAGTTTGAAGTATTAACTTTTTGATAAATATATAGTTGGTGTTCTTCTCCTGAGCAATAATTCCTGTAAGCAACTGGAGTTTTAGAAAAATAATTAATTAAATGATGAACCAAAAGAAAGTCTCTTGTTTGTATTGTTGTTGGTTTCATTTTATTTGATAAGAGTTTGAAAATCACATTTTCTTTTGGTATGTTTAAATTTTTTTCTTTGACTATTAGATTTTCTCTGTGCATTTTCACATCTTGATTTAATATTATGCTCCTTGCCAAATTGATATGATGCCTTGGCGCCTTGCCAGTCAGTATTATTTGTTTGGCTTTATTTGATTATGATTTATTACTATTTCTTTTTTGTTGCTCAGGATTTGGGAGTGAATACTTTAGCATCTTGGAGATTTTTGATCAGTTGCTACTTTAAACAAAAAGCTCTGGATATATTGTACATTTGTCTCAGGTTTATGTCTGCTGTATAAGGGTAACCTTATTGACTATTATAACTTGTAGTTAAGCTTTTATTTGGGAACCATTTTATTTTAAAACTATAACATATTCTTCATTTAATTTTCCCAGCAATTTTTTTTAAATCTGTTTTATAGTTTCTGTCCATGGTATAGTTTGTGATTTCTAGATTTACATTTTAATTTTGGTCCCTCTCTGATGTGGTTTATGATTTGCCAATTTACATTTCAAGGTCCTCCAATGTAAGAATATTTATATTCTTTGTATTTCAATTAGTTCTCCCCCTTATTTTTCTTCTTTTTTCCTGTATGCTTATCTACGACAGTTTTGCATTTTAGGGATGAAGATTAAGACGGACACGCCTGTGGCAAAAAAGCCGTGGAAGGTGTGATGGAGTTTTTGATCATGAACCATCCATTGGACTGTCCAATTTGTGATCAAGGTGGAGACTGATCTTCAGGTTCATTCTATGGCATTTGGATTTGATTGTGGCAGCTTTGCTGATATGAAGTGATTGTGGTTGATAAGAATTTTGTTCCCCTGGTGAAGACTTTGATGACTCAGTGTATTCAGTGCACAAGGTCTGTTGAGTTCATATCCTCAGTTGCTTCATCATGCTTTATAACCACTAAATTTGTTGTTTTACTTTGATGCTTTATGGGTTGTTTGATCAAGTTCTGATCTTCCAGGGGAGATATACAGAGCAAGATGAAAACTTTATCAATCTGTAAATGCGTTTTTTTTGTGCTGTTCAGAGTTATTTTGAGTATCCTTTTGCATGTTCTTTTTCACTAAACTATTGGGCTGCATCCCTATGAAGATTGAGTTATATACATAAAAGTAGTGGACTGATCTCCATTGATGATTAATCAGTTCTGAGGGATGTATCTAACCTGTTGGGTTCATGTTTTCTGTTTTTATTAGCTTTGCAAAATGAACTATGCTTTTGATATTTTTCTGATCTAGTTTGAAGCCCTGTGGTCGCTAGGGTCATTCAAATTTCGTATATAGTTATTGTATATATATATATATATATATATATATATATATATATATATATATAAATAATCGATTCTTAAGATGCATTGTTTCCTTTCCCATATATTTTGCAAGTGCATCAACAGGGAGAATTGTAGGTTTCATGAACAAGTTCTGTTTTGCTATGTGTTGTTCTTCTTCTGATGAGATCCCTTTCTGTTCTTTATTATATATATTGTATTGTATATATTGTTGATAATTGCTTGTAGGCTATATAATGTTGAAAAAATAAGTTTAGGGGGATGTCAGTTGCCTGGTTTGTCTAAGATGTAATTTCTACAATGCCTTTCTGTTGGTCTTTTAGTGTAACTCAATATAGTTGATGGCTATTCATCAAAACTTGTCTATTTTGAAAAGGATCTGCCAAAAAAGATGTATTTGCTAAGAGTTTTCTTCTCATTCTTTTTTGTTCTCATTTTCAATGCTTGCCCATTGAAATTTACTGGCTTCTTCATGAGGATTGGATGTTAACAAAAAGTAGTGGACTGATTCACTGATGAGAAATCCACACTGAGGGATGCCAATTCTTCGTTAAGATGGACGCTAGGGCTTCGGGCTTTTGAATTTGAATTTTCCTTTTATTTTATAGTGTTTTAATCATGGTTTTGAAAACCGGACTGGCCGGTTGAACCGGTTCAACTGCGAACCGAATCAAAAACCGGTCCGATCCAACATAAAAACCATAAATGTCAAAAAACCGGATTTTACTGTTTAAGAACCGGGTTGAACCGGTCAACATTAAATATATTATAAATTATATTTTTATATTTTTATAAAATTTATTTTTATAATTAGGGTTAATAGTTGCTCAATATTGTTCTATTAAAAATTTATATTTGACGATAAAATTAATTTATAATAATAATAATAAACTTGACAAAATTGAACATTTTCACTATATTTTTATTTTATATTTTATATTTTTTTAGATATTTAATAACTAAATAATTTAAATATAATGAAATATTAAAAAACAATTTAATATAAACATGATAATTATAAAAATAGTTAATAACGTAACAAAAATAAATTTACAATTGAAAATAAATTTAAAAAAATTATAAATTTAAAATTATATTTTTCTTATAAATTTAAATATTTAACAAAAAAAATTCAATTGTTGTGGTTAATTTTTTACTATTATTAATAAAAAAATAGTAAAATAAATAAAAAATAGTTAATATATTGATATTTAATAATTAATATGTTGTTTAATTATATTTTTTATATACTATATTTTTCATTTTTCATTAATAATTATATTTTAAAAAAAAGATAAAAATTTCGAGTCAACCCGATCGAATCAGTTGACTCCTGACCCAGTTGGCAGACCGAGTCGATGTCCGGTCCGGTTTTAAAAACATTGGTTTTAATCATAGTTCGCCTCTCACCATTGATGATTGGGAATGTGAAATTGCAAATTGCGTGTTACTTATACCCTCAAGATGATGGAGGCAGACACGCATGTAGATCCAACATTGCAGTTTTGTCCGTTCTCAACTGCTCACTCATTTTCTTTTTCACGTCTATATGCTTGGCTATTATGATCATAACTCTTTTGGACCAAAAGCATAAATCATACTGCTACATTTTTCTTCTATCAGATATATTATTTAGCAATATTACATAACTCATTTTTATCAATATTACATAACTCAATCTTAAAATCAAGAAAAAATAAATAATTGAAAATTTTTCTTATATTCCATATCCAAATCAATTCAATGAAAAAGCATTTCTTCTTTCAAAATTACTCTACTACCATTTCAAATAGTATAGGTAAGTTCTTATTAAAGACCTCTTTCAGGAAAAACTGTTAGTGATTGTTATATCAACCTATACTTAATATTAAAATGAAATAATTGTTAAAATTATTCAATGAGATAATATCAAGAAATAAAAGTAATTGAAATAAAATTAATTTGAACCATTGTAGAATTTAATTAAACTCAAATATAACTTTCATTTGGTTAACATTGCATCAAATAGAAAATATATATCTGAAACTAATAGTATTGGACAACAATTTAAACTCCTAGATAAAAAATAGAAAAACGGAAAAAGCAACCTAAATGTAACCCCACACAATAAAAAAAACGGTCATTTTATTTTAAACTCGTTACAACGGTCATTTTTATTTTGAAAGTTTGTATAAAAATAAAATCGTTATCTGTTTTCTCTCCTCTGTGTCTAAACGATTCTTTCCATTTTCCAAAATTCGTATCTTCTATTCAAACATATCTCTTATTTGCTCCTTCGTCTACAATTTCTCTATGTGAATTGCAATCTTAATGATCTGTTTCCGTTTTACATTCTCCTTCGTCTTTAATTTGGGAATAGCAGTTTGAGTACCTTCCTATACGTGCAAATGGTGTTGAATCACCAGTAAAGTCTGGGTGTCTTTGTGGCTTGAAGGATTTAAAAGGGGTAACCTGACTGGCTGGGGTAGGCCTTAGGGTAGGTAGGTAGGTACGGAGACCTAACTTAACTGTGGCAATACAGGGATCCATTGTTATGTGATTTGATACATTGCCATAAGTATAACACTGATAAATTATGTGTTGTAACATAAAAAGGTTGTGGAGAGTGTCGGGGGGAGGGACTGAAGGAATTGAAAGAAGGGGATCATGTGCTGCCTATATTCACTGGAGAATGCATGGAATGTTCACACTGCAAATCACCAGAGAGTAATATATGTGAATTACTCAGAATTAATACAGACAGAGGTGTTAGGATTAATGACGGAAAATCAAGATTCTCAATCGATGGAAAGCCAATTCACCATTTTCTTGGAACTTCCACTTTTAGTGAGTCCACAGTGGTCCATTCTGGCTGTGTTGCTAAGATCAATCCTTCTGCTCCCCTTGACAAGGTGGTTGTTCTCAGTTGTGGGTTCTGCACAGGTACAGTTTTATATATGGCAATCAATTTGAAATATGAATTGTTGTGTTTCTGTTTAATAAATTTGTGGGGTTTTACGGCAAGGATTTGGAGCTACAGTAAATGTTGCAAAACCTGAGAAAGGGTCAACAGTTGCTGTTTTTGGATTGGGAGCTGTGGGCCTTGCAGTAAGCATTTTTCTTTTTATATATATTTGATGTTATTGTACAGAGATATTTACAGTGTGTCAATGTTTGTTTGGTTTGATTAGGCATGTGAAGGGACAAGAATTTGTGGTGCTTCAAGGATTATTGGTCTTGATATTAACCCAAATAAATATGAACAAGGTATAATATTTCTTTATTTCTTAGGTTTATTTGTAAAATGTTTGCTACATTTATACTAATAAAACAGCAGCGGATATAATTTTTCAATCTGATATAAAATTTGCTTGTGCAAATTACAGCCAAGAAGTTTGGTGTGACAAGAGTTTGTGAACCCAAAAAATCACAATAAGCCAATTCAAGAGGTTCTGAAGTTATTTCCATAATTTTATTGGATATTGTTAATTATTATGCAATGAAAATTTGTTTAACAGGTGATATCAGAGATGACAAATGGAGGAGTAGAAACATCCCCAGCCACAGCCCCAGCCCCATCCCCACCCCAGCCCCAGCCAGAGCCACAGCCCCCGCCCCAGCCCCAGCCATAGCCCCAGCCAGAGCCATTTTATTAATTTAGTGGCTCAATTTCATTATCTTTTAACCAATAAAATCTCATACTAATAATTATGCAATAAATTCTTATAACTGGGTTGGGATGTGGCAGTTCTTGTTGGGGTCCCTAGCAAAGAGGATGTTTTCAAGACCCATCCTCTCAATTTATTGAGTGAAAGAACTCTGAAGGGTACATTCTATGGCAACTTCAAGCCCACATTCCCTTAGTTGTGGAGAAGTGCATGAAAAAGGCTCCATCTCTATTATTATTAATAACTATGCACCATTTTTACAATACAAAATTACATAATTAATAATTGATTTATTTAATTGAATTGCAGGAGCTGGAAGTGGATATGTTCATCACTCACTCAGTTCCTTTCTCACAGATCAATACTGCTTTCAACTTGATGCTTAAAGGAGGAGGAATTCGATGTGTAATCCGTACGGAGGAGTAAATTGATTGCTTAATTAAGCTTATTTAAGTCTAGTTTATGCAGAGCAGTATTAATAATCAATAAGTTTTTTGCTCTGTTGTAAAGATTTGTAATTCTGGATATTTCTGCCACTATGTTTGATTCTGCAAAACATGCTTTCTGTCCAAGTACAGTAACAAAAAGATAAATGAGCCCAAAATTTAGCAATAAAAGTGAGATTATGTGGTTCATTTTGATTTGGCTAAGAAAGTTTGGGGTTGCTTACCATGTCTTGCACTTCATTTTCATACTATCCACTCATTGTTCAAAATATAATTTTGAAGGGAATCAGGATATTTATGGCATGACTGTTGATCCTAATTGGGGATACCTTGTTTGCGTGCTGTAAAATATGCTTAAATAGTGCTCATAGAAATTGGCAAGCTCCCCAAATTCTGCTGCTGCTGCTGCTGCTTAAATGCATGTTTTGCCAGAGAGATTGCAAGTGCCTTTTTAGATTTACAAATCCCCTTTTCGTCATTTGTTATGGTAGTTGAACAAATTTCGTAGCTTCTTTAAGTGAATACTCTTTCTAGAGTTCTTGCATGCAAAAGCTTCATGTATTAGCTATCAGGCCTTGGGACTTGCGAGAGGTGTTTTGTGTTATAGATGTATGGGATATAGATGATAAGAATAGAATTGGCACTCTCTCTGAATTTCATCTTTTACTTCCTACAGTTGAAGTGCCGCGCAAAGCTGCAGTTTTCAATCAATGTTTTGCTTAGGAGGACTTAAATATACTTTCTTTGGAAACTACAAGCCTCCAAGATGTTCCTTCTGTTTAATAATACAAGATATGTTAATTTTACGCAAAACCTAATCATTGCCCCATATTTTTCAATTTTTTTTTTTTTTCACTTTCAACTTACATTATTCCTCGTTTAATGTTCTCTAGAAGCTCTAACATGAAAAGTTCTATTACTTATTCGGTATCCTTCTCGAAGATCAACGAGGCATTCGAGTTGATGCTTAAAAGGCAAAGCCTTCGCTACATCATCCGCTTGGAGGAATAGGCTTTTCTTTGTACAGCCATGGCAAGAACGAAAGTCATCTTATGATGTTGAATGCTCTATGTTGTTATATACTCATTTTGCTCATGTAAATTGTTACAGTTCCACCGTTTTAGAATCCGAGTGTGAATATTAATGTGGGAGTCTACTTGCTTCGCTGTCCTATAAATTGCCTAATTCTGTTGGGCCCTTATGAATAAGTATATAAATTGTTCTGCACAATCCAACATCTCCATCCATCAGCAATTATGCATTTCTTCAAATTTCCTACTAGCAATCAAGTATTCTTGCTCTTCAAAGCATACTCCTTCCATTCATCAATACAATTCTATTCTACAACCTAGACCGTAAAAACTAACCAGACGGTTGACCAGACTCTCAACCGTCTGAATTAAGTGTAATTCACAACCAAAGATTAAACTCCATTACAGAACAAGCACGAACCCTTAAGACTTTCTAGCTTTCCAGGAAGCGATATTTTGTCAGCCAAACAAAGGGAAAACGAGAAAAAAAAACTGTGATGAGAAAAATAATCCTACTCAATAAACACATTTAAAATTTTCATTTATTATATTATAACAACAATCAGGGTTGGGCCAGTTTTGCCAGTATAACCATGTCTAATATCTTAACTTCAAGAGTGTCATCTACTTTTACAATTCCGTCGGTGCCATCCACACCAATTAACTTACCAGTGGCACCACGGTGTGCACCAGCCATGATCTTGATCTTGTCAGATTTCCTTGGTACCACTATCTCCAATTCATTAGAATTAGCCGTGATTGTTTCACCACTGCCATTCGACCCAAGGACTACCCTACATGACCCGTCCTGCAGCATATAAAACACCAGCATTAGCTTTATTCATCACACAGCATCTCATACTTTCCAACAGTTTGGATTGTGACGTAAAAGGAAACTATGACTTTTGGGGCTAAGGGGCAGAAAACAAAGAGGAATCAGTGAATAAAATGCAGCAACATTGTTTTACAGAAGCATGTGATTATCATTTTACTGCATTTTTCAATGATATAGGGATGAGAAGGTAATTTCAACTTTCCACCCTTCTGCACATGTCAATTATTCCAACTCCAACCCCCCCCCCCCCTCCCCGGGTAAAAGATAAAATGATGTATATAGTCAAAAAAAGCCCAAAGTTTGCAACTCTAGTAGAAAACTAAAAATTTGCGAGATCTTCATTTTTATAGGGCTGAATATTGAACATTCTACTCAAATATATAACGCAAGTAACAAAATTTATACAGATCTCCATAGAGACATACCGGAAGCACCTCCCTGATAACACCAACAACAGATTCATCGCCACCCTTGCGTACATTAACCAATATGTCCGGCATGAGCCATGGTCCTTCATTGTCCCCTCCTGAAATTTGAACAATGTCAACTCACAACTTTTCTTTGAAGCCTCAGGTGCAGGTAATAAAATCATTCTTGATAGACCAACTGTACATGACACAAGCTTTGCAGAAAGATAACCAAGAAATCAGATCCCTAGAAAATACAACTTATGCTACCAAGATAACCAAGAAATCAGATCCCCAGACAATACAACTTATGCTATCAAAGATAACAAATAAATTAGATCCCTAGATAATACAACTTATACTATCAAACCCAACATCTGCATGCAGAACACAAAAACACCAGCCTTAGTGATGATTTTTCATAATCTCAAATCCCCCTCCCCTTCTTTAAAAGAAGAAGAAGAATAAGAAAACAAAGAAGGGAAGAGCAATCATAACCATGTTTCCTTATCACAAGTCACCAGCAGAAGTTAGAAACACGGACTAGGTAAAAAGAGGGGAAAAAAATCCTGAAAAAAAATAAAAACATATTCCATTGACAAGACATCAGAAATCCCTAGCTCTACCAATATCATAATTTCACCCTAAAATGCCTTGCTACAGCAACTTTCTAACTATTGCAAGCATTGACTAACAATATTTTGCAGAAGCATGGAAAAAAATTCCAACAACATATCCTCACATTATTGTAACTAAGTTTGCAAATATTGGAAAGAACAAGTCATACCTATAACAGGAGACATAACATCAAGACCACCAGTTCCAGGTGTCATTGGCTGCCCACCAGGAGTGCCAGGAAGATAAGCTGCAGAACTTGGAGTCATAGGCTGTCCACCAGGAGTTGATGGCAAATATGGACTTGGAGCATTGGCTACAATTCATAGAGTTTGTTAGTAAAGGAAAATTGCTACTAATGTTGCAAGCTTGTAATCCAAACTGAGAAGATGAGCTACCATAGGCAGAACCACTATCTCTTGGAGTGCCAGCTTCACTATAATTACCACCAGGAGTGCTTGCCCAGCCTGAACCGGGAGTTGGAGCTTCATAAGCTCGAGAAGGAGGGCTACCTGGCTGGAACAATAGGGATAAAGCACAATATATTAGTAAACAACATCAAAGAACAGTTTGCACGGTATATAATACCATAATTGTTGAAGTTCCAAACCTGATACTGTGGACTTGTTCCCCACGAACCAGGATTCCCATCTTCCCAATTATCCCTGCAATAATTCACAATCCAAGAATCCTACATTGGTTAAATTACATACAGAAACCAATTCCCGAGAAAAAGAAATTATAAGAAAATCAAAAGTTTCTTATATGCTAGCACACAACAAGGAAAAGGACTTGCTAAAGTGTGGGAATTCTTTTAATTTCTGGCAATGTATATTACTAGACAACAGAATATTCACAATTTACCAAGGCGACTTTTGATTTGGCAAATACACTTACTAGTGGTAGACTAAAATAACATGTGATGTCCTAGAAACAATGACAACTAGCAGGTCAAAATGGACTAATTGCCGAATCATGACAGATAAGCACAAAATGAGAACACAGGCCAAATGATACATTCCTAATTCTCTAACATGAATGTGGAAAGAGCGACCGTAAAACAGGGATAGGCAAACCACATATATAAAATAGGAAAAGGAGCATCATAAGGTTGTGACAGCTTCTTTCTAAATGTGTGTTCAAGATAGGCATAAATAGGTTACATCTCATGAAGTTGAGAGTGAACTAATAAAAATCATGCTATTTGCCTATCCCAGCTCTTCATCCAGCCTTTTCCAGAAATGAGATTTCAATCATTCAGTTATCATTTACTGTCTTATGCTATCATATCAGGTAAAACAGATAATTCAGGATGATTTAAAACAATCAGCTCTAAGCATTCAATACCAGCATAAATAATAAATAGCACTCCTCTAGCAACATTATATATATAGCAACTCCACAATGACCTATTTGTGCATCCTAGTTAGAAATGAACTGTGTTTTTCTAGTGATACAGAGAATTGTTTTACCCAATGCTTGTCATGGAAATATCAACACATGCAACCGGCTATAATCCCAAGTTTTTAGTTGACACAATTGGTCAAGATTCATAAAGCTTGCCAATCAAAAATATACTGGTCATCCATGCAAACCTCAGGGAACCATTCATATCAAATAAAGTTCAAGGCCTACTTCATCAAATCAAATCTTATAGAGAATAACAAATGAAAAAAAAAAGTATTAAGGGCAGCAAGTTCATGATCAAACCTAGGAGGACTCATTGGTGCATAAGGATTCCAAGCTCGGTCACGCATAGGCGTTCTCATACCATCATGAATAGGTGTTGCTGGAAATGTAAAGAGCAACAAAAAAGATGACGAAAATATGGAACATTGTAGTTTTTCTTTGAAAGTTGAAAGGAACGAGCTTCTAAACAAACAAAATTACTAGTATCAAAAGAACAAACCTCCAGCATCTCTCATTGGAGTCATGTATGGATGAAGTGGAGTCCGAGAAGGATGCATGGGTGTCTCACTTCCCATGCCATACCGAGATGAATCACTGGTAAACACATATAAACAGATAATATCAGAAACACAGAACTATGAAAATAACTCAAAAATTTAGGCAGAATGTTCATTACCGTTGCGGGGTGGACACAACCACATTGTCAGAAATATTACTTCGATCAACTGCAGAAACAATGCCAGCTAAAGTCAACATGCAAATCACAATAATCAAGAAACAACAATGTCATATTTAGAAATAAAAACTTGCCTAAAATGACCTTCATCTGAGACTCCAACTCAACTCGAACAGATTGGCCTTTGATCTCTACAACTCGCCCACGATAGCCCTTGAAAGGACCCTGACGAATCTTTACTGTGGTACCAACCAGAGCATCATGCCCTCCTCTTCCACCTCTATGCCTTCCTCCAGCTGTGACAGTAATGGGAACTTGATTATTGAAATCATTTTCATAGGAAAATAGGAATGATATGCAATATAAATATCAGTTGTTTTATCTCTATTCAAAAGGAGTGAAAGCTTAAAGTCGATGTCCTTAGGCACAGTGATTATCAGCAACTTACACTCAAATGGAGGACCTCCTCTCTGAAATCTCCTAGGAGACGGAGGTATACGTGGTGGAGGTTTGAAACTGCCAAATCTTGAGTAGGAATCACCCTGAATTTATGCATATGCAAACTAAAGGTCAGTTTGCTTTCAGTTATTTGATGTCTAACTTAATCACTTCACTAATCCACAATGACTTAAAGATTTCAAGAGATTTCAACCAAACTAGTATGTGTGTGTGTGTGAGTGTGTGTGTGTGTGTATATATATATATATATTACTTGTGATTCTGGTTATTATATATATATATAATAACCAGAATCACAAGTAATATATATATATATATATATATATATATATAAAGTGAACAGCCCCAAGCAAATCTTCTAGAGAGCGTACCCTTTGTTTCTACTCTTTCTCTCTTCTAATCTAAGAAAAAGAATATAAATAGGAAAAGAAAAAGAAGATTTTTTTCTATGGACCCCTTTTTCCTCCGACCAATGAGGTGATGACACATGCAAGCGTGCATATGAACTTCTAAAAAGTGGGTTCCAAACCTGGACGGCACTATGTAACTCAATCTATTATAGGGCTTTTTTTTTTTTAAGAATAGACTCTGAGATAGAGGATACTTTAAGGAGATTTTGTGTGTGTGTGTGTGTATATATATATATATATATACACATATAATAACCAGAATCACAAGTAATTTCTTAGAAGGTCTAGAAATAACGACAAAAGGTGATAATCATTCCACTCATTGTATTTTACGCAAGTTAGCATTATTGGTTTTATATAGATCACAATATAATATATGTGCAAATGATTCAGCCTGCAAAGCAGCAAAGTATAGAAACGGAAAATTCACAATTATTGACCTTTTATTCACAAATATAATCATAATAAGCTTACATTTCTCTCGCCATTGGCCCTTGCTCCTCCCACAACAACACAAGAATGGGATTTAGCACAGATAAATCCAGCATGTTCAAGATGATGGCGATCATAGATAAACAACACTCCTCTGTATATGTGTTCTACAGGGCCTTGTTTCCCCTGAAAGATATACAGTATGGAGGGTGAATTATGCAGAACATTTATAATAAGACGGAAAGAAAAAAAAAGGAAGAAGAAGAAGAAGGAGAAGCAATTTAGTGAAAATCTCACTTTGCAAGGACCGTCTACTATTCTAACAACATCCTTCACTGCTATGGTATTCTTATGCCGATCTTGAACATTAAATTTTTTGTCAACCTTGCACTTAATCTCCCTCAATCTAACAAGAGCAACCTCAGGTCTCTCTGGAACTCCCTTGAGAACCTGAAGTGAATTGGAACAGTTGAGCAGGATGGCAAAAGCAACAAGTAAACACTCAGTTAATTACTTGAGAGTGATTCCAAACCTGAAAGGCTTCACTTTCTACACGTATAATTACACCAAAGCTCATATTACTGCACCATATATAATAAACAAGTAAGACTAACTGCAACATAGAAACCACATATACAACCTAAAGCAATAAGCAGAGAAGCAGCAAATACTTGAAGAAATACTTACTCCAATAGCACGAGATCATGGAGCTCATATTCTCCAATTTTGGTGATACCAGTAGTTACCTCCGAGCTTTCAACAACATCATCAGCAAAAACACGGATCTGAAGTCAAGAGATTCATTTCCGTACATTATTTTACCTGTTATCAAGCTATTTAAAAACAAACTCAATTGCCATGCAGGAATATTTATCACTCACATGTTCCTTTGTTGTATCAGAGAGAATGATGAGCACATGCTGCTCAACCTTAACAACCATGCCAGTTGCACCCTCCTGGGTACCTGATACGACCTTCACATGGTTACCCGGTTCAAAATACTTGCAGAGCTCCTTTTCATTCACCGCAATAGTTCTCTGCCAATTAATAAATAGCAAATTCATTAATTGATAACCAATAATTTTAATATGATCATCACAAATGATTTGAGAACCCACAACAAAGAACCAATAAAGATACGTTCCAATAATTCTTACAGGAAGGTCCTTCATTTCAGGTCTGATATGGACATTTTCTTCATCAACTTTCTCAACCCATCCCTTAAGGTTTTTCAAATCTCCCTTGACCACTATTACTGCATCACCCTTCACAAAGTGGCCTTTCTTTCTGTTTGCAAATAAGGTTGATAGACTGGCCATATCACTTTCACCATTCTCAGTAGATGCACGAAACTTCTCAAGTTCATCAAAAGTTGGCTTGATATTCTGTGCACTAATTGACTTCATTGACACATTTTTATACAAGAAGCCATCTTTAAACAACATGCCACCGATATTTTCAAAATAATCACCAGTAATGGGATCTCTTCTTCGCTCTACACGAATATGTAGTTCCCTGAGAACAGCAGATCATAAGCACAAAAATCAATTACATTTATAACATATATTTTCAATAGAATAATGCTGCAAAGAGAATTGCAAAACCAGCATTACCTGGCTTCATCTACATTCATAAAACGTGGAGGAGGCACAAATGCCTTCTTTTTTGCAACCTCTCTGCCCTCCTATAAAATTGCAAACAACAAAAAAATATCTAAAATATCTTATAATTATGGAAGAAGTACAAAGAATGTCAGTTCAACGCCTCAAGCAAATTGATAATGTCAACAATTAAACAGCAAGAAAATTCTGAAATTATGTGGCAGTACTGCTATTTCTCCAGAAAAATGGAATGGGGAAAGGGAAAAAAAACACTTCATTAAAGCAACATTCATTATTAAAAGGTATTAGACAAGTTCACATGCCTGAGAAGAATAACAAGGAATTTTACACCCAATACATTTACCATGATTGAATAATGAAGAGCAAAAATACCAGTTTATTTGCAAGAGCTTGCATGTCAATTCGTGGAATTAACTTCACTTGAACTCTCTGCCGTACATTATCTACATCAACCACCTGGGAAATGAGAACCCTTTGAGAAAGTATTTAAAAAAAAAAAGGAAAAAAGGAAAAACAAAGGTCAAAATCATACTTTCGCCAGGTCCCCTTTGTAAGTCCCAATCTTCATTCTGACCCAGGTATCCCTTGAAAGATCTATTGCTTTACTTTCAACTGAAAGAACATCAGTCATTTCTTTGATTGGCACGAGCATTATCTTTTGAGCATATATATTGCGCAGACCTTTGCACGCCTAAAGAAATACAAAATATGCACGTCACTTATTTAAGATATATGCTATTTGCAAACATCAGAATTCATACCATACACAGTAATCAGCTTTATATATGACATACCTCCCTCACATGGGCTTCCTTGTCTGCTTCTATATAAATATAGTTCTTGAGATGATCAAGAGCAATAGCAGACCTGATTTGCAACTCCGATCCTTTATCAATATACTTTTGCATTAGGCAAACAGCTGTTTCCCTTTCACGACCAATCTGATTTATATTAAAGCCCAGTTTAATGAATATAATGGAAGGAAAATAAAATATAGGGGCACCAAAAAGGAAATAGCTATAAACCATACCGCACATTTCACCATCCACAACTTTGGATCCCGAACAGAAGGCAGAAGAGCTTGTTGCTCCACTTCTGTTGTCTCTTCATCATATTCTGTGTGACTTGACCTTGCATATCTAGCTTGAATGCTTCTCTCAAGAGCTTCGACATCTTCTTGCTCGTCCTCGCGAGGAAGCAATGGCCTTCGATGAACCCTTCTACCATCATCTTCATCAGGTAGATCAGCTCCATTATCAACTATAAAACCTGCATTTCAATACATGAACCTCAGCCTTTGTCATCACAAACCACAACACTACCTAATGAAGAACATTCTTCCATATTCAATAGTTTTCCCGCAATTGATGTTTATCATGTATAGCAGTTACAAAACTGACCTTAAGTATAGCAGTTACAAGAAGAAACATAACCAACATATGAAACTTGCAAGATTCATGATCAATTCATAACTTACAATAGCAGAAAACTGAAGCTCATAGTGATATATTAACAAAAGAAATAAAGAAAGGACAGAACAGAACAGAAACCAGGGCATATCAATGTAATCCTTGGATGCAGCAAACCCCAAAAGTTCAATTGAAGAAAAAAGCACATAAAAAATGCCAGAATCGCTGGTAAAGTAATAGGTAATCATACTACAATAATATGGCATATGCCATCATATGCTCGCTACCTAATACAGCATAATTCCTAAAATATTCAAAAAAATATGACTTTAGGTAATATACCATCTTCAAGAATATAAGGGACCAACAATAAGAAGCTCAATGAAAAGAAACTAACGATGCCATATTTCATAATAATTTAAAAAAAAAATCCTATACCCCTTGATATCCACCTAGTCGCCCACCAGTATATCACAAAAATCCAGAAGGGTAGAAAAAGAGCTCAGCCAACCCACTGCCATTTTCGCCTAGCTCTAATAATTACACTACCTGGGTACAAGTAGTGTGCAACCAAGATATTATGGAAATTGTACCATGCCACCATATTCCTGGCTATAGGACAATGCAGTAATAATAATTTTAAACTCTTCTTTCATGGGCCTAAACACTCTTATAATAGTATAACTAATTCTTGAACCACAAAAAAAATCCAATTCAAACAATCCACAAAGTCTTCAGTAAGGGAATGTCCAAACTAAATAATGCTTAATGCATTCTCACTCAACAGTCCCTGGATATTAGCAATATTTTCAAGGATAGAATTGGCAACTACAAAAAATGCAGAATGCTTAATTTCAAATACTCAATAGCTTTTACTTTGGAAACTAAGTATACTTTAATCCTCAGGTAGTGATTTCATGCTTTAAGCATTGAAATTATTAAAGAGAAAAACAATTGCCAAAAGAGGCAGAAGCAATTCTAGACCCGTCCAATCGAATTCCATTGATTCAGTAAAAGCTCTTCTTAATTCATGCAGTGCCCAGTCAGCTATAACACTGAATGAGATTACCTCCATCAGTATTTTTGTTGCACAATGAGCCAACTTATCAGTAGTTTAGTATGAAAAGTATGGTCAGTGGGACACTATAGCATGCATTATATTTTATGCTGTCTCTACAAAGCAGAATCTGACTCTTTCTCAGTAACTTCTACCAAGTAAACAAATAAAAGAGTATTGCTATCCCATTCAAATTTTCATATTCTCTGTACGCAACTATGCTTCAGATTCACCCCAACTGATACATTCATCAAATGAGGGCACCAAAACATTTCAGATGTCAGAAAAAAAAAAACTAAAACTTTTGAAAGAGAATATATCAAAACTTAAGAAGTCATTAAAGAACTATAACTTCCCCAAGATTCACAAGGAAACTACCATTTCCACCAGACAACCCAAATTCACACAGAAACCATAGAACACCGAAAGTGTCCAAAATTAAGTATTTAAGTGCCATTTCACATTCGTTAACCTAAATTTAAAGAAATTAGAACAAATCTATCGAATCAGCAAACAAACAGGAACCGTAAAGAAACAACGTACCGTCCTCAAGATCCTCATCCTCCTCCTCCTCCTCCTCGCTGTCGACTTCAGCCTCAAGGTCAAAGAAATGAGTGCCGGACCTTCTCTTAGCTTTCTTCCTACTGCCACCACCGCCATACTCATCATCATCGTCCTCTTCTTCATCCTCTTCATCATCCTCCTCAGCAACATCATCTATAAAATCTGATCTCCGTCTCTTCCTGCCAGAGCCTCCTCTAACAACCTCCTCCTCCTCTTCTTCGTCGTCCATCACCGGCTCTTGCTCCTCGTAATCTTCATCTTCTCCTTCGAGCTCGTCGCCGTCGTCGTCTCTGCGAGGCATGCTTGTTTTGCTGGATCAAAATTTGCGTCTTTTGGGGGTGTGATATGGTAGATGTGGGAATTTTAGAGTGAGGTCTGATTTGGGGGTTTTATACGGTGAAATAAAATCGGAACTATTTTACAACCCTAGGCTGTGAAGAAGAGGGGATTGGGGATTTCAGATTAATTGGGTTCCTTTTACCAGCCGTTAAGCCGAGGGAAGGCGAGATAAAAATTGAGAACAGGTTAAAAAATAAAAAATTGGGAGCGATACGATGTCGTTGTGATTGTTTATGTATATTTGTAAAGAGAGCAGATTGGTCACTCCAATCCGGTCGTTTTAGAAGTTTTCATGTTGAGAACTGAACTGGAATGGAAATCAGAGTTGGCCCAAAGCACAAATGACAAACTTGGACTTGATAATGGAAGATGAGGATTTGGGCTATGGCCCAAAATTCTACATTCTCGAGCTTCCAACCACCAATTATTTTTTCTTTTTTTAAGTATTAAATTTTTTATACAAAGGAAAAATGAAAGAAAGAAATGAGAACTCTCTGTTTCTGAGATATTCCTTTAAAAACTATAAGGATTTTTACTAGATTCGAATTCAAAACATCACTCTATTACTATCGTTATATTAGTATCACAGAACTAACACATCTTTAAACCTTATGTCTCTGCTTAATTACTTTATAATTTTTTTTTGGCTTACGATATCTATATATATATATATATAGATTGAGAGAGTACAATTTTTTTAGGCAAAAATATCTTTTTTATATTTCTTTTATTTACTAAAAAAATTGACCTATAATTAATATAAAACCATAAATAAAAAATATAATGGAATAAAATATGATTAATTTGTTAAGAAATAATTGCGAAATATTAGGTAATTTGTATGCATTCTTATGGAAAAGACTTATATTCTAAGGTCATCATTTATCGCTCTATATAGTTTGGTTGATTATGAAAATGGATTTGACATATATATAATATCATTTTTTTTTATTATTATTCCTTTTACCTTTTCTCTAATTAGAATATAAAATTGCAACTTTATTTTTACTATTCAATTTTGATTTAAATTATAATAATAATTTTCTAAATTCAAGTTTTTGTTTTATCGTAATAATTTATCACCTGCATTTCAAGTATGCATCAAACTTTTATGTTAATTGTTATTTGTACTAATAACAATTTCAGTGGTTAGTTTATCAATTTTTATCCTATTTATTAACCTACAATTTTTTTATCGTATTTATCAAATTAAGTAAAAAATATATTTTTTCTATATTAATAAAATGATAAAATTAAGTTTATATTTTCTCATCCCAACACTAAAAAATAAAAAAATAAAATAAAATAAAATATAAAAACAACCGGCAGCTTGGTGGAAATGGGAAGCTGCAGCTTTCCATCATAAAATAAAAAAAAATAAGGTCAAGTTCAATTCCGCAGCATCCTGTTACGGAATTGTAAAACACTCAAACTCTCAAAATATATAATTTTCAAAACACCCAAAAATTTAAAATATTTTTTAAATAAATATTATTTATCCAACCCATTGGATCAATTCATGAGCTAAAAATTTAGTCAATTTTTTTAATAAAAATAATTATCGATATAATAACGAGATATAAAAATGACTATCAATATTGGCTTAAATGGGTGATGGCTCAAATGGATCGAATGAAGGGCTGAATGGGCCGATATGTGAGTCGACTTATTTGACCCATTTTTTAACGAAAATAATTATCGATACAATAGCGGGATACTAAAATTATTACTATAAAAAATATTTGCCCATATGGATCGGGCGGCCCAAATTTATCGTATGGAGGCCCAAACGGACTGAAATATGGATTCCAATTGTATTTTTTATGATTATGGAAATGTTTTTCTACTTATAAAATATATATGCTTGTAATCTCCTTAATATTTGGATTCTTCTTCATTTTTTTTTGTATTTTAAACCACATATATCTACTTAAAGACTTTGATACTTTATCAACTTCTAAATTAATTGAAGACTTTGATTTACAAACAAACTTAAAGAAGACTAGGAAAAATGTTAAGTCAACGTTATTATTGAATAAAAGCTTGCTTAAATACAAAAACATCCTAGCTAAAATGTAATAAATCTCAACTAAAAAATATCTTGATTGACAACTACCAAGATATATCACTCAAGATTTTCTTTATTCCATAGGGCTTGATTGACAACTATTGTAGCAGCAATGCCTCTATTGTTGATTGGCCAGCAATTTCTTATTTATTTGAACACCAAGAAAAACAACCTGAGCCAAAAATAAAAGGACATATCTAAAATGTAGTAGGAAATCTGCCATATCTCTTTTGTATACAACCAAACAGCCAAATAGAACCAACCATGAACAACAAAATAAAATAAAAAACCATATAGAGTTAAAGTTACCTTATTTCGAATATCACTAGTAAAGAAGGCTCTTTTGGTACTGAAACAAACTGCAAAAACACAAAAATCGAATCCCTAATTCATTAAAATTTCCATTTACATTTGCTTAAACTCATCATAACAGAAACTGGAGATTCTTACTCTTGAACACAAAGAATGGTGAGACCGCAGAGGAGATTAAGCAAAGGCTGCTCTGCTTTAAATTCAAACAGAAGAGTCTATGAAAAAAACATGGAGACTAATTCTTAGAGATTTTAATACAGTTTTGTTCTTATATTATGCTGCAGCAAAGTAATTTCTAAGCCATGCATTCTTTCAGATATCCCAAGCTCTTAGTCTATCCTCAGGAACTTAGCCACAAATTTGAGATATATATGCAATTAGTGGCAGAGCCACTTGTAGAATTTGCAAACTTAAAGGGCATAGAGATAGTCAATGGATGGATCAATAATCTAAAATTAAAGACTAAAAAAAAAATCAAACGATAATAAAGAAATTAGTTACCTGTAATTTCAAAAGAAATCAATCGGCATTCATTAGATCTGGGTAATTTTTGGTGGTCTTATGTTCGCCGGCGTCCATTAGAGAGAAGAGAGGAATGAACGAGGTGAGTATCTAAGAAACCACCGGCCACCGCTAGCTCTGTCGCGGTGCAATTGGGGTTCTTGAGGCAGCGCGGGTGGAAAGGGGCAGGGAGGACTAGGTGGGGACACTACAAGAAAATCATATTTTAGAGACGAAAAATAAAGACGGAATTCCGTCTCTAAATACAAATAGTGATGGAATTAGAGACGGAAAGATACGGTCTCTATTTGGTCGGTTGCTAATTTTAGAGACGGAATATTTTCGTCTATAATTTTAGAGATGAAAATTTATATTTCATCTCTAAAAATAAAGACGGAAATTTACTTTCGGTTTCTATTTTTAGAGACGGAAAGCAAATTTTTGTCTCTATTTTTTAAAGGTTTTTTTTAAATATATATAATAATAAATAATATTAAAATTATAATTGTCAAAATTTCTATAATGAAATAAGTATTAAATAAAAAATAAATAGATTTAATAAAAATGTAATTAATAGTGTATTAATATATATATAATTTAGTAACACTACAAATAAACGTACGTGAACAAATTAAAAACACTAATTAAGCTGGAGGTGAATGTGGATGATCAGCCGACGGTGCTTACGTATCATCAGATAGTCTTCGACTAATGAAATCCTCTAACCTATTAATACAGTTCATTAATATGTCGATTGTACTGCAAAATTCAATGACCTCATTAGTAGTTGTCGTAAGCCTACTAGCCGTAGCTGTAGAGGATGAGGAGGCATGAGAATAGCAAGTATTTGCATAAGAGCCCAAACCGAAGACCCGTCAACGGCGGTCCCTACCGCCAGCTGTGTCATAAAATACCTGAGCATGGTCCACATTATCGCCATCTGCTTGCTGACTTTGAAGACTCTCTAGTACCCGCTCCTGTAATTAAAATTATTCGAATATTATTTAGTACTAAAATTATCGTATTGAAGACATTGTCAAAAACCTTTTTTTCTATATGCATCACTTCTAAATTATGTCGTATTATATTTGATTTCCAATATGACAAATCCCAAAATATACTATGTTTTCTCCAACCAAAGTTTTTAAAAATGTTACTATTGACTTCTTTAGCTTCAACTTCTGTTATTTTCATCAACCTTAATTCATCAATCTTTTGCAAGATTTCTTCACCAGATCTATTAGGTGGAGGAGGGGCGTGGACAACTTTGTTCTTAAGGAACCATTGTTTATTTCATCTAAAAGGGTGATTTGGAGGAAGGAATTTTCTGTAATTATCAAACCACGATGTTTTACTCCCATTAGTAAGATAAAAAGCATCCGAATTATTGCCACAATAAGGGTAAGCTAATTTTCTCGCCGTGCTTCAACCTGACAGCATAGCATATGCAGGGAAATCGCTAACTGTCCACATCAAAACTGCTCTCATCATGAAATTTTGTTTAAGGGACACATCATATGTGAGCATACCGAATTCCCATAGTTGATGCAATTCATAAATCAATGGTTGTAGGAATACATCAATATTTTATTTTGGATTCTTCATGTTCGGAACAATCGCTGTTAAAAACATGTAAGCCTCTTTCATGCACATCCATTGAGGCAAACTATAAGGAATTATTATGATTGGCCATGACAAATATTATTGGCCTGATAGCCCAAAAGGCTGAAAACTATCAGTGCTTAAACCTAGTCTCATATTTCTACTATCAGCAGCAAATTCAAGGTGAATGTTATTGAAATATTTTCATGTAACTGCGTCCGATGGATGGCTCATTACTCCATCCGTCTGTTCATGTTCATTATGCCATCTCATATGAGATGCCATTACATCGAACGAATACAGTCTCTGAAGTCTTGGAGTAATAAGAAAATAATACAACCGCTTCCATGATACTAATTTCTGCTTCCTATTAGCATTCAGTGGCTTGAACCTCGGTTGATTACAAAATTTGCAATTCATTAATTCTATATCATCTCCCTAGAAAATCATACATCCAAGCTGACAGCAATCAATTTTTTCTACTGGCAAACCAAGACCCCGAAGCAACTTCTTCATATCGTAAAAACTGTCAATCATGTTATTATCCAAATGCAATGATTCATTGTACTAAGCCAGGATTTCATTTAAACTACGATCAGAAATATGACCTTTAGATTTGATGGTCAATATTCGAGTAACAGAGCCTAGCTGTGTCATATTATCACAGTCTGGCCATAATTACTAGTCAGCTGCATTAAGTAAGTCAAAAAAAATTTTGGTTGCCGGGTTGGGTTCTTCTTGGATATTGCCTAAATTGGGCTGAAGTGAATTTTTTGCTGCTTTAAAAACCATTTGGACATAGGAATTTTCTGTAGCACAAATATTGCTTGTCATAAAATCAGCCCCCTTGAAATTCAACTTCAACTACATTCGGTCTAAATTTCAAACTTCTAGACGTGCTACAAATTATTGGCTCTCCATGCCTTGTCCATTCAAAATAATTGGGCACAAATCCTTTTTTTAGCAAATGGAGATGCACATCCTCCGTAGGAAGATAACACATGTGTTTGCACTTTTTGCATGAACATCTAATTTTTGATTCGTCCACGTATGCAGGTTGAGAGATTGCATACTCAATAAAAGATTGAACTCTTTCAGCAAACTCTAAATTAATGTAACCATCAAGCGTTAATCTTCTATACATCCAACTTCTGTCTAAATTACTCATTATTGTTAAACTGTTCCGCAAAAATCATAAATACATAGTTAGTACCATCACGTGTCAATTTTCATATTTTTTTCAAATCAATTCTATATTCTATTTCTTCACATTAATTCATAATTAGTTTTACCAAATTATAAATATAATAAAAATATCAATGTAATAAAAATTATAATAAAATATATATACACAACAATAAATATAAAGACGAATAAAATACCACAATAAAAAATTAATACATATAAATACTTATTATTAACAAAATCAATTTAATAAAGGTTAAAAACAAACCTTTAGCGAAGTAACCAGTCGAAGAGGAATGGTGTGACGCGCGCTGGAACCAGCAAGACCCTCATTGAGCCCGTCTTTTGGGGCTCGAGGGATTGGTTCGCGTCTTTTTGATCTTGGGCATCATGAGTTATTTTGGATGCCTTCTTCCCAATAGAACATTGAAAAGCATCATCTAAACTCACAACGCCTTTAGGCACCTTTGAGATATTTTAGAGTCGCCACCTAATTTATAAGAAATTGGGAAAGGTTTCTAACCTCTATTGGTATAAACCAGAGAAGGTGTTCGGAACTTCACTCTTATTAATGACTTAAGTTTATAAATGAGTTTCTAAAAAATTAAAATTCTATTTCTCATCTCACGCGATAATACAATAAATTAAAGCGCATTCATTCACATATGAAAGCGATAAATAAAGCAGTAAATAAATAAACTATAAAAATAAAAATTGGGATAGAACAATCCCCAAAATGAATAAAAATAAACAAAAGAAAATGGGACAGAACAATCCCCCAAATAAGAAAATATAAATAAATAAAATTGGCTTAACATAAATGAGTAAATAAACACATATAAGAAATTAAAATGCAACATACATAAATCGGGTTATTCATTAAAATTTAGGATCATTGGTTCCTTTTTATTTATTAGAAAAAATGGAGAACTATTTTTAGGATATTGATTGGAAAAAAACCGGGATAAGTGATCATATTTTATGAAAATTTAGTTCTTTATTTGATATGAGATTTTATTGGTTAAAACATGGACATTGGTCCAATTTATTAGGAAAAGTCCCAAATTATTATTTATCTAAAAAACGTAATTTTCTGTAATACGGATAATAATAAAAAAATATATATTTTACATACAATACATAAAAAAATAATATAAATAAAATAAACACATCAATTAAAATGCAAACCCTTAAATTGGATGGTCTCTAATTCCCCGGCTCTCCAACCTGTGCGTGAATATGACTCGCGAAGACAAATAATTTTGAGACAATAAAAGATAAAAATGAAATAAAATGTTAGTAAAGTAAATTAAATAATTAATATGAACAAATAAATTAATTGAATAAAGTAATTAATTAAAATGATTAATAGATCAATCAATTAAACTAATTAAATATAAACAAATAGAAATAAATAGACATAAAATAATTGCATTAAAGAAAGAAAAAAAAAGCAAAGATAGCATGCAGCAAATAAAGGAAAACAAGAGAAAACGGGGCAGTGAAGAAAACACAGGAAAACGCTGATTTTAATTCTAAAAAAAAAAATAAAAAATCACAAACTCAAATCACAACAAACAGGCATACAAATGAATTAACAACCAACAATGGCATTAATAATTAAGACAAAAATTAAATAGACAGAACAGAAAAGAGAAGGAACGGACAGAGAAGAAGGGGCAGCGCACGACTCGTGCGTCTCTTACACGACTCGTGCAAGAGGTTCACGTCTCGTTAACATCTTGCACAAATCGCGCAAGAGGTTCACGAGTCGTGAACAATTTGCACTACTCGGACAGAGAAATAGAAAGCATGGACAACAAGAAAAGACTCACGACTCGCAAGCAACGCTGACGCCTCGAACAGAAACGAAGGGACAATCAGAAAAACGTAAAAACATGGATGATGAACAGAGTATTTGAGGAAACCAAATAAACACAAAATCATGCGATCAAAACATGCAAAATATCATGCAAACATGTTTATTTAATCCTAATAGCTACTTATGATCTATGTCTGATAACAAACGATAACAAACATGCAAATAACATATTAACAAAATCAAATAAAAAATAAACAGAGTATGTGCAAAAAGAAGAACTAACTGGTAAAGCAAAACGAGAAAGAGAAAGAAAAGGAAAGAAAGAAACAAAGAGACAGTAATCCAAGTATTTACCCTCAGAATGATATTTGATCTTTGATCTGCAAATGATGAAGTTATGGCTTCTTGGATTCAAGAGCAAACTCTCAGTGTTTTTTTTTCTTTTTAAAACCGAAAATCCTTTTTCTCTCAAAATCCTTTTTTTCTTTTTCCATCCCCCTCCTCCAATAATGCTTTTTTTCTTTTAATATCCCAGACATGATTTGGTTGTTTCCCACCAAACCAGCCAAATGCCAATACCTTTCAAAACCAACCCTCCCGAAACCATGGAAAAGGAGAAGCTGGGGGAGAGAGACGGGCAGGTGAGTGAGGCTCCTCACTAACGTGAGGCAACGTGAGATGGGTCTCACTACCCAAACCCAAAAACTAATTTAATTTATTTTTTTTTTAATAAAGAAACGAAAAACATTATTTTCCGATGAAACCATTACTTCTATTTGCTTCTAGCCCGCGAACAAGCAACATTTTCATCATTGGATAACTTCGATCTGCGCTACCTCAGGATCTGGTGTCTACAGATGGTAGTTGGGGGCAGCGGCGAAACGCAGTCCAAGCCTGACCGAATAGAGGACGCAGATGGATGGGAGCAGGAACAAGCATACAGGGGAGCTAAACGGCGATGGCGGGTTACATGCATTAAGATATATAATATAATTTAAGAAAATTTAAAATTATACTGACATTCATAAATCATACATACACATCCCAGAAAATTAAAAATAATGCAAAATTAAAACAATACTACATACAATAAGAAATATACATCAAATTTTGAAATATTTTAACTATAATAACAATATTTACAATACAAAATATATGGACAATCTGTTCGCAAAACTACTGTAACACACATATATGGTCCAGTAAGGGCCATGTATCGAATGTAAACCAACTACATTCTTTTTTATATCTAAAATTGAATTAATACTTGACAACTTCCTTTACTTTTGTAAATTAAAATGCTCAAAATTCTGTAAAAAAATGGACAGAGTTTCCCTTATACGAGTCCCTATCCCCCTGTTACAAGTATCCACGTATCTCAACTCCATAACAAAACCAATGCAATATCAAATTTTCCCATCCACCTCAAATATAAAAATAAAAGGGCAAATTCACTAACAGTTGTGAATTTATTCTTTCAATTCATACGTTGTCCAAAAGAAATTACTAAGTCCAAGTATCTATACAACTACTAAATTTGTATTTTAATTTACCCATTCACACTATGGCACCATATGGCCTAATTACAGTATCATTAATACACAGTCATTACAGTATCATTACTACACGGTCATGAAATATATATACCCAGAATAATAAATATTAACACAAATAAATTATCTAATTAAAACAACTTATTTCAAATATATACGTATTATTAGCAAACTAATTTTAATACAGAATAACTTACCTCTGGTAAAACAACCAATGAGAGAAGGAGATTCGGCGCATAGGGGAGCTAAATGTGGAACCCGTTGTGGCGGTGACGGGTACATACAATAACAAATATAATATAATTTTAATATTAATTTTAAGTATAACAACATACGTAATACACACTTACAAAAAAAATTAAACATAATATAAATTTAAACAACACTACATATAATAACAATTATACCACAAAGTTAATAATATTTTAGCTATAATAACATTATACACAATACAAAAAATATACACAAAAAAAAATTATACATACACATAATTAAAACAATAGTACATATAATTTTAACAAACATGCCATAAAATAAAGAAAATTATATCAACATAATAACAATCATAATAGAAGATATATACACCAAAATAATATATGTACACAAATTTAATACCAAAATAAAACATTGACAATATGCCACCATTTCAAAAAATATATATAAATATAATAAACAATTTAATACAATATAATATATATACACAAAACATTATGTATATACACAAATATGCAACAAAATTATAAATAATATAAACATAATAACAATTACAATTTAATATACACACAAAAAATAACAACATACACAAATAAAATAACACATTCAAACAATATTACACACAATATTCCACAAATTTCATAATTTTATAAATAATATAATAATCATAATACAATATAAATAAAATAAAATTAAAAATAATATACACATAAATATAATACTAAATTAAAATAATACATAAAAAAGAAAATACACAAATACAGAAAATAAAATAAAAAAAGAAATACATACCGTACGTGGTTGAAGATCTCGCCAGAAGAGGAGAGCAGCCGGCGGCGGGAGGCACCACAACGGCAGGAGGTGGAGGCAGAACCACTGCCGCGTGCATGGGAGGGAGCAAAACTCCCGATTCCTCGCGCAAGGGAGTGGAGGCGCCGGAGGACAATGGAAAGCTGGCGTTGATGTCGCTGGGACCCGGGATCTGGGCGGCGCCGGAGGACAGAGGAGGGGGTGAAGGGGGCCGAACAGATCGGGAAGAGGGGAGCAGGGAAAGAAGAGGGAGAGAGAAAGAAGAAATAAAATATATAATTGGTTGTATCATAACTCTATTTGAATCTCTTATGGTTGTTAGGGTTTTTATGCTGTGAGCTGTGCTCAACTTTTCTTTTTTTACCAAAAAAAAAAAATAGAACGGGGGCATTATGAGGAAGAGAATACTGTGGATGGAAAGAAAGTCATCGGCAGCTGCTAAGTTCTAAACTCCACATGCTTAAGATGTCGGTATCAGGCTGCATTAAATAGGAATCATAATGTAACGCTTGCTTCTTACATAACACATTTTGACAAATACCCTTACCCCAAATGCATGCTAATTCCCTCTTGTTTTATTCCTTGATATAACAAATGACTCGATTTTTGGTTTATGTCTACTCATCTTATAATACAACAAACACACTTGATATCTACTATCTACCAAACATAACTGTTGCTTAAATAATCCTATATTCTTTTCAGTCTTTAAAGTTTAAACATTTATTTTAGCAAAAAATAAATAACTTATGTTTTATTTTAATAAATCCATTAAATTAATAGTATTTTGCTACTCATTGAATCAATTGTATATTATGTAGTAAAAAAATATTTATAAGTATAATAAAAGATAATAAATATCAAAGAACTTAATGGATAAAACGTTAAATAAACACCCACCCGAAAATTATATATATGGTTGAGAGCTGGAATCCTAAGTTGAAATGTTATAAATAAAAACAAATAAACATTAAGAAGAAAAATACTAAAAATGGTTCACTACAAGAAATTGTGCTTTTCCCGACGGAAATTCCCGACGGAAAATAAGGAATTTCCGTCGGGAAATAAAATTACCGACGGAATAAAATTCCGTCGGGAAATTAGGCGTAGGCAAATTTCCCGACGGAAATTCAATTTCCGTCGGTAATTTTTATCGACGGAAATTCAATTTCCGTCGGAAAAATTACCGACGGAAATTCAATTTCCGTCGAAAAAATTACCGACGGAAAAAATTCCGTCGGTAAATTTGCCTACGGAAATTGAATTTCCGTCGGTAATTACCGACGGAAATTCAATTTCCGTCGGGAAAATTACCGACGGAAATTCAATTTCCGTCGGGAATATTTACAAATTAAAAAAAAAATAATTATAATAACAATACCAATTACCATAAATAAATAATAATAAATTAACAATACAAATTAACATAATAATAATATTAATTAAGGTACAAATTTTACTGATTTTAATTTAATAATAATAACATATTGAATAATAATAATAATAATAACTAAAATTAACACAACTTCTTAATAAAAATAATAACAACACTAATAATATATCTACTTAACATACCCATTAAATAATAACAATAATAATTAACACAACTACTTAATAAAAATTATAATAATCAGAATAATAATTAGGATAAATATTTAATAATATTAATAACAATACCAATTAGCATACCCAATTAACAATAATAATAATAACTAAAATTAACACAACTTCTTAATAAAAATAATAACAATAATAATAATTAAGATAATTATTTAATAAAACTATTAATAATACTAATTAACCTACCCATTACATAATAATAATAATAATAATAATTAGCACAACATTACAATAATCATAATAATAATTAAGATAAATATTTAATAATACTCATAATTATTATAATTAACATATCCATTAAATAATAATAATAACAATTATACTAATAATGTTAATAATAATAATAATAATAATAATAATAATAATAATAATAATAAAATTTATAATTAATAAATAAAGAAAAAAAAAAAAAAACCTTACCTTACCTTCCTCGCCGGTCACCACAGCAGGAGGCCACCGGAGGCACCACAGGCGACCGAACGGCAGGGGGAGGCGGAGATCCACGCGTCGCCGACCGCAGCACCCACCGCAGCTCGCCGGCGAGGGAGATCGGGGGCGGGGGGAAGGGAAAACGTGAGAGGGGAGCGGGGGAGGAAGGGAAGGGAAAAGGGGGAGGGGGGAAGGGGAAAACGGCGCCGGAGGTGAGGGGGAGGGGAGATCTGCGCCGGGGAGGGGAGGGGGAGCCGGAATGGCGGCCGGAAGGAGGGCAACGGCGGCACAGTCGCTGGGCAGAGAGAGGAGGGAGGAGAAGAGAGAGGGGAGAGGGAGGGGAGGGAGAGAAGGAGACCGGAGGTGGGTGGTCCGGCTCGGATCGGCGGCGGAAGTCGGTGGGCCGGCCGGATCTGCCGGTGGAGGCACGCCGGAGGTGGGCGGCGGCGGAAATCAGTGCAGAGGAGGAGGGATCGGGAGGGAGAGGGAGAGGGAGAGGGAGGAGAGAAGAGGAGAGAGGGATGTGGGATTTTAATTTAAAACTTTTAGCGACGGAAATACATTTTCCGTCGCTAAAAGTAGCGACGGAAATTGAATATCCGTCGCTAAATTTAGCGACGGATATTAATTTCCGTCGCTAAAATTGTAAATTATTATTTTTAAATAAATTTAGCGACGGAAATTAATTTCCGTCGCTAAATTTAGCGACGGAAATTAATTTCCGTCGCTAAAATTGTAAATTATTATTTTTAAATAAATTTAGCGACGAAAATTAATTTCCGTCGCTAAAATTGTAAATTATTATTTTTAAATAAATTTAGCGACGGAAATTAATTTCCGTCGCTAAAATTATAAATTATTATTTTTAAATAAATTTAGCGACGGAAATTCAATATCCGTCGCTAAATTTAGCGACGGAAATTACATTCCGTCGCTAATAATATAAATTATATTTTTTAGAAAATATTAGCGACGGAAATTTGATTTCCGTCGCTAATTTTAGCGACGGAATTTTATTCCGTCGCTATTTCGGTCGTTAAAAATGGAGGGAAAGTACTCCCGCCATTTTTAGCGACGGTTTATTTTTCCGTCTCTAATTAGCGACGGATTTATATTTCCGTCGCTAATTAGCGACGGAATAACAATTCCGTCGCTAATTAGCGACGGAATTTGGTCCGTCGCTATATTTCCGTCGCTAAAAACCCATTTTCTTGTAGTGGTTTAGAAAATAGAAATACATAGAAACCAGTAAAGTAAAAGAAGAGAAGAAAAGGTGGCAAGAAATAAGAAAAAAAAGGCATGCAGTTTTAGACAAATTGAAAACGCGGCAATACCTGCCGCGACTATTTATAGACTTCATCAGCTATTTCAATTGCTATACTCATACGCATTACAAGCTTCTCTTCTCCTGTCGTCTTCTCTCGTCAAAATGCTAAATTACAATCTCAATTATCTGCTTCTTTCTCTTCTTATAACATCCATTAACTTAGCTATTTCAAATGGCCAACTTCGAGTTGGGTTCTACTCCAAGACATGCCCATCTGCTGAATCCATTGTTCGCAAGACTATTCAGGCTGCTGTTTCTGATGACCCCCAAGATGCTCCTAGATTGCTCAGACTATTCTTTCATGACTGCTTTGTTCAGGTCCTTTTCACTTGAAAACAATGCAACCATGCACATCAATATCATTCTTCGTGCATAATGTGTGATCGATGTGCGCCTTGTCTAGATTTTTCACTTAACTCTCAGTATTTTTTCTTAAAAAATTATTTTTGTACTCTCCTTTTTTTCTCATTAGTCTATGATAAAGTCCATTTTTGCTCCGGTTAGTCCCTTTGTGTTGATTAACTTGACAGTCAAATGCTTACGTGGAGCTAATTAACACTTTATGCCAACTAATGGGTGGATGAAAATGGACTTTAACTGTAATCGGCTTTTTGTTCACATATATTTATTAATTAATATGATGGGTTTGTGTTTGATTTAGGGGTGTGATGGGTCAATTTTGCTTGAGAATGGGGATTCAGATGAGAGAAGAGCAAGTGGGAACTTAGGTCTTCGAGGTTTTGAAGTGATACAAAATGCCAAATCACAATTGGAAAGGGAATGCCCTGGAGTTGTTTCTTGTGCAGATATTGTAGCTTTAGCTGCGCGTGACGCTGTTGCGTTGGTACTTGATTTTTACATTGCATTACATAATTCATGCTATAATTATATACATATTAACTGTTTAATATGATGGTTTGAAAGACTGATGGGCCATTTTATGAGATCCCAACTGGACGAAGAGATGGTCGGATCTCAAAAGTTTCCCTAGCCGCGGATTTGCCAGATGTGGATGACTCAATTAACCTCCTTAAGTCTAAGTTCCGAGAGAAAGGCCTTTCAGATAAAGATCTTGTCCTTCTAAGTGGAGGTACCTTCATGTATATTCCTCACCTTTTTTGGGTTAATTATTTCGGTAATCACAGAGGTGTTGGTGTAATTAAGCTATGGTAAAATAAATAAATAGCCATAAAATCATCACAGTTTTCATTAATTTCACAAAAAATAATTTTGATCCGCAGTACAATTTCAAGGCCGGATTAATTTCATATGGTGCTAATATGACATTTTATAATTGGGGGTAACTAGGCCTAAAATTGTACAGTCAGATCAAAATTACTTTTTTTAAAAAAATTAATTAAAATTTTGATGAATTTACTGTTGAAAAAAAACTTGTGACCACAGTGTAATTACCTTCATATTTTTGTGACTGCTTAAGTAATTAACTTTTTTTAAGCAATTTTAGGGTGTCTTGTTATTACTATGAATTTAATAAATATATTATTATTGAATAAACTGCAATATGGCTCCTATTTCTTACAATTAATTTGTCCCATAATCCATTTTTAATAGGTAATTACTTATCAACTACTTAATAGCGCATCGACTAAAAATTTTTCAGGTGGACATACAATTGGGACGACTGCATGCTTCTTCATGACACAGAGACTGTATAATTTCAGTCACCATGTTGGTTCCGATCCATCAATCAATTCCAATTTGCTGCGACAGCTTAATTCTAAATGCCCCTTTAATGGAGATGTCAATGTTCGATTACCACTTGATTGGTCGTCTGAATTAAAATTTGATGATCATATCTTCCAAAATATCAGAAATGGTTTTGCTGTTGTATCATCTGATGCTAGGCTTTATGATGACAAAAACACCAAGAAGATAATCGACTCTTATTTTGACTCTAAAATGTCCAAAAACAGACCATCTTTTAAAGCTGATTTTGCTAAAGCAATGATAAATTTGGGGAATATTGGGGTTAAAACAGGTTCTGAAGGAGAGATTAGACGAGTTTGCAATGCTGTTAATTAGTTTAATTTACATATGTTATTTGAATGCTGCAATTTATATTGCTAACTCTATCTAGGAATAAATAAATGGGGTTTGTCCTGGTGCAGCGAATTTATAGTATCTGGACTTCAATGTAAAATTTTTAATAGGTAATTATACAGTAAAAAATATACAGTACAAAATTTCTGGTCTTTGATTTTATTGGTGGCTTAATTTGTGTTATAAATTTTTCTATCGCATCTCGTTTTCTGTATTATCATATCGAACTTGTCAATAAGAAAAAGGGATTAGTGAGAGTTCATTTAGAGTGAAAGTTAGAAAATTAATGGGCCTACGGGTTAAATAGGCCCTTAACTTTGTGTTAATTTTCAAATAAACCATTTATGTTTGGTTAAAAAGTATGAGCAACTCTATGAAATTTTTGAATTTTTTTATTTTTCAATACTTTTATTTTTCAATATTGAATCTCTATATTTTTATTTTTTACACAATAAGTCTTTATTCGATCAAAAACATGAAATTAAACAATACGTCATGTTAGACATGTTTTTGGTATATGAACCTAAATCTCAATTTGATATAGCATAGTTAATACTCTAATCAATTTGATACTAAAATACCGATTAAAAATGTCGGTTAACTTAAAATTGACAAGAAATGCATAATGGCACAATAAATTGAAATTCAGATGTACATCTAAAGGTGTGCCAAATTGGGCATACAGTTTAATTTCACGTTTTTTTTAATTGAAGATTTAATTAATGTGTAAAAAAAAAATTTCAGAGGCTTATTTTTGCTAAATGAAAGTATAAAAACTTAATATCAAATACTTTAAAAATTAAAAAATATGAAAATGCATTTTGCATTTTATTTTTTAAAAAATAAATCTTGTCATAATAGAATTTTGAAAAATTAAAATTGAAAATGGATCTTAATTGAGATAAAATGCTTTATTTACCTCAGCTAGTAGAACCATGAGTCAATAAGCATTCGACTTTGAAAACATGGGCAAATATTGAATTTAAAAAATAAAATAAAATAAAATAGTCCTCTCTAATTTGATTGCCACTAAATAGTCTGATGTGGGTTGCTGTGCTTTTGTTGGCTTTCATGGTGGTTATTTCGGGTTTGTCTCATACTCTTTGCAGGGAAGAATTTTGAGGTGTTTCCCACCTTTTCCTGTTGACATTTGAATTACTCATAAATTTATTTCATCAGATAATTTACTGCAACCAGAGGCGTGATTGGAGTGTAATTGGTGACTGCAATTCTGCTAGTTCTTCAACAGGTGGAACTGCAATAATTTCTTTTATCAGAATGAGCTTTCATTTTGGGCCTCCTTTTGAAGAAAAGCCTGCCTTCGCAAGTCCAAAATGTTAGGCCCATTGTGAATTATTCATTCCCTATATACATACGCATACCAACGTGCATTAATTTAGGTTATTATTTATTGAATATCGCGTAGATTTGCTTTCTTTTGTTTTTCAAAAATGTAAACAGTTAAAACATCATCTCTCAAAGAATTACAATTATTCTTCCATCATTCCATGGTTTAAGTTAATTAACTTTCTTACTTGATTTAATAACTTTTTTCATCATATTAATTTAGGTTTTATACATTTACAATTATTTGCATAACATGTTAATATTCTATGGATTCTTAGTATAATATATATATATATATATATATATATTAATTTTATGTACACATGCTTTACATGTTTTATAAATAATAAAAATTTATCTTTAAAGATTTATTTTAAATTTAATTCTCAACAGCTTAATTTATTAAGAAAATAAATTTGGACTTAATTCAATTCTAAAGGCTGAGGTGAGAATTGTCAAAATCTTTATATACTTGACACACCCTCATATCCAGGATCGAACACAAATGGAAAATCTAAGCATGAAGTTTGCAGAACCGAAAATCAGTGGGTGGCCCAACATCATGAACTAGTGGCTCTAATACCATATTAAAAAAATGGATTCGGGTCTAACTCAATCACAAAAATTAACTTATAAGTGAAGGATTGCTCAAACTTTTATAAAAAGTATTATATATTTGTAATTAGCCAATTTTGCATACTCAACACAATTTAAAATTAATCTATTAATTAATGATAAAAATTTAATGGATTAATTAATTAATTAATAGCAATAACAACATCAACATATACAAGTAATGAAGTCATATATATAATTTCTACCATCATTTGTTAACTTATCTAATTGACACTTTTAATCATGGATTGATAAAATGTAATTCCTAGAATAATACATTTGCAACTGTTAAAATTATTTGTTAAGTAGTTAATAGGCGGATAGACATTGAGAGAATTAAATATTTACTAATGAATATATTTTCTATTTTAGACATGATTGTAACAAACAAATTTTTAACTGAAGTATTTAAATTTTAGACTCATAAGTATTTATTTAACAAATTTCTCAATCTAATAGACTTGCATTTACTTTCCTTATTTCCTGAATAAAAAAAATAATAATTATACTTTCTATTTTAGACGTGATTACGACAAACTAAAATTTAATTTACAAGTATTTAAATTTATGAAAGAAAATTTTAAATTAACAAGTATTTGTTTAACAAACTTCTTCTTTAATGAATTTTTTATAAGAAAATAATTAGATTAATTTAATACAAAATGTTTAATGAAATATCGTTTCTAATATGATATTAGTTCCACTTTTTGGTAGGTAATTCCCAATACTTTTAGTCAATGATTTTTAATGTTTGTGTGTTGTCACTGTAGAGAAATTTCAAATTACAAAGAGCATTTGACCCAATTGACCAAACACGTGGAAGTATGACACTCAAAAAAAAAACCTTTTCTTTATGAGGTCAACACTAGTGGCAGATAGCACATGCTATAAGCTTTATTTTTTATGCGTGGTCAAGCAAATTGTCAAAGGAAGGTGGAAAACTGGAATGGGTTATCTAATTTTACAGCTTTTTTAATATATAAATTCTTTATAACCATTTAATTTATTACTATCTAGTTTCTAAATTTATTAAAAATATAAATAATACTCCTTCAGCTAAAAAAAAAAAGCATAGAGTTAAGTAAATTGCCCATACAGTTAATTATTTTAAATTGATTAATTTAAGTGAATTTATTTGTGTCTAAATTAATATTAAAAAAATTTATTTTCATTTTGTAAATATTTATACGTAACTGTTAGTTTTCTACGCTTAACAATTAATTATCGTTACATTAATTTTGTGTATAAATATTTAGAAGTTGATTATCAATAATGTAATTTTATAATTTTATAACAAAACGATGGTTCTGATAAAGAAAATGGAAGGTATGATGCTTACTTGTATATCTGTTGCTTAATTAAATTAAAATTTGAAACGGAATTTTGAGGAGGATTTTTGAAAGCTACGTATGCGATATAGGATCCACAGAAAAGCATAAATTCTTTAATTATCTGTCTAATTCAGATTGAACCTTAATTCTTTCTCTGTTCAGGTCACTATCATTCATCAGCACCACCGTTAATATAAATTTATAAAGATTTTTTTTATTATTATTTTTTTGAGCTTCAACTTTGGCAATCTTTTTGGAACCAATAACAGTTTACAGGTACCTGTTTTGGTAAGTATAGGTTTATACTGTTTACTAAAAGATGTTGGTTTCTTGAACAAATTCTTGTTCTTGGAAAATAAAAAAGAAAGAAAAGAAAAAAGAACTCTTGATCTTGATCACGTGTAAACAGTAATCAAACCAACCTTCCCTCACTTTCGGTGACAAAGAAATGTGGAAGCAAAAGGCCAAAGAACTTTTGTACGTGGATGAAGGTTGGCAATTCTGTCTGCAACTTTATATTTTTTCTTTCTTTTAAATTCATATTTTCATGCCAAACTGATATATTTGTATCATCTAGAATTTTTGTTAAAATAATTTGAATAACTTATATATAATATATATGTGGGTTCACTGAACAAAGACTTCTAGTAATCTCAATGTTATAATGAACTAAATTATTTTGACCAAATCTTCTACGATAAAGATGGTTGATGACAGAGAAGGAAAAAAAAAAAAGTTGGTCATCATATTTTCTTGAAATTTCTGGAAATTAGATCCTCAATTCTTGAAACAGTATGATTATTAAGAACTTAAAACTCTGACATTATACTTGAATAATTTTCTACATTTATAAGATATTGATCAATATTTTGCTTCTACATTATATAGTAGCATTTACTAGAAGCTAGCACACATCTAAAACAGCTTTTTCGCAATTAATCAAACACTAGACTTTTTAGCCAATATGGATAGGTTGAAACATCATTATTCAAAGTATATATCAAAGAAATTTATTTCAGACCTTTCGGACATCATTAGATTTGAATTCTTCAGTTGGGTAATCCATATTAATTAAGATGACTTATAATTCCCTAACCAGTTATGGACTTGAAAAAGAAGAAGAATACTACAGATTTTGACAGTCCAATTAGTATTGTAAAAGAAAAAAAATGGACAAGTGTTATGTGAGTTAGAGAACTTACATGGAGAGATTGAGAAAGCTTATACAGTGTCCGAATGGTCCAGCGATCATTTATTGGTAATATCTACTAGTTACAGATTGATTATTTAATCAAATAAGTATGCGAAGATCATAGTGAAACAATCCAATTATCAATGCCAAACAATGACAAATTACATAACATGGTGGCCTTAATCATTATATACTTAATCATTATCATCAACTACGTACAAAAGAAAAAAAAAAAGGTCATATGAATATGAATGAATATGAACTTAAAATAATTAAGATGAGAGGCGAAACCTATCAGAGTGTCATAATTGCCACCAACTCAAAATTTGTCTCATGTAATCTATTAGAATAATTGATAAAACAAGTAAACAGCAATCGATCGTTTTCTGAAAGAAGAGTAAAAAGTATATTTGGCTACGTGTGTGGATGTTTCATGCAGAGTTAACCTACCCTAGAGGGCACTAATTAAAAAGTTGGCCAAAAAGATTAAAAGAATCAAATAAATTGAACAAAGGGAAAGACCCTCATAAATACTAATAGCTACATAGCTCCGTCAGCAATTTGTATCCACAACTTTCAATCTTATTCTACTTCATAGCAGAAGAAGTAAAATAATTGTGGATAGAGTTAGATTTGTCTGCCTGTATTTAATTTTATTAAAGATTATTAATGGCTGGGTTGCCTATATATGTGGCGGACATACCCTTATGTGTCATTCAAACTAAGATACCTTTCCTTTAGGGCAAATCATCAGCAATCAAGACCCTTAAACAATATATATCCTATATTTTATGTCATACTAATTTATTAGAATGGACCCTACTCTAAATCTTGGATGATAAAAAACTTGTATTATGTAATTTCTTAGTAGCAAATGTTATTGGTAAACTGAAATACATACATGGTATTGGGTATTAAAAATAGTGCAGGATAATTGTTTGACTAAGTGAATCCGTAAAATAAAAAAACAATCAAATTCTATAGTAGGAGAAATTCCAACAGTCAAGTTAGTATTTTAAGAAAAAAATGAAAATTAGATTTATATTCAGTTTACGTATCTAGTATCTCCTAAATATTCTGCATTGAATAAATTAGGCACTTAATGCAATTGTAACATCTTATAATTGACCATTATTAATTAGTAAATAATGCTAGTTATTAATGACTTTTGATGGTTGTAACATTTAGTCAAGAGCTCAATAAATCGAGCTTGTTGGATATCAATGATCAAAGAGTTCGATAAATCGAATTTGTGAAAGTCCAAATAATAAAATATTCTTATTATCAGTGAATAGAGGAAATTACACTGATAAGATTAATCAGGCTTAATATAAATTCGGAATGAAACTTTGGCCATTGATATCTTTTTCTTTAAAATAAAATTATATATCTTGTAAATACTAGTGTGAAGCTTGATTTCAAAAGAATATTTTTGAAAGTAAATCTAATAACTGCGATTGGAATTTTGGAATATTAGGCCCTAATTTTATAGTCTAGAAAACTCCATTTAAAAAAAAAAAAAAAAAAAAAAAGTTTGATGCATGTTTAGATTAGATTGGTAAGTTTTATTACAATAATATTCTTTTTGATTATATGCATCTCCTGAATTTGAATTTTATTCCCTTCACTAAAGGTTACGAAACTTAAAAAATCAAATTATAATTCAAACAATTCAATTGACCAGAGTTTAAATTTCATAAGGTTTAAATTTTTCATTAATACTTTAAAAACTGAATAAGTACTTATTTTATGAAGAAAATATTTGGAATAAAATATCTGAATATATTCTACTTTTGGTAATTAAATACTCAAATGTGATTAAAAAAAAACATTTTTTGTGTTATGAAAACTTGGGTTAATTTTCACCAAATTAATTTCGAACACTATTGAAAAGTTGAATAAAGCGTAAACAATTGTACTGAAAAACCACACAAGGTAAAATTTCCAAAAAATAATGCAGGGATCACAAATGGTACCACTTAAAACGCAATATCTTTAGACAGAATTTTTCTAAGTAATTTAACAGCACAATAATTTACTAGCAATATACCCGATAATTGTTATTAAATAGACAAATAAAAATACCAGAATTTAACGAGATTCGGTCAATTATGCCTACATCCTCGAACACTATCAAATTATATTTCACTATTTTAAAAAAATAATACAAGTGAAATATTTACAAAAAGGAGAAAAAATTTTGCCTTAAAAAATATTGACAATTTTGGGATGATTTAAATTAAAAAATAGGACTATATTTATAGCTTAACAACTCCCCCTTCATTTACATATTCCCGACCTGAGATTGTAAAACTTTGTTTTTAGTCAATAATTAAGGGTGAGCCACAAAAGTTGACATTTAGAAAGGTAATACTTATTATAATTTGTGATCCAGAGCATCCAATTCTATTATAGCTTTCATAATTAAGCCATTAATAAGGGGTCTTGACATGGAGTAGGCATTATATTATTGATATACGTAATTATATCCTGAAAATTCTGATGAATTGCTTGAGTTGAGTGGATTAAAGTACTTAAATAATATATATAATTATTAATCACGATTTACAAACTTTGATAGTTCAGCCAAATGAACTTCAATTTGCCAGTGAAAGTACACCAAAACTAAACATATAGGCAGCTAGTGGTCACTAGTGAAAGCAGCTTTAGCTTTAAGAAGAATGTTGGTAATTAAATTTTGGTCCATTAACCTCAAGAGTCCTATACTTCTATCTCACCACTCAGATCCAATTAATGGTCCACCGCTAGGGAGTGGAAATACACTCACGTGTCCAAGAATTTAGGTCAGTCAAAAAATTAGATCAACAATAATAGTTTTACATTTTTAAATTTTAATTATAACCTACCAAAAAATATTCAGAATGTGATTTTAATTGCCTGCCATTTAGATAAGTTGAACTTCAATTCACAAATTTCTATTCTATTCTATTCCCCCCCTTTGTTTCCTGTAAAATAATGCAAATAAGCAAATGTTTTTTTTTAAGAAAATACATTAAAAGATTAGAAAACTAGAAAAAAAAAAACACGTGTTGGGATATAAACTTTTTATGGAATCAATTACGTATTCTCTAGAAAAGGGTGAGTAAGAATTCGAATCCTAAATGTCTAAAAAATATTAAATTAATTAATTATTAGATCGGCCTTTTCACTCTAATTCAGGATCTCATGAGCTTAATTATCAAAATTTACAAGCAGTACTACTAAATTAATTCACTTGTAGTAGAAGAAAAATGTAATATCTCGGTAGGATGAATTGATCCCACTAGCGGGGGCGGATCTACTTGTGGTAGAAGGGGGATAATTGCCTCCCTTATTTTATTTTTTTTTTTCAATTTCTACTGAAAATTTGATCAAAAATTAAATATGTTCCCCGTAATTAAAGTTTTGTCTCTTTTAATACCACATTTTGTTAAAAAAATTAGAATTTTATCCCCCTTAAATATTAAATTATAGCCCCGGCCCTTATTACTAGCTAATACATCAAATCCCCCCATGTGGATAGACTTCATAAGTCTTTGACTTATCAATTTTCATATAATAAAAGTTCACAAAATTAAACATAATAATGTCATTTTTTTTTTCCTTTTTTATCTTTAAAAGCATGCAGCTGAATATTTGGAAGGAGCATTTCTTGGTATACCTTCCTTGTTCAATTTATAATTTTTTTTTTTTGGTATCTCCTCAACTCATTTAGCAGGGAGTTTGAAAGTACGGGGTATGTTGTATGCTGGGGCGTAGCTACCATGTAGTAAGTGGGGTCAATTGACCCCACTCAAGTATAAAAAATTTAAAAATTACTCGTATAATTTTAATTTTTTTTAAAATGACCTCATTTAACTATGAAAAAAATTAAAAATCACTCTATGAAAAAAATTAAAAATCACTCTATAAATTTATTTTTTTTAAATTGACCCCAGTAAAATATTTAAATAAATTTCTTATTCTTTAGTGATAAAGTCTAAATTTGCTTTTAAATTATTAAAAATAGTACATATTTGTTTCTAAATTTTTTTTAAAAAAGAATTCACTCAAGATATTAAAATGATACAAATTTGCTCTTATTCAATACTTTGAGGGGTAAATGTGGACTATTTCAATAATTTAAGATAAATGCGAAACATATTTTCATATTAACTATCAATAAAAATATTCATATTTTCCTCAATAAAAATAAATATGTACAATTTTTAATATTTTAACACATTTAAAAAAAATAAATTTAAATAGCAAATTTGTACCAATTTTAATATTTTTTTTAAAAAAATCGTATTTCTTTATATTTTTATTTACATGAATTTTTATAAATTATTGTAATTTTTGACACTAATGAACTGAATTTCTAGATACGCCACTGGTTGTATGTATAAATGCCGTTAAAGGCAATGCTATATCTTTAAATATTTGTTGCAACTTCTAAATATAAATTTGGAACTTCGTGGATATACTTAAATGGTTAATGAATTGAGCTTTTGAATAATTATTTTATCCATTGTGGTCACATTTTATAATTTCTTTTATATAATGTAAATATAAAAAACAATTTTTATAGTTAATATACATGTATAATTTTTTTATTTTTAATGAAAAATTTAAAATGTCATAAAATTTGATCCATTTTATAATCCAATCCATTCATAATTTGCCAACTTTTGACACAAAATTTAACTCAGCCCATCATAATCTAATTCAGACCGATCTGACCAGATCAGTTTGCACCTATAAATAAAATATCACACAAACATAATATAAAATATATTATATTTTGATGCGGATGCGGTTTACACTAAAAATTTAGAGATAGTTTTTGTTTAATACAGAACGTCCATTTGTAACATTTTATATAAAACTATAGATTAATAATTTTCTATAGGATAAAGGGTCAAATTTGCCTTAAATATTTAAAATGGTACACATTTATCACTTAAATATGTTTTCGGCTAAAATTATCTCTAAAATATTGAAAATGATATATATTTGCCCTCACTATTATATAATTGGCTCAAATTTGTTATAAAAATACCATGACTTTTGGTGCAAACGAAAACATACATGACAGACTGATTGATACCACATAAACTTGTCATATATACACTATAAATTAATACCACATTTTAGGATCAGACTTTTTTGTTTACTTAGCTCAATTTCGGTTATTTTGAGAAACTTATTATTAAAAACTTTAACCCTTTTTTGAGAGTTAAAATATGGTATTAAGCTATATTGCATATGCAACAGGTTTATATAACTTTAATCAGCATGCTATGTTTGTTTTCGTTTGCTCAAGGGAGTTTTGTTATTTTTAGTGGTAAATTATAGCTAATTAAATAATAACAAAAGTAAATGTAAATGTATATCATTTTCAATGAATTATTTGCCCTCCAATAATTTTATAATTCCGGACTCTCTCTTTCTTTCTAAAAAAATCAAATTTCTTTAATTCCTATAAAATACTATTCAATTTAATTATAATAAAAAAAAAATTAAACCCCTATGGTTTTTTTGGAAGATAATGTTTTTCATTGTTTGTTGCAAACGTGTCCTCATATCATGTACCCCGAATTTTATAAACAATTAGATTGTTTATTACCCTTTGTCTATTTTTCTCAATTGTTGTTGCTGCTTCTTCTTCTTAATAAAAATTGTTGCTTCTTTTTTCAGTTATTCAAAAAGTATTTTTGCTTGTCTTATGTTATTTCTTCTTATATAAAAACTACAAAAGGACAAAATCCTTCTCCGTTAGCTTTAGGCTCCGATTCAAACAAATAAATTCAATTTGTAGAATTCATTTACAAATAAATTTCAAATGAATTTCATATGAAATTTATTTGTAAATAAATTCTTATGTTTGGAATAAAATTATTAAAATATAGAATTGAAAAAGAATTCCTTATTTTTATGCTTGAAATAAATAAATAAATGAATTTATTTCTATTTTATTTACTAAAATATCTTTAATGCCAATTTTGATGTCTTCTTTCAATTACTCCAAATAAAAAAAAAATAACAATCATTAATCATCATTTTAAAATTTTCGTTAAATTAAATTACTCTCAATTTTGATGTATTCTTTCAATTTCAATTACTCCCAATTTTGATGTCTTTTTTCAATTTCGTCTTTTACTAAATTTCAATTTCGTCTTTACTAAATTTTGTATTAACAGTTTTAATTATTTAAATCTATCATAATCACTAACATAAATTAAAACATAAACTACCAAGTTTTAAGTTTTATAGAACATAAATAATTCATAAATATTTTTTTTATATATATATATTTTTAGGAATTCTATGCAACCGTTATGTTTGTGCTCTCTATAGCTTTTAGTCTGTCCAGGTGACACGTTCTAATTTTATTTTTCTCGTTACTGGCTTCTTTCTTCGTTAGTTTTTACCAATGGAAGATGGATTGGCACAATTGAATATCAGAGAAGATGCGGAGGAAGGATGGAGTGTTGGAGACTTGGGTATCGACAATCGAGGTAGATTGGGGATTAATGTAGTTGGTAGGTTTCTCACTGATGCGGTGATCAATTTCGAATATATGCGAAACACAATGGCAAATCTCTGGCACCCTCTAGGTGGAGTTAACATATCAAATCTGGGAGAGGGGATATATATGTTTCATTTTTTTCATGAATGTGATGTAGCACGTATTTTGATGGGTTCGCCATGGACCTTTAACAGGCATTTGCTTTTGCTTAGCAGAATGCAACCTGGAGAGGATCCGAAACTAGTCCCTCTATATATATGCGCTTTTTGGGTTCAAGTCCATGAGTTACCTCCGGGTTTTATGAATGATAAAATGGCGAAGAAATTTGGCATTTTAATTGGAGAATTCGTGGAATATGATACTAAAATTTTTATTGGCATAATGGAGCAATTCATTCGCATCAGAGTATTGTTAGACATCCAAAGACCACTGATGCGATATAAAAGATAATCAAAGCAGATGGTTTAGAGCATTTTGTTAGTTTTAAGTATGAGCGTTTAACAGTCTTTTGTTATCTTTGTGGTAAGTTGGGCCATATAGATAGTTGTTGTCAAATGAGAACACAACCTGGAGGTTTGTCGTTGCCACTGCAATGGAATGACAAACTTAGAGTTCAGCCTCGCCGGAATAATTTTAGGATGAGTTCATGGCTACGGGATGAGGGAGGATCATTGATTGCTAGTTATGCGGCTGGATTCAGGGAAGAAGATAACCTATTTGGTAAGTTGAAAATTTTGAATTCTGGATCAACTAAATTAGTGGGAATGGATATGGGGCGGGAATCTCGAGAAGTGACAGTGGGAAATAACGTGTATAGCATGGAATACGAAATGAGCTTTAAATCTGAAGGTATAATGGGCCATCAAATAGAGGACAGTCCTTTGGGCCTAGAAGAGGGAAACAAGAGGCCCAGCCATCAATCTTCGTTATCTGTTTCTGTGAATACGGATGCAAGCAATGGTTCTACCATGAAGGATAATATTCATGGCTCATCATCATCGGCAGGTCTTGCTAGGCAGGCCAGCCGTTCGCAATGAAACTCATAAGTTGGAACTGTCGAGGTTTGGGCAACCATCGCACAGCTCGATATCTGAAAGACTTAGTTTTTCGCTATAAGCCCTGTATAGTGTTTCTTATGGAAACGTTGGTCAGTGAGAATAATGTTCAAGAGGTGAGTTCATTGCTGGGTTTCTCGAATTGTTTTGTGGTGGATAGACTTGGTAGAGGTGGGGGTCTCGCTGTTTTTTGGGAGAAGTCTATAGATGTTCAGATTACTAGTTTTCACCAAAATTTCATTGATTTAAAGGTTAATGGGCTGGATGGGAAGAAGTGGGCTTTGTCTGGTTTTTATGGGTGTCTCAAAAGAAATAGAAGGGTTGACTCTTGGCAGCTACTACATCGTTTAGGAAGGGATAAGGTGGACTCTTAACCGTGGTTGATTACAGGTGATTTCAATGATATTCTAGACTCTTCGGAGAAAATGGGTGGTGGGATTCAACCTCCTTACCTGATAGATGGGTTCCGAGTAGCTATAGCGGACTACGGTTTGTCCGATCTTCCATCAAGTGGTTCAGTTTTTACTTGGGAAAGGCACAAATCACCATGTTATTGGGTTTGGGAGAAGCTAGACAGAGGAATAGGTAATGCTGGTTTTATGTCTTCCTTTTCGAACTATTTTCTTCAGGTTTTAGTCTCCCCTACTACGGATCACTCTCCTTTACTAATCGATCTGAATAAAAACTTTGATATGTAGAGACGAAAGAGATTTAGATTTGAGAATTGTTGGTTGTTAGATGCAGATGTGATTAATATTATCAAGGACGATTGGGTTCAATCGAATGGAATTGGTGTGATGGAGAGGAAATCTAGCTGTTGTCAATTATTGGGGAAGTGCGGTATGAATCATTTTCGTCGAGATAAGATTAGGAGGAAGGAAATCGAAAAGGAGCTGGAGAGGTATAAAGGATCGGGAGATTTACAGAGTCTGGCATCTACAAGAGAGTTAAAATCAAAATATAATTTGTTGCTGGAACAAGAAGAATTAAGATAGAGGCAAAGAGCAAAGATCTTTTGGTTGAAGCATGGTGATAGGAACTCAAAAATTTTTCACGCTCAAGCCAATTCTAGAAGGAAGATGAATTATATTTCAGCCCTTCAAGATGACCACAGCAATTGGGTCTCTGATGGAGCTGGTATTAGGAATCTGGTGATTAATTATTTTTCTAATATTTTCAAAGGATCTACCGCCGACTTTGATTGGGTTTCTAAACTACTGGAGAAGAGGATTCAAGATGCAGATAATGAAGCACTTCTGATGCCTTTCACTGAAAAAGAGATCCGAAGTGCTGTCTTTCAAATGCATCCGGATAAATATCCTGGACCAGATGGGCTTAATCCTGTATTTTTTCAAAAGTTCTGGAACATTGTCGGGAAGGACGTGGTATCTGGTTGTCAATGGTGGCTGAGTTCTGGTACATTCCCTGCAACCCTTACTGATACTTTGATTGTTCTCATTCCTAAAATTAGCAATCATGTATTTGTTAAGGATTTTAGACCGATTGCGTTGTGTAATGTGCTCTACAAAATTGTGTTTAAAGTGTTGGCTAATAAGCTAAAAGTGGTGTTACCAAAAATTATATCTGAATGTCAATCAGCTTTTGTCCCTGGAAGGTTAATTACAGATAATGTATTAGTGGCCTTTGAATTGATTCATAAGATGAAGAATAATAGAATGGGGTGAGAGGGGTTAGCAGCACTTAAGAATGATATTAGTAAAGCATATGATAGGGTGGATTGGAGCTATTTGGAGAGGGTTCTTCTTACTCTAGGTTTTTCTAGGAGGTGGGTAAATCTTATGATGATGTGTGTGCGAAATGTCAAATATACATTCCTGTTTAATGGTATGGAGATTGGACCTATTATTCCTGAGAGGGGTCTTCGGCAAGGTGATCCTATTTCACCTTATTTGTTTATCATTTGTGCTGAGGGACTTTCTAGTTTGTTACAGTATGCTGAGAGGAGAGGTTACATCCAAGGGTGTAGAGCTAGCCTAAGGGGGCCTAGAGTATCTCATCTATTTTTTGCTGATGACTCCCTATTTTTCTTTAGAGCTAAGGAAGATGAGGGCAGCATGCTTAAATCTATTCTGCAAAAATATGAGGTAGCCTCGGGACAGTGCATTAACTTTCAGAAATCTGGTATCTTTTTTAGTCCTAATATTACGGCTGAGGTTAGGGGGAAAATCTCGGATATTCTCGGGGTCAATACCCCTCTTAACTATGGTCGCTATTTGGGTCTTCCTTCTTTATTGGGCGGAGTAAGAGAGCCATATTTGGTTTCTTGAAGAATAAATTGGCACAAAGGATCACAACATGGAACAATAAATTTTTATCTCGAGCAGGCAAAGAGATCTTATTGAAAACTGTTGCTCAAGCTATTCCTACGCATTGTATGAGTGTCTTTATGCTTCCTAGATCCATATGTAATGAATTACAAAAGATGATGAATTCATTTTGGTGGGGAAAAAAGAAGAATGGAGAGAACAACTTTCATTGGTTGGCTTGGAATAATATGTGTTCTAATAAAGCAGAAGGAGGGTTGGGTTTTAGAGACTTGCATTGTTTTAATCTGGCTATGTTAGCTAAACAAGGTTGGCGTTTTATTTGCAATAAGAATACTCTTGCTTATCGTATTTTCAAAGCTAAATATTTTCCGGATGGGGATTTTTTGAAAGCTCGATTGGGATCTGATCCTAGTTTTACTTGGCAGAGTATTTTTCAAGCAAAAACTTTACTTGTTGAGGGAGTCAGATGGCAAGTGGGGGATGGGCAATCGATTTTCTTTAAGAAGGACCCTTGGATTCCTAGGGAGAGTGGTTTCTTTGTTAGCGAGGGCACAGATTTTGTGGATGAGAATGTTAGAGTTAGTGCTTTTATGAAGAATAGTGGGAATGAGTGGGATATTGACAAGATTATTGAGTTCTGTAGTGTCAATGACATCTATGATATTTTAAAAATTCCCTTACCGTTATTTAATAAATGTGATAGATTGGTTTGGCATTTTGATAAAAGAGGTTGCTACAATGTTAAGAGTGGCTACCATATGGCAGTTAATATGGATAGGAGAACACTTGTGGAGCGTAATGGTATTTGGCAGGTCCTTTGGAAACTGAAACTCCCTCCAAAAGTTCTTATTTTTCTTTGGCGTGTGTGTTGGGATGTCTTGCCTGCTCGTGCTAGGTTGGTTCAAAAGGGTATTGATATCATCCCTTCTTGTTTACTGTGTAATCAAGTGGAAGACCTATTCCATGTCTTGTTTAGTTGTCCATTCACGAAAGAAGTCTGGGGTTGCTATGATGTTACTTTCCAGCTATCTGAGGAGTCAGTGTTAAGTATGCTTGATATGCTATTTAACTCTTTTAGCTTGAACAAGGTGGAAGAGTTGTGTATGATTTTATGGCAGGTATGGAATGTCAGGAATAAATTGGTGTGGCATAATGTGTTGACAGCTCCCCATGTGATTGTCCAATCAGCATTATCTTATTTGGAAGAGTGGAAGGCAGCAAGGGATGTTCTTAATTCAGTGTTTGAACCATTGAATAACAGGGGACTAAACCCAGATTCGCAGACTGTAGGTTGGGAGGCAGATTGGTTTTGCAAAGTGGATGCAGCAATTTTTGAGAATAGGCAGAAATGTGGCTATGGGGCTGTTTTTAGAGACTCTGAAGGGCGGTTTATCAAGGCTATCTCGGGTCATTGGTATGGGGTTTTTTCTTCTCGCGTGGCTAAAGGGTTAGCTCTCCAAAAGGTCTTAGCCTGGATTGATTCTAATATGATTTCTTCAGGTATAATTTATACGGATGCTCAGGAAATTTGGTCGGCTATTTTTAATAGTGTAGAAGACTTTTCTGATTTTGGGTCCATTATTTCGGATTGTAATTCTTTTGTTTTGGGTAGACAAAATATTAAAATTGCCTGAATTAGTCGGAATAACAATTCTGAAGCACATAACCTAGCTAGAGCTTCAGTGTTGTATAGTTCTGCAAAAGTTTGGGATTTTATTCCCTCTTGTTTGTGATCTTTCTTTTATAAAGGTCATTTCTTCTTAAAAAAAATAATAATAATTCAGAAATCTGATTTGAGCAATAATATTATTAAAAAAATCATACATACCGAATGAAACTAGTCAGTAAAAATTCAACAGTGACGAGTCAAAATCCGGTAATAGTGGCTTTGGGTGACTGAAGAATAGTGATAGGAGAAGGAGAAGAACAGTAATTTATTTATAACAAATGATCAAGAGGGTATTATAGTCTTTTCAATTTTAGCTCTTAAAAATATGGAATTTATTTGCAAATTTCACCTATTTTGATGGAATTTGGTAAAAATATAATGAATTCCATGGATTCAATTCCTATTATTTTTGCATTTCAAGCATAAAAAATAAGAATTACAAATAAATTTCATAAAATTTTATGAAATTTATTTATTCCAAGCACTACCTTAAGGTTTACTCATAAAAAAAATTAATAATATATATTAATTTGTCCCTTTAGAAAGTTGTCACGGAATTGTAAGAGCATATTATAATCTTTATTCGGAAAAAAAGAATCAAATTATAAAAAAAGTTTGATTTTAACTCATCGCTTTAAATTCACATTATTAAGCTATTTAGGCAGAAAATTCATTTTTTTATAAAAAAAAAAGAAAGAAAACAATCGTTATATAATTTAAAATTACACAATTGATGTACGTTCAACGAAGAGACAAATTAAAAGTAGAATATAGTTTTGTTGCTTAGCACAAATACATTATTTTACAATAAAAGACACCTAGAAAAATGGCAGGAAAAATGGCCCCAAAACTTATAAGAAGTAAGAACAATAAGTAAGAACGATAAAGAATCAGAGAAAATTTGTCTTAATTAATTAGCGCTAAAGCCCCAAAAAAAGGACCCGGAAACAAATATTACCTTAATTATGTTTAATTTTTGATGACAACTCCAAAGTTCCGGTGCCGGAGATCTGAAGATATCACCTGAAATCAAAGAACACCGACGGGTTTCCGTTCTAGGATACTCCGACGATCAAGTTAGACACCAGATTGCTACTTTTTAAAGAGAAGATCTTGGGAAAAAGAAAAAAGAGAGATCCTTCTCAAGGAGAAGACGTACCTTTTTATAGCCCTCATTTTCCCTTCATCATTGTTGTCTTCTTAATGAGCTTTTATTATGTAAGTGACCTTTTAATGACGTGCTTTTACTGTGTAACGGACGCTTTTACCTTTATGATGAACCTTTAAAGAGCAACGGCTATGTCAAAGATATTACCGTTAATGATGCTTACTGGACTACCGAGCTACTTCCTTGCTACCGAGCTACTTCCTTACCTAGCTCTCAATGTGCTAGCAGCTCAATGCGATAACCGAACTAGGTACTGATTATAGCTCGGTTATCATAAGTCCCCCCCACCGAGCATGACATTTATGTCATCTAGGGCGACTGGTTGAAGTGGTTGAAATGGGATTCAACAGCTGTCGGCGCGTGAAGCGCGAAGAACGGGATATGACGCTTCGTGCAGCGCGAAATGACAACCAAACGCCAGTACGCCATCATTGTGACGCTTTGATGCTCGCGCTTGCTTTAATTGCGTCTGACACCACCTCTCACTTTTCGCCACTTGTCCTGTACTCATTGGTTTGCTTGTCCTATAAATGGTTTTACCTTTTGGGAATTTCACTCTTCTCCTGCCTTCAAGCATTCGTATTCCCTTTTCATTTTTCTTTCCTTTGCTGGCGGTGATTCTCCCCTTTGCCGGCGACGATCCTCTGTCAACCGCTGTTCCAGATTCACAAGATTTCCAGGTTTGTCTCTTTTTCCTCTTTTCTTCACCATGAGTGCTTCTGAGAGTTCCACTGAGAGAATGAGAGTAGAAGAAGGTCTTGTCGCCGAGAGTCCCCCTGCTTCTCCTAGCCACATTCAGCCATCGATGGAAGAGAAGAAAGAAACGCGCCGATTTCCCAGAGTGAGCAGCATAAGTTCTATTTTAAAATCCTCTGACATGGCACCTCTGCGAGAGAGGCTCGGAATCCCTTATGAATATGAAATTCGGGCAGCTGGTGCCTCTCTCAGAGCCAATGCCCGTTTCCAGGGAAAAAAGACGATAGTTGCTTATGAAGCAGACTTTGAGGCTAGAATGAACCTTCCCTTGACGGCCTTTGAGTTGGAGGTGTTGAACTACTATGATATGACTGTCGGTCAACTCCACCCAAATGCTTGGCAAACACTTTCTGCTTTGCAAATATGGTCCGCCGAAAATGATATAGATCTCACACTCAGGCTTTTCCGGGCTACTCACAATGTTGGACTCCGAGCTAATGGGGAAGACCATAACTATGTTCAGTCCCGCTCTGGCTATGGGGTGTTCGTTGGAAATCCAGAATCACTGAAAAAGTGGAAAGATCGATTCTTCGTGATAAAGTCTGAAAACGACTTTCCTTTCCGAACTCAATGGGGTCGGTTCGTGAATCGGAATGACAATCCTCTACTGCTCAATGAAGATGAGGAACGAACATTAGCTCGGTGGAGAGACTTAGCCAAGGAGAAAGTTGATATTAATCTGCAGCTCCAATGTGGCATACCTCCGATACCCCCAAAACCGAGCTCTAAAAGAAAAGGTAAAAACTCACTTCTTTTCCTTGGATGCTGATCTGCCTTTTAATGTTTGTTTTTTTGCAGTTATGAAGAGCTCAAACCCTAGCGTAGCCGAGTTAGTACGTGCTAAGAAGAGGCAAAAATCTGGGGGTGCTGGAACATCCGCCACGACCGCTCCAACAGCCATCCCACGCGAATTCATTTCTGACGTCCCCCCGACGACCTCCAGTCCGATCTCAAGTGTTCCAACCGAAGGCCCCTTTCCTATGGCCCCACCATCTTCACCTATAATCGTAGCCGATGCTTCTCCCCCCCCTTCCACATCTGCCGAACAGTCTGGCGCAGGGTCAGAGAAAACACCTGGTGCAGATGGTAAATCATGGGTTGAGGAGCTAAAGGCTTTGTCTGACAGCGCTAGGCAATTCTGGCAACGACAAGGGAGGGCTTGGTCGAAGGATAATCCTGATTTTAATACCTTTGCCCATCTAATGTCTTGTGTGCCTGCCGAGACAGCCCCGCTACTACACCTCGGTGCTGACCAACTGAGCAATATAATGAAGCGGCATGAAGTGGAGGTATACTTAAGATTCTCATGAATACGAGTCCATTAAAGGCCGAGAGTAATAAATTGTATTTTTTTTCTTTTTTATTTTTAGGGAAGCATGATAATGGGAGCAGCCATTGCTAAAATGAACGTGCTGATTAGCCTGCGCAACAAGTCTGAAAAAGAAACTACTCGGGTTAAACACGAGCTTGGTGCTATGAGGGCAAAGCTGGAGAGTGCTGAAAAAAGAGCAGGAGAGGCCGAGCATAAAATGCTTGCTCAATCCGAGCAGTTGGCCGTAACCCAAGAGAAAGCTGCAGCAGCCGAAGCTCTCTTAACCCAAGAACAAGAGAAAAGACTTGCTGCCGAAGCTAACTTGGTTGAAGTCCAGCGTTCCCAAGAAGCATGGCAAAAAGAAAAATCCGAGCTGGAGAAGAAGTGCGCTGACCTCGAATATCGGGTGGCCGACATGGCTGCCGATAAATGTATTGCTTTTGGGAGTAAACTGGTTCAATCAGTCGTGGATCGGTATCCGAACATGGATTGGTCCTGGTTGGACGAAATTGATCCCGACGATTGATAACCTTTTGTAATTTTGCATCCATATATAAGAGATTTCTTCGAATTATGTTTTTGCATGTGTTTTATTATCCCAATAGCATGTATGAGTCTAATGATTGAAATGTCTGAGGCATGACTCGGCAAACAAACTCTTTATTGATGTAGCTGTACCCAGCTTTTTATTAAAAAATACATATGCTTGTGGCAACCATGCCGAAATGAGCTATTAAATAATAAAGCAGATACTTCACAACTATAAGAGTGAACCGAGTTAAACTACTGAATATCTTTTAAGATTAGAGACATTCCAAGAGTGGGTAAGCAACTTGCCTGAGAGGTCCTTTAGCCTGTAGGCGGTCCCATGAACTTCATGCACTACGTAGGGACCCTCCCAATTTGGACTCAACTTTCCAACTCCAGCAACTGTTTGAGCTGCCACCACCTTTTTGAGAACCAATTGTCCGACCTGAAAAGAATGAGGCTTTAAGTGGCGACTATGGTATGAAGACATCCTCTGTTTATACACTGTTGATCGCATCTGGGCAGATTCTCTGATTTCCTCTGACCGATCTAGATGATATAGAAGAGAGGCCTCATTCTCGATAGCCTCATATGAAGTAGTTCGAATGTTGGGAAGTCCGACCTCGCATGGAATAACAGCCTCGGTCCCATATGTCAAAGAGAACGGAGTGTGGCCCGTGGCTGCTCTAGGTGAGGTTCGGTATGCCCATAGCACATGATGGAGCTCGTCCACCCAAAGGCCTTTTGCCTCATTTAACCTCTTTTTTATTCCCGCAAGGAGAGTCCGATTTGTTACTTCGGTCATCCCGTTTGATTGTGGGTGATATACCGAGGTAAAACATAACTGAATGTTGAGATCCGCGCAGTAATTTTTGAAGGAAACACAATCAAATTGCTTACCATTATCTGATATGATAGTGTGTGGAATACCGAACCTTGTTATTATAGCCTTCTGTACGAATTTAATGATATTGGCCGGAGTGATTGTGGCTAGGGGTTCGGCCTCCACCCACTTCGTGAAATGATCCACTGCGACTACCAAAAATTTTCGCTGGCCAGTGGCCAATGGAAAAGGGCCGAGGATATCTATTCCCCACTGGGCAAATGGCCAGGGACTGTAGATTGGTACCTGTGGAGCTGCTCGTTGATGCAGTAAGTTACCAAAACGCTGGCACCTGTCACATTTCTGAACAAGATCTTTGGCATCCCTCTCCATCGTTGGCCAATAGTAGCCTTGCAATAAAGCTTTCCGAGCTATTGTTTGCGCACCCTCATGAGCTCCACAAATCCCTTCATGGATTTCTCGAAGTACATAATTGCCCTCCTCAGAGCTTAAGCATAAATTCCATGGATGTGAAAACGATCGCCTGTATAGTTTATCTTCTAGGATGGCATACATACTGGATCTCCTGACTATCTTTCGAGCCTCAACCGTATCGCTCGATAGTAATCCCCATGCCAAATACTGATATATCGGCAATCGCCATCCCTCCAGTGGCTCATTCAACTGTACCTTGTACGATTTATATGCTGGGGAAGTTATTACCGTCCATATGACTTCTGCCGAAGTTACCCTGTCCAAACGGGAAGCTTGTTTAGCTAAAGAATCTGCCACCTGATTCTCACTTCGCGGTATCTGTTCCACTGACCATGCACATCCCTTCTTCTCCAGCTGAGATAATAACAAGGCGACTAACTCCTTGTACTGAACCATTGTGATTTCTCTAGCTTCGAATTTGCCCAGCGACTGACTTACCACCAGCTGTGAATCAGAAAATATGACCAAGGAATCGGGACTGACCTCCAAGGCGAGCTGTAATCCGTAACACAGAGCCTCATATTCCGCTACATTGTTGGAAGCTGGGAATGCTATGTGAGCCATTCCTTTAATGCGTACCTTCTCGGGCCCTTTCAGCACTACCCCGACACCTGCCCCTTCTGACGAGGATGCGCCATCAACGAACAACTGCCAACATCTGACCATCGGTTCTGGAGGTGGAGCATGAAGCTCAACCACAAAATCTGCCAAGACTTGTGCCTTCATGGCTTGGCGAGATTCATACCGAACATCCAATTCTCCCAACCGAGCTGCCCACTCTGTCAGCCGACCAGACGCTTCCGGTCTCTGGAGTATCTTTCTGAGATTAGAGTTGGTCCGAACTACTACCGTATGCGCTTGAAAATAAGGCCGCAACTTCACCGCCGTGACAATCAAAGAGAGTGCCAATTGCTCCAAGATCGGATAGTTAAGTTCAGCTCCCCTCAACACTTTGCTGACATAATAAATGGGAAACTGCTGGGTGCCTTCTTCTCTGATGAGAACCGAGCCGATTGCCCCTGAGCTGACCGCCAGATACAAGTAAAGGACTTCACCTGGTTGTGGTCTACTCAGCAATGGTGGCGTGTTGAGAAACTGTTTTAACTCCTCAAAAGCTTGCTGACAATCCGAGCTCCATTCGAATTTCTTCAAATTCTTAAGCGCCCGGTAGAAGGGAAGACAACGTTTGGCCGAACAAGAGATAAACCTACCCAATGTTGTCACCTTGCCATTGAGCTTCTGCACATCTCTAATGGATTTAGGAGGTTCCATCTGTAAAATGGCTTGAATCTTGGTCGGATTAGCTTCTATGCCCCTTTTCGAAATCATGAAACCCAAAAACTTTCCAGACTGCACTCCAAAGGCACACTTCTCTGGATTAAGCTTCAGGCCGAACTTTCGCAGAGTTTTGAAGGTTTCTACAAGCTCATTTGGAAGATCTTGAGAGGATTTCCCCTTGACAATCATGTCATCCACATAAACCTCCATGTTTCTGCCAAGCTGATTAGCGAACAATTTGTTCATTAACCTTTGATATGTGGCGCCTGCATTTTTCAATCCGAATGGCATTACTCGGTAACAATATGTGGCCTGATGCGTGATGAATGTCGTCTTTTCCTCATCTTCCGGGTTCATCGGTATCTGGTGATACCCAGACGAAGCATCTAAAAAAGCATATTCCTCAAATCCTGCCGTTGAATCAACCAGTAGGTCAATATTAGGTAAAGGATAGCTGTCCTTAGGGCAGGCTTTGTTGAGGTCTGTGAAATCTACACACATGCGCCATTTACCATTGGCCTTTTTCACCAAGACAACATTGGATAGCCAGTCCGGATATAGAACTTCCCTAATGAATTTATTCCTGAGTAGTACCTCTGTCTCTTGGTTCATTGCTATCTGCCTTTCTGGTGCATGATTCCGCTTCTTTTGTTTGACAGGCTTACTACCCGGGTTGATATTCAACGAGTGACACATAACATCAGCAGAAATCCCTTTGATGTCGGAAGGCTCCCACGCAAATACATCTTCATACTCCTGTAGAACTGCAATGAGTGCTCGTACCTCTTCTTCTGTCTTACTGGCTCCAATCTTCATTTTCTGTCCTGGGACTACCTCCACTTCTACTAACAAATCAACTGGCTCCGTTCGCCTCTCCACCCCAACTGAGACATCCAAAGAATCCAATGGAAGGGCCTGATTGGCCCCCTTTAACATTGCAACATACGTTTCCCGAGCCACCTTCTGACTCCCTCTTAGTATTGCCATACCCTTGGATGTAGGGACCTTGAGTAACAACTTCCGCATAGAAATATATGCATCCACCCCCACTAATAGTGGTCTTCCGAATATGACATTGTATGCCAAGGGGATATCTACAACCATGAAACAACTGCTGCATGTCTGGGTTATCTCATCATCCCCGAGCTCTAATGACATTTTAACCGACCCCTCGACGTTTACTGGCTGGCCTGATATCCCGATCAAAGGTGCAGTTACTGGTTCCAAGATGTTATCTGACATGTTCAAAGCTTTGAATGCCTGCAGAGTAATGAGATTTACAGCACTACCCGTATCCACAAGAATACGCTGGACCAAATAATCTTGGATTACAGCTTCCACCACCAAGGAATCCGTGTGTGGTTGTTTGACGTGACCACCATCCGAGCTGGAAAATTTCACCTCATAGTCCGCTGGTATCGGCCTGGAGTCCAGAGAGAACACTTCCTTCGCCTTCCTTTTACGAGAATCCTCAAAGACGTCATAATACTTCCCACCTGCAATAACATGGATGACCCCTGCCGGGGCTCTCCTACTGGCACTTGCTCGGTTATCTTGACGACGAGGAGATCGGGACCTATCTCTGGCTCGTTCTTCTTTTACAAACTGGGCTAGCTTTCCTTTTCTGAGCAGGAATTCTATCTCCCTCTTTAACTGATTGCAATCATTTGTTTCATGGCCCTTGTCTCTATGAAATGCACAGTAGAGATCTTGATTCCTGCCGGAGCCCTCTCTCATGGGTCGGGGCCAATTCACCTTGTCATTTTCCTTCAACCACTTCAAGACCTGGGCCCTTGAAGTATTCAACGTTGTCCACTGAGGCTCTCTCCGTTCTTGGGTCCTTGACGAAACTACATAAGTCCGGTGTGAACTCCCCGAACCTTGAGCCCGTGCATCACTTCTCCCGGTATTCCGCTCATTCATCGATCTGTGCAAACCTCGGTTTGTATCTTCATAAAGTGAGCCATTTCGGAGTCGTCTGGCTTCATCCATCCGGATATATTTATGTGCCCGGGACATTAGTTCAGTAAAGTCACCTGGGGGTTTTTTACTGAGGGAATCGCTGAAGTCCTAGCACCGGGTATTCCGTATGAGAGCATTATTGGCCACCTCTAAATTCAAGTCCTGAATATCCATAGCTACCGAGTTAAACCTCTCAACGTAGGCCCGCAAGGTCTCTCCTTTATCCTGCCGAACCAAATTAAGATCTGCAGAAACCTTTGTGGGTCTGATAGCAGCCACAAATTTGGCAATGAACATATCACTGAATTGGGCGAAACTCGCGATAGAATGCTCGGGCAAGTTCCTGAACCAAATTTGGGCCGACTCTGTCAACGTTTGGGGAAAAATTTTGCACATGGCTGCATCATCCGTGGTGTGAACGAGCATTGTATGGTGAAATTGATCAAGGTGGGCCCGGGGATCAGCACTACCATTGTACCTTGGTAAGTTCGGTAACCGTATGTTTAGAAATGGGGCCGACAGAATCTCTTTAGCTAATGGGGAGCGAAAATTGCTCTGATACTGAAGAGTGCTTCTGTTCTGGTACTTCTGCATTCGATCCTCAAAGAGCTTCTCAAACTGCTCGGCTGTGAGTGTTATTCTGGATCCAGGGATCAAAGGGGGTACAATAGCGGGTGCAGCGGGTGCTGAAGCCTGTGGGATCAAAGGGGGTATCGGAGGAAAGGATTCTGTGGTAGGCTAAACGGGTGGCACTTGTGCTGCCATGGCAGTCAGCATTGCTAAAAAAGCTTGCGCTGTTTGTGGAGTTAAATTAGGAATAACGGGCTGAGGGATGGATTGGTGAGGTTGAATTTGCTGGCCAAATAGCTGGATGGGAGCTTGTTGATTTTGAATTAATGAGGGTTGAGTTTGGGAAGGTAAAGCTTGCATTTGAGTAGTGTGGACAGCAGCAGTACTTAAATCAGGGAAAAGATCCATTGAGAATTTGCTAAGATCAGTCCACGCTCACCGCACCAAATGATGACAACTCCAAAGTTCCGGTGCCGGAGATCTGAAGATATCACCTGAAATCAAAGAACACCGACGGGTTTCCGTTCTAGGATACTCCGACGATCAAGTTAGACACCAGATTGCTACTTTTTAAAGAGAAGATCTTGGGAAAAAGAAAAAAGAGAGATCCTTCTCAAGGAGAAGACGTACCTTTTTATAGCCCTCATTTTCCCTTCATCATTGTTGTCTTCTTAATGAGCTTTTATTATGTAAGTGACCTTTTAATGACGTGCTTTTACTGTGTAACGGACGCTTTTACCTTTATGATGAACCTTTAAAGAGCAACGGCTATGTCAAAGATATTACCGTTAATGATGCTTACTGGACTACCGAGCTACTTCCTTGCTACCGAGCTACTTCCTTACCTAGCTCTCAATGTGCTAGCAGCTCAATGCGATAACCGAACTAGGTACTGATTATAGCTCGGTTATCAATTTTGTCAACTTTTTAATTAAATTTTTACATTTTATATTTGTAAAAAAAAAAAAAAAAGTTCGGCCGCTGCCATGTAATATATAAAAAACAATCTCAATTCCATATTCCATATAGTAACTCTGATTAACAAGAACTTTGTTAAAGAATAAGAGATTCCAACCTCTATATCTAATAATAATGATGTTCTCAAAAAAATAACAATAATACTAAAAATAATAATAGTTTCTACTTTAATTTACTGAATATTTATTCAAGCCAACAAGCTTTATGTGATATTTTATAATACGTGACAAATGGGTCGGATTTGGATCGGGTCATAAATGGATGAATAAAAAATCTCAATTCCATATTCCATATAGTAACTCTGATTAACAAGAACTTTGTTAAAGAATAAGAGATTCCAACCTCTATATCTAATAATAATGATGTTGTCAAAAAAATAACAATAATACTAAAAATAATAATAGTTTCTACTTTAATTTACTGAATATTTATTCAAGCCAACAAGCTTTATGTGATATTTTACAATACGTGGCAAATGGGTCGGATTTGGATCGAGTCATAAATGGATGAATAAAAAATGGGCGGATTATAAATTGGTCATTATTTATGAGTCATAAATGAACCAATACCCTAATAAGTTAGACGGATTTGAGTCAACTCATGGATTTGCTACATGTTAACCCAGATAAATTGCATTGTGGCCCAAACAAGTTGCATGGTGACTCAAATGGGTTAGATGGTAGCCCTAATGGGCTAAGGTGCGTGTTAACCCACTTAATTCATTTTTTTTAATAAAAGCTAATTTTTAATACAATTACAATATACTAAATAGGATAGGCCGAGTTCAGACCGAACCGAAATGGATCAAGTTCGGGCCATAGGCATTTAAAATTATTTTTTTTGCACAAGTTTATATAAATAAAATACAAGCCTACTTCAGGCTAGAGTGGATTAGGTTTGGTTAGGGCCAGACTGGGCCTAACCGAAATTTTAATATTCTTTTTCTACACAAACCTGCATAAATAACACCTATGCCTACTTTGGGATAACATCTAAGCCTACCTTGCGCTAGGTTGGTTTTGGGTCTGGATGGATTGGAATCAGGCTGGGCACAATTGGTATGAAAAAAAAAATGAAGTTGTATAAATTGATATATCAATTCATTTTGTGCAGTTGATGCCCGTTATGTTATATTTAACATATCCATCTAAATTAAAATTTAATAGGGTCATTTTGAGTTGGTCTAAATTGACATGTTTTTGAGTTGGATTGAATTTGAGTTAATTCTTTTGAACGTGTTTGGGTAGTATTTTTGCATCCAAATTTGCCATCTCTATATTTTACTGTACATTAATTGAACTCTTAAATCTTAATTAATTTATATGCATAAATGTGATGAAGAGATGAATGTTATAGTTGTATTTACTTAAATGAGGTATCTGTATATACTTTATTCAATCGAATAAGATTTGAGTCTAAAGGGCTTAATTGCATATCTTTATAAAATTTTCTTTTATGTATGCACTAGCACACTCTCTATTTATGCGGTAATTTGTGAGAGTTTTTTTTTTCTACTTAAAGCAATAATTTTTAAATTTCAATAAATATTAATTATATTTTTTTATTTTATGTTTATCTATGCACAAAAAAAATAATTAATAGAATAAGAATGCACTATAATTATAGAGAATTAGTAAAATGATATTTTAAAAAATTATACTGAATATTTTACATAATTAACATTAATTAATGATTTTTTTTATCTATATCAAGATTTAAAAATCGTTGCGTTGATTACAGCGGAGGAATGATATTCGTTCAGAAAAAATGAATATGGTATTAAGCTTAATAGCATTCAATTGTATGCTTCTAGCTATTGTAAAAGAGGGTAGATGACTTTGATTTGTATGATATTATTATTCTTTGATCTGTATATGTTTTTAATTAAAATAATTTAATTTTGTTTTGACATAAAGTAATATAGTTGGATGGACTAATTAGATTGAAGCTAATTAATAAGCTATCAATCCATTTTGGAAAGGAATCTATTTGGAGATTAAGTTGCCAAATGCGAAGAAAAGAAAGAGGAAAGTAAGAGGGAAAAGGTAAAGGAAGAAAGTCCCAGTTGACATTAAAAATTTCTGTTACTATATGTTACCAGAATTTTATGTTGTGGCCAATAATTAATAATAGACATTTAATAAAATATAAAGAAAGTTTCAGTTTCAATTTCAATTTCAATTTCCCTTATTATTAGGTGTCTCCACTCTCTAGGAGGACAGCTGGTGGTGGTAAGGCCTTAGAGATGGGTAAGACAAGTCATAAGTTCAATTTCTATCCGCTCTCCTTTCCCCTCCCATCTAGGGATGATCACATGGCAGGGCGGGGAGTGGCTCCCCATCTACTGCCCCTCCCCCGCCCAGGAGCGGGAATTTTCCGTCTCCGTCTCCGTCGGGGACACGGGAAAAAATTCTCCTGTCCCCAATAAAATTACTCAATTGTAATGGAAATTTTCGATCTCGATTAAAATTTCTGATTCGAATAAAAAATATTTCACAATATTTACCTTACAAAATTTAATAATTAATGACTTAAAATTAAAAATATCTCATACAATTTAAATACAAATATTTATAAACATTTCATACAATTAAAATACAAAAATTTGTAAATATTTCATACAATTCAAATATTAATAATATTACTTGAACAATTTACACACCAACAAATATCAATCTAAAAAAATTTAATATATATATATATATAATAAAATATTAATTTTTTTTCGGGGCGGGAATCCTGTCCCCTGCAGGAAAAAAATTCGGAAATTCCCTGCCCCATTCGGATCGGATCCCCACCGGAAACGGAGAATTCCCGCCCCATGATCATCCCTACCCTTGTCTCTCTTGTAAATACATGATGTTTGGTTTGTACTTTGAAAAACAAAAAATCGCCTATTAGGTTGCATGCTCTTACTTATAATAATAATAATATTAATAAATTTCTTACAGTAAACATTCAAATTTCACCTTATTTTTACGTACAAAAACCAATTTCAATTTCAAGTTTCTGATTTTTCCATCCTTGTAATTATTTGTTTCTTTATTTATCAGTAAACAGAAACCTTCAGAAAAACGTACATAGTAACACATTTTTGAATTATTAAATATTAAAAGTAATTAAACTGTATTTTCGAATTATATGATTAATAATGTTAAAATTCACGAAAGGCAGGGGGATTTTGGAGAACACTGGCTTTAGGTGTACCTATACTCCAACCGCACTCATAACCCATCAATCTCACGTGATGAACGACCAAAAAAAAAGCAATATTTATTAAAACACCTCAATGCTAAATAAATTAATTAATTAATAAAATCTATTTTTTAGGGAAAGGGAGGCCCCATTAGGGCCTATTACGATTTGTACTAAATTTAATTAATTCAACCGTTCGATTATTCAGTTAATTGATTTAATTTCAATTAATAAAATATATAAAGCTGGGTTTATTTATTTGGTTAAGAATCTAAAATTTTTAAAAAATTAAAACAATGTCATTTTTCCTAATAAAATTTTGCCGATGGTTAATCAGTATAATTTTGATAGGAAATATAGAGAGAAATTAATTCAGTGCATTTAGTACAAAAATTCAATTTATAATTATTACAGAAGTTCAGTAAAAGTCAAATCGTACTCACCCTTAGTGTCAAGTGTCAAATAAAGTATTCAACCAATTTGGTTTTTCCCCACACAAAAAGAAAAAAACATTATAATATTTGAAAAAATATATACAGTGTTTAAATACGAATTTATTTGAGATTAAAGTAAACAATCCTCAACAGGATATCTCAATTCTCAACTAATATTAGTTATAATATATTCTAAGATTTTGAGTTCCAACTTTCACTCTTTGTTTATTAAAAAAAATAATAACAAAATAAAAAATAAATGAGTAGAAATTGTATAAAATTAATAAAGAGCATTTAATTGGATCAAAAAAAAAAAAATAAAGAGCATTTAATTGGATTAGAACTTGAAATTTCAATAATATCAAGAATAAAATACTTACTCACTCTCATAATTTTTATCCACATTTCCTTTTTAATTTGTTCTAATTTATAAATTATCTATTATACTTTTATTTAATGTTATCTTATTAATTGTAATTTAATAATGATATTTATAGTTTTAATAGTATTTAATTGCTCTTCATTTGTTATAAATAAAAGTTAAAATTAAAGTAGAAATATATAAAAAAAAATTGATAATTTTATTGCGTATCTTTAATAACTCACAATTAGCATATTTATATGCATGAAGATATAGTAATAAAATTTGATTAGAAATATAATATACTAGTAGATTTAGAGTGTAATTACTTAGTAATAGAATTTGATTATAAATATAATATTAATAGGATTAAAATCTAATTATCTAGTAATAGAATTTGATTAAAAATATAATACTAGTAGACTTATAATCTAATTAGAACTTAAAATAGTATCCAAATAGTAATCTTTCGTAGCATTAATATTGAAAATGTTGATTTTTTACTAAGGGAATTTGACCCTTTTACCCTTATGACGTGAGTTTAACCGCAGAGGGAGAATCATATACGGAGTGATGGCCATTCATGGCAGTTAGCCCACAGTTCATACAAAGAAAACCAAATTACCAAAGCGTAGAGAAAGACACATTTCGGATAAGATTGAAACCAATCCAAAAGTTCACTGCCAAGCGGTTATTATTCTCCTTTTCTCTATATAACCCATTTGCCTTTCCTCTCTTTCTCATTCCTCATTAATTCATCACTCTGCCATTTCCCAACTATATATCCCATCCTTTTTATTTTCATTTCTTCTTCAAATTTCTCCAGAATGGATGTTATTCGCTTCTTGTTTGGTGTTTTTGGTGGGTTTTTAATTTCTTATTCTTCTTCTTCTTTCTCTTTCTTGATTTTGTTTGTTGTTTGTTAATGGGTTTCTAATCTTTTACAGGAAATGCTACTGCTTTGTTCCTCTTTCTTTCTCCTACGTAAACATCTCTCTTCTCCATTGTTTCTCTGTAATTTCATTTTTTTTTCCTTTCCTTTCTCTCTTTTTCTTCAGTATTTATGACATTATTAGTTTAAATAATGGATTAAAAAAAACCCCGACAGGATCACATTCAAGCGAATCATAAAGAATAGATCAACAGAGCAATTTTCAGGTATCCCATACCCGATGACTTTACTCAACTGTCTCCTTTCTGCCTGGTATGTTTCTTTTCTTCAACTAATATACCTTTTCTTTTTCTTTTCTTTTTGAGAAAAAAACTTTGCTATTTTTAATCTTCTTTTTTATTTTCCTTTTGACTTTCTTGATGAGCGTAAAATTGTAAAAATGTCAAATGCTTCATTTCTATTCTTGGTTCGTTCTGCGATATGCAACTGTTCTGTTCTTGATGGTTTATGCCATTATTCAGATGCTAATAATAGTCTTTAATAATTCTGAAAATTTGAATACTGATGACAGGTATGGTTTACCATTTGTGTCAAAGAACAATATTTTAGTCTCAACAATTAATGGGACAGGAGCAGCAATTGAAACAGTATATGTGATCATATTCATAATCTTTGCACCAAGGAAGGAAAAGGGAAAAATCTTAGGCCTTTTTACACTTGTGCTTAGTGTTTTTGCTGTGGTGGCTTTTGTGTCCGTGTTTGCCCTCCATGGCAACTCCAGGAAGTTCTTTTGTGGCTTTGCTGCCGCCATTTTTTCCATCATTATGTATGCTTCTCCTCTTTCCATCATTGTAAGTCTTTTCCCATCCAAATCCCTCTTTTTTTTTTTCACTTTCTACTGACTTTAGTTTCATTCATGATCAAATTCATTATATTTTATTAGTTACCCTTTTTCCTTAAAAGAATATTTGTTTCTATGATTAGATAATATTGATGATATGAAGATTATTGCTTAAGATTATGAGATTTAGTTAATTCAATTAGAGGAAAATTGTATTCTTTGCTGTCCTTGGCCATCTTGTCCCTGTAGTTTGCAAGGTTAGAGAATTTCTAGTGAAATATATTCTTTTTGTTTAATTATTTGGATTAAAGTTCAAAATTCCCTAATTGAGATAAGGATTATGGTTGATCACCAGGAAAAACCAGAGTAGATATTTTTATCACAGTTAAAAGGGTATTAAATTATTTTATTGGATAGTTTATTAATAGTATTATTAGCTATGTATATGCTAAACAAGTATAGATATTAATGAGATTTTTTTTTTTTGCAATATATATGCAGAGATTGGTGATTAAAACTAAGAGCGTGGAGTTCATGCCATTTTTCTTGTCACTCTTCGTTTTCTTATGCGGCACTTCTTGGTTTATATATGGGCTACTTGGCCGTGATCCTTTTGTAGCTGTAAGTTAAGCTTCTCCCCAATTTTCAACCTTATTTGTTAATTTTTTCCTAATAATTTCCCATTTATGGTGTAATTATGATGCAGGTGCCCAATGGATTTGGGTGTGGGCTAGGGACAATACAGCTGATTTTGTACGTCATCTACCGCAATAGTAAGGGTGGTGGGGCTCAAAAACCGCCTTCTCAATCTCTGGAATTGGGTGCAGAAAAGCCTAAGCAGGACAACAAAATTCAGGCTAATGGCAATGTCTCACAAGCTGAGCAAGTTTAATCTCAAACACACAGCTAGTGTGCATCATCAACTATTAAAAAAAAAAAAAAAAAAAAAAAAAGAAGATTAATTTTTGCAAATTTTATTTTTGATGCAATCTTTTTTTCTAGAAAGAAATTACATTTTGATCTGTAATTTTGGGAGTTTGCTAGCAATGGAAAAGCCAATTTAGCTGATGATGATTTGTATTGTTTAGGAAGAAAAGTTAGGATGTGGGTATGGAATACGATTCATCATGTGGTCGATTTCTATTTCATTAGATGATGAACGAATATAGTACAAAAGGGGTCCCAAAAATTGGCTTGAATGACAAGTGCCCTTCAAGCTTTTAAATGTGTCATATTAATGCAAAATTGACGGAAAATCACGCTGATAATGATTGGTTTTGGGTTTCTAGGGCATGGTCCTCCATTTAGAGTCCATTTTTCTCAAAAATATATGAAATTCTTAGAAAACTGTATCTAGTTTTAGAGAAGGGCAAATGTCAATTTGCTTTTCCGAAAATGGAAGTATTGTGATTATGGTATGAAATTGTTAGGTATGGCATAAATATATGTGGTAGTAATTAGATGGCAATTTAAAGACGTGCCTAATTTTTGTGATAAAAGGATAGAAAACAAAGAATGTGAACCCAAATAGCACTTGAGAACTATTACTTTCAAATATCTCTACCTGTAATGCATTTCCTCTTTTAAATTCTTCGATTCATTTTGATTTTCTCATATTATTCTAAAATGTATAGTTGAAACTGAATCCGTTGATTTTATAATTCTATTTTTTTTCTTTTTCTTTTTCTTTTTAATATAAGGTTATACAATTGAAGTTTACTTAAGGTATATATGAAATTTAACATTTAATTTCAACTATTAGATTATCGTACGATATAATATAAATTGTGATGACTTTAGATTAAGCCCGAAATTGGTGAAAGAAAATGGAATTAAAGGCTTTCATAAATAAATTTGGCCCAATAGGAATTGGGCTCCAGTAGTGTGACGTTCACAGCTCCAAAAGTGTTAGCATAGGCAAAGTTGTCGATTTTGTTTTGTGATATGAAAATGTAAAATCAAATTCCATCTTTTCATGTACATTAATAATTATAACAATATAGTTTGTATGTTGCTTTGCTTTAGCCTTCATCTACACATTAACACATCATATTCATATATTATATCTTGATTTGATTGATAAATTTTAGTTTTAAGTGGAAATTCAAAAGGACAAACAAAAATAAGATTTAATGCATTAAATCTTATGAAATATATTTCTTCTTGAAGGATGTTTTTTCCTTTTTCTTTTTGGCAATGGTCTCTTTGACCAAATTTTACATCTAATATTGTGGTCTATATTAACCAAATTATAACTTTGACCACAGAGTGGATGAGTCCATATCTGAAAATTCAATTTCAAACATCATACGATCAACTATTTAAGAAATTTTTTATCCAAACTCGATGTATAAGAATACTTATACATCAATTTAATAGTATATTTGTGGTTAAAATATGATTAACAAATAATTATTAATTTTTTTATCATAACCACTTTTACTTACACGGGAATTGTATAAGCCTTCTCATATTGCATTTAGAAAAAAAAAAATTATATATATATATCCCATTCATTTCCACTATTCCGAGCGAGCAGTATTTGGAGTTCGAATAAAGTATATAATAATAATGTAGATGAAATTTGGTTTTTACAATTTTATGATGATGATTGTGTGGTGGTCCGATTGAAGATGGGTCAACTAAATGCACTATTTTGCTGCTTAAAGTTTTTTTTTTTTTTTGAAATTTTTTAAAAATTATTCTAATAATTTTAAGGATCTTTTTGACGATTTTATGATAAATTTACTGAAATAATGAAATTATATAAGAGAATTCTATAGATTGTGGGGTCGTGGCTCCAGTTAGTTGATAAAATTGAAATTTTATTTCTTAATGATCCGGAGAATAAATTTGTTTTATGATGGTCAGAATCAGAAAGAATAATTTATAACGCTCCTTAGGGAGAGTACTTTCGTCATTTCCCCTTTCTATTTATTTTGCTGGACAAGTAATAAAATTTCCCTCTACAAAAACATTATCACAATTAATTAATGCAATGATGTTCAGTATTTGATCTAACAAACACAAAACATGAACAATCAGTCCTTTTATCATCCACTAGCTTCCACTTTAAAGACTATATATATATCATCATTTAATTCAATTCAAAATCAAAAGGAACAGCAACAAAAAAAAAAGTTATTTGGAATATATTATTATTGTTATTATTATTTGTGGCTTTTTTCTAAATTTAAATTAGTCTGCTTATACCAAAAAAAAATAATAAAAAACTCAGATAAAATTAAAATAAAAGAAAACATTTTTTTTAAAGGTTGATATTTATTAATATATCCACAAACATGCATATGGGCCTTCTTTTTATTTTTTATTTTGAATAATGGCGATATATCAATAGGCCATCATAGAAAACATAAGAACTCAATAAGGAGACTGGAACTGCAAGATTCATACAAATTAATTAACATGCAGAAGCATATTAAGCTGAAAGCTTCAAAGCACTTCTACCTTCACCACCTACTTTCAAGCTTGAACTCTCATGCTGCCTTTCCCTTCCCTTCATTTTTCACCAAACCACAAATAATTCACTTTAATTTTTGAACAAAATATTTCTTCGAGTTTATTACAATTATATACATACATATATAAAGATTTGTAATATCTGAAATGTACTCTGAGAACTATACTAGAAAACATTTAAAAAAAAGGTGCTTACCAAGCTTTTAGCATTGGTTTCCAGAGATGCTTGCATGGCAGCTTCTGCCTGTAAAATTATTTAAATTATAATACTATTATTAGTGAATGGAATAGACATGGAAAAAGATTAGCCTTTTGTTTCTGGACATAAAAATATCCATACCTTTAATCGCTGAAGTTGATCCCTAGTAAGGGTTTGGGGCTCAAAGGTGGTCTCAGATTCCATGGATGTGGTTTGAAGATCAGTAGCATCAGTAGTAGAAAGCTCATATTTTTCCATTTCAGAGAGAAAAGAAAATGAAAAATTATGTATGAAATTTTGGTTAGGTGGGAGAGAGAGAGAGAGAGGGTGAAATGCAGATAGAGGGGATGAGCATAAAGAAGGAATTAATGTGGGGTGGCCATAAGATTTCCAAGATTTGTACATTTGGCAATTCTAATTTGTCTCTATTGTAACCGTTTTGGCTCTTTATTACCAATTTATTTAACATCGATATCAATTACTTTCTCCTCATTTTTTAAGCAAAATTTAAATTCTATTTATATTACATTTTTAGACTTTCAATAAAATTTAATTTTTTTTTCAATAAAAATTAACTTATTTAGAACTAATTAAATTTAAGTTTATTTTAAATTTTATTTTTAAACATTCAATTTTATCATAAATTTAAAATTAATTAATATTATCTTAATTCTAATGAAAACAATAAAAACGTCAGGTATAATGGAATGACTAGTAACTCTCTTCACCATTCTTATTTCTGCTATACCTTTAAATTCACTATAATAGATTTTTTTTTTAAATAAATTTCAAAAGGTAAAATATTTAAAAATACGTAATAATCAGAATTTAATTACATAATTAAATGCAAATTGAGCTGGGAATCGGGATTTTTACTTCAAAATTTCAAGTTATAATTACTGGGACATGCTATTCATAATATTTAATAGTAATTTCCGTAAAAGAATAAAAGTGTTACTGTGGATTTTCAAATTTGGCAAGTAAGAGCCCTTCTTACCAAATAAAATCCTAGGTAAAATCCACCTGGATTATAGAAACAACAGGTAAGAGTCACATTTTTTATGCTACATACTACGTTAATAATGTATTGGCAAATTATCATAGGATTTAGGGTGCATTGGGTTTAAAGTTTCGTGGTAGTTGATAATTTGATAACCCATAGAGAAAAAATAATAAATATTTGGTAAAAATTTTCTATTTAAGATATTTATTTATTTGTGAAATTATTATTAAAGGTATAATATATATATATATATATATATATATATTATTGTTAGTGTCAAAAAATATTCATTTCATTATTATTTGTATTGAATCATCATAGAATTTTTTTCATCAACTAATGGCTGTAGAATTTTATTTTTTATTTGGACTATAATGCCCTTTTATTGATCATAAATTTTTCAATATTTAAAATATATTTTTTTTATAAATATGATGATGATAATGATGTAATCATATATTTATTATAATTACATCATTATATCAAACACATATAACTTTTTCTCCTATCTAACATCAGATATTAACTACCACTTTTGTTTTACTTCATTTTTAATTTTCTTATTATGGGCCGTTCTTTTATATGTGTTTTATTTTATTTTATTTTCGCAACTTTTGATATTTAACATTCCTTGAATAAAAAATAATATTATAAAATGATATGGCTTGAGTTTTTTTTTTAATGCAAATTAAGATTTCATTAATGAAGTAAAAACTATAATTTTAATGTACAAATACAAATATAAAATTTGAAAGTACATAAAAAATTATGGAATTAATAAAATTATTAGAAAGTATCTCTAATTTTTTTCAACGAAAACCATAAATAATGATAATATTGCCGTATATAATCCAGCTTTAGCGAAAAACTAAGATAATTACATAATTCTAGCAATTAACAGGATAGTTATTGACTATTACTTGAAAATATATGTGATCTTTTATATATAGATATAGATATATATTAATATATGTGATCTTTTCAACCGTTTATTGCTCTTTAATTCAAATTTTAAACTAAATATTAAAAAAGATATGAGTAGATTAATTAATTAAACCACACAAATATTATTGATTGTTATCAAAATATAAACAGCTTACAAAACTTCATAGATATTTTTTATAAATATAAGGACCTCTTAATTGAAGGCGCATATAGCGAAGTGCATGCCTGATACGACAACGCGAAGCACAACATAGCCAAGGCTGATCTTCTCTCCGGCCCGCCGGAATTCTTACTTTGCCTTCCAGTCTTCATTAATATCCTCACTTGTCAGGTCCCACTCCGGCTTCACCGCAAACTCAACAGGCTTCGAACCCTAAAATCATTGTTTAATTAATTTGTTTATTCATGACAAATTATGAGAAAAAGTTACTTGTAAACAATCAAATAATCAATTTTATTTTAGTTTCGATGGATATGAAACATAACTATTCAATGAGCAATGCAGCATTGCTAATTTAAAACATGATTTCCTTGAGTTTGCTACTTAATACAGAAAAATATATATTAGGATGAGCTTTTATTATTGAAATTAAAATCTGAAATTAATTTTTAAACAATGGAATTCGACAAAAAAATATTGTTATTGTAATTTTTCATTAATGAAAAAAACCGTTATCATAATTTTAGCCACGACAAAAAAGAATTTTTTTTATTCAACATAATAAAACCAAAATATTCGTTATTCGTTATCTGAAGTCACATTTGATTTTAGAATAAAACTAATTAAAGAATTAATTAACATATGTCTAATGGTTCTTGTTGGTTAATTAATCAAGATAAATGAAATTTATATTTAGAGAATAGGTTGAGGAACTAGACAATTTTGAATCACCTATCTATCTAGGCTAAAAATTGAGGTGACAAACTAACAAAAACTTAATGATAAATGAGAAGATTGCATGCAGTGCCCCATCAAAATTTTCAAGATTGATATTTGATGATATAAGCTTGACAAAATTAAAGAAAAAAAAAAAAACTTCTATATAGGACATTTAAATTTGCAGATTTTAGATCCTAATCAAGAACAAAAGAAAACGGTAAATACAAGCAGAAAAGTATCTAAAAACATAATAAAATAAAAAAGAATGCAATCTATGTAAGCACGGTTACTGTTCTCGAGTTTGAACTATATATATATATACACACACTTATCTGAAGAGTTAGATACAGCTCAAATTTTCTTAATGAACTCTAAATTTACCTCCAAAAAAATACTTAATGCTTCCTCTTTGGTATGCATCTGGATCACTTTTAAAGCTGCTTCCTGATAACAAAATACTGTTAATAACAATTCTGCTTAAATAATTACATATTTAGATCAGTTGAAATAACATACACATGTAGCATGCAACTCTCAAACAAGCCAATAACTGTATATATGAAAAAAGTAATAATAATAATTAAAAAATCACAAACCCTGGCTGAGTTGATATCACCATCAAACAAGGTTTTAGGTTCAGCTTCAATAGATAATTCTCTTTCAAGAACAGGCAGAGGAGTCGATTCCATTGCTATTTCGATGACCTCCATCAAAAAAATTAGGTCTAAAAATGGAAATGAAACAAAGGAAGGTTTATAGAAAAGTATGAAAGGAATAATTTCCTGGTGTGGACCTAATAAAGCAAATTCTCCATTAGAAACAAAGAAATTTCACAGCTGTTCTTAACTAATACACAGAAACGTGGCAGCCATGGTAGGCTATATCACAAGAATGCATAAACACATGGCTTTCACTAGAAATAGGGTTTCTAAATTCCTAAACGTACAAAATTAATCAAAAAAGAAATTCCATCTTCTTCTCTATCAATACGAAGAAAAAATCTGCCAGGCTACTTCTAATACATATTCTCAAGCATAATATTTAAGGGTTTTTGTTGCTTTGCTAATATTATTATTATTATTATTATTTTTTCATTAAAAAATTAGGGATAGAAATTATTTGGGATCAAATCACAGATGTTCTGCAATAGAAGACAGGCACTTGACTGTGTTATCCTTACATATTCTGAAGAAACAAATGTATTGTAGGCGATCACATGTGTGTTGCATCATTTTACTTTAATTTTCCACTAGGAATGGGCAGGCTAATTCAATAAATTCCAACCACTGAGGTTTTTATATTAATATAAAATTTTTATTTTATGTATTTCTTTATTTGTAGGTCAACACAATTAAACAAAAAATAATAATATTTTCAGAATCATACTGAACCGGTGTAATCATTAAGAAATTCGATTTGATTCAACATAAAAAAATAAAAATGATAAAAAATTGATTAAATCGGGTCATACCAGAAAAAACTATTAAACCGGATTGGTATACGATTTTTCGTTACCACGGTGTGTTTTGTTTTATTTTTTTTTAAATTCTGTTGTTCTCAATACGACTGCCTTTTGCTACCTCCATCTGTTTTTCTTTCACACAGCCAGCATCAACGGAGTTTCCATGGCCGGGCACCGATTAAAGCCTCTTTCGGTCAACAACTTGTTATTTTGTATATGGATCCCCAGTGCAAATACCTTTGCAACCTCTGCTGAAGGGGATTTAGAAAGAAAGACGCAGATCTAGATGGAGAGAAAATACAGAGAGAGAAATAAGCTTACAATTATAGTTTAATTATATAATTGAGAAAACCCTGCTTGCTATTTTTCTCTTATATATATTCTTTAGAAGTTTTATATTCATGCTGTGAATTGAGTTATTTGGACCTACGAATAATATAAATGTGATTGCGGACTAAAATATGGTAAAACCTAAATTCAAAACTAATGTTGGGATAATTAATTTTGATTTTCATATATATTTTCAAATTTTGTTAACTTAAAATTCATATTTCTAAATTGATGTTCGATAACTAAAATATTTTTTGGATGTATATATATGATATTCGCATATGCTATATTTTTTATTTTTTATTAATAGTTATATATTATAAAATTGAATCAATTCGACACCCCATAAATCATAAATAGTTGGTACACGTATTGACATCCGGTCCGTGAAAGCATTGGGTTTTATATGTGCGTTATCATCCTCAACATTTGCATTCATCATGTCACTGTGCTACCTGCTTCATGTAATTGCATACTATAATTAGTATTTTTTGCAGGCTCAATTTACGGTATTTGACGTCATTCTTCTGCATTTTTATTTGATATTATAAGGCTGATTTAGGTGGCTCGGTATGGAATAAATATATGTATTAATTACCTAAAAATAAATAAATTCTATAAAAGCATAATAGATATATACAGCATCAACTATCAAAATAGTCATTCCCCCTATTTTATTGTTAACCAGATTTGATTTCAATCAAAATAAATATCTATATTTAAATGGATCATTATTAAATAAGTCTTGAATTAATTGGATTATAAAATAAATCATACCTTAAACGGATCAAAATTTATAATAATATTTTTTCAAAAACACAGATTAATACCGATTTTGTAGATATTTTATGTAAAATTGAATGACAATAAAAGTTAGGAGCAAATAAGTTTCAAGAGAAATTCTATAAAAATAAATTAATACTTTTTTAAAACATTATGCTAAATCGGATCATGGCCGCAGTTGGAAGAAAACATAAACTCACATAAGCCCAGCCACTCCAAACCCAAATTTGCATTCTACTTATAAAATTATACAATATACTACCATACAGAGTGTTATAAAACCATAAAAATAGCCATGCAAATGGTGTTTTAGTAATTTCCAGGGCTAACAGTGTAGCTGGAAATGAGAAAGAGGCACCTACACAGTTGGGCTCAAAAAGTACCGGCTCAATTACTGATGTGGTTTTTAAGTGGACTTATGTCCAATGTAGAGATATATGCCTTCTTACTTCGGTCTAGGCCCAACACATTTTTATTTTTGTTTCTAATGTTTGCCTCATGTTATTTTCTTCTTGTATCAAAATAATATTTATAACTACCAACTATTTGTTGATTTAAGTGGTTTGCTATAAATAAATTTATTAATGGACAGATTTTTTACCAGACTTCTTTTTTAAATATTTTTTATGTCAAAATTCGGCCATGATCAAGTCTATTTTTAAATAATATCTTCGGTTTAAGTCTCGTACATATCAAAAACTAATGCTAGAAGAATTTTAATGTTATAGGAGGCAGTTTCAGCTCGAACCGGATAATATCAGTATTTGTAAAATATATATATATTTAGAACTGTTTGATGTGCTATTTTCTTATTTAATTTTTCGAAAACAATATGTGATATATGTTTATATGAGTTTGCTTTAGCATTTGTTTAATAGTGTTTGATCTGCCATACTTGAGGATTTAAATTTAATCAAAATATAAATTTGAGAAGTCAATTGATTTAAAAGATACAAATAGGGTTATTTGTGTCGAAACTAAATCTCCAGGGACCAAAATGAAAACTCGCCCTTTTAATTGATGATTAATCCTCCAATATTAATCTCTCCCTTTCCAGGCACACAGGATTAGTGTTAATAGCGAGTTGTCCAGTCATAAAATATTAATATTATTATAAAGATACACTGCATTGTGTTCATAGATTTGTATATTATATAACGTAGATTTAATTTTCTGCAAAAAGTAATTAAGAAGTTTGGGCTATGGACAACCGCCGGGAAAGACGAAAGCAATTGTATAAAGAACATAAAGTTTGAATAATTACTAATTCATGCCACTCAAACATTTACATAAATTTTATTTATTTTGAATTTTTGTGTGGTACTGGTACATGATTTCTATAAATTGCCCCAAGTGTCTTAACAAAATATCTAATCACCCAATCTTATATTTTAGGAAAATTGCAGTTTATGTACTTGAATTTTTAAATATTTTCATATAGGGTCTCTAAATTTTAAAAAATGCACATTAAATTTTTAAGCTAATAAATTTATGCAGATTATGCCTAAATCTGATGCTCCTAACAGAAGTGTCAATCACGCGACGTGAACGTCATGTGAAGTCAAGGTCCCCGGTCCCCCTTCTTATTAAAAAATGAATTATTCTCTCCCTTCCTCGCTCTACCCTATCATATCTCTTCCCTTTATCTTTCATTTTCTATATCCTATCCTTCATTTCCCTCTCTCTTCTCCCTCTTCCTCTTTTTGCATAAACCCGAAAATCATCGAAGAGCAACAGTGGCCGCAAAGACGACGGTCGCACAAGAGAAGAGATCACCGCATAAGGCATACAGCATTTGGAGGTAGCTGTATTCCACAATTAAAAATTGCATATGGACTTAAATTTTAACTTGGGCAATTGTATTGCGTGCCCCAGTCCTGTAAATGTTACTTGAGAAATTCATTTTGGGCAATCATATTGAATGTCTCAATCGGAGTAAAGTGCTTGAAGAACTGCATTTTTATTCTTATATCCCCTTGATCCTTTTTTTTCTATTTTATTATTTTAATTATTTTCTTACTTTTTCAAAGCATTTTGCTTAGCTTTCATGATATTGGAGTAATTGCTAATTAATTTCTTGTATTGGCCACTTTTACCTTTGATCAAGCTACTGAGTTTTGCTGGTTTTAGATAGTTCCTAGATATGTTCAGTTGGCCTTGCTTGGTGATGATGCAGGGGCTGACTTCTTTCGAAGAGTTAAGCTAGTGCTCTGTTTTGTTTTGCTACTTTCTCTTCCAGATTACCTTAAGGATAAAATTACTGATTAATTTTACTTTGCAACCAAAGAATATGTTTGTAAAACCATTACTTACCAATATCATGCGAGCAAATATGATGACTTTTGATGTTGGCGTTGGGCGGCAGTGGGGTGGAAGTGGAAGCGGAGGCGGCCAAAGAGCTGTAGGATTGGAATTCAGACGAGATAAGAAGAACCTGGAATCAGTGGCTAAGACGAGATATAGATCTGGTAATTTTTTACTCGATTCGAGAATTCAATCTAACTCTGTCAAAAAAGTAACCCAATCTCCCAAAAAAAAAAAATCGAATAGTCCAAAAGAATTAAGATGGAATCCAATCCGTGAATAAAATTTAAAAAATCGGCCTGGAAAAAGCTGATATAATCAATAATTTAATTTTTTTCAATTCAATTTTATTTTGTATCATATTTATTTATAAATTATACTTTAATTATATATATATATATATATATATAAACACTACATTATTTTATTAAAAATAATAATTAAATGGTATATAATATATATTAAATAGTGTATAATGTATATTATATTTTACTATTTTTATTTTTTATATATTTTTTTCGATTTTTCTTTGCTCCATTCCGTAATTCGTAGTTATTTTGTTGCTTACGGCTTAGCAACTATTGTTTAGTCAATAGTTTTTTTATTTTTTCTCATTAAATCGTAATATCTCAAACCTATAAGAGATATGCTTCAAAAATTTCGAATTTGTAAATAGTATATTTTGGACCGTGAATAATAGTTCCTCAAATGAATAATGCTATTCGGAACATGAATAGTATTTTTTTGGATTATGAATAGTATCATTTGAGACAACTTCGATAATCACAATGAATAATGATATGTTTTACAAAGTTTGATTTATGATCAAAATTGATCCGAGACACTGAATATGTCAAATTGACCAATATAATAAATTATATATAATGTCAATTATATGTTTTAAGTAAAATAACTTAAAAAGTCAAAATTGATCCAAAATACCAAGAAAGTCAAAATCGAACTGGTTAAACAAAAAATCAAACAAAATATATCGAATAACTTGTGGTTTAATTTTTAATTTCTATTCGATTTTTCTGTCAGACTTGAAATCCGAAAAAATGATGATCCAAAAAGTCCAAAATCGAAAATAATTTATTTTATCCGAACTCAAATCCGTCCGATCCGACCCTTTTGTGAGGTCTTACATAAATATTAATCTATTATTACAACAATAAAAGCCTACTAAATAATCAAATATATTATAAAAGAAATAGCTTTTATAAACTGATAGTATTTATTTGGTAAGAGATTTAATTACAATTATAAATATTAGAATCGGAATTGAAATATTTTATACTTTTAGTTAAATGCAGACTCTAAATTAGATACCAGTGAGTGGTTATATAATGCAATTATATAATATGATAGATTGGGTTATAGTGAATCGGACCTCAAAAAAACAAAGTTAAATTAGAGAAGAGAGAGAATCTTCAATCTTCTTTTAAACCACTTAAGGGTGAGGGTCCAACTGTCCAGCTGCCTCGATATGTATTAGCTATAAACGGCCGTTATACTTACGCATGCTTTTTCCTCCCTATAATAACGGATTAACGGTGTTCTTTCCGTCAAATTCCCCGACCCCACTAAATTATCACCCCCATCCCACATGCATTCATACATGACATCATATCACATAGGGGTGAGCATGGTCGGTTAACCGGTCCATAAGCCCCAGTCCATTAACCAGTCTATTAATATCGGTTTTTCGAAATTCCAGTCCATTAACCAGTCCATTGTCATCGGTTAACCAGTCCATCGGTTTCGGTTTTTCGGATCGGTTACCCAATATTTTTCGGTTAACCACTATAATTATAAATATATTCATAAATAAAATTAAAATGTTCAAGATACTTAAAAATTAAAATTTTTTCACTATAATATAACATTATTGTTGATAAAATAAAAATATTTGGTGGATATAAGCAAATTTATTTTTAAAAATTAATATTTAATAAGTAAATATATTAACTAGTTCATAATCACTTTTAATTAGATAAATTGTTATACTTACACATAGCCAATTAAAAAACTTAAAAACTTTAAAATAATTAGTATAATGAAAAAAAGTACATTATCACCTTTAATTAGGATAAATTGTTATATAAATTGTTATAAATTATTAAAAAATTAATAAATTAACTAAAAATTCGGTTTCGGTTCGGTTAACCAGTCACATGAGTCAAAAACCATTAACCAGTCCATTAATATCGGTTTTTTCAAAACACTAACCATTAACCAGTCCATTACAATCGGTTAACCAGTCCATCGGTTCGGTTTCGGATTTTTTTTTCGGTTAACCAAGTCCATCGGTTTTTTTGCTCACCCCTAATATCACATAATTCGTCACCGAACTAGAATTTTATATTTATAGACGAAAAATATATGTAAACTATTTTTTTATATAGAAAATTTTAATTTAAAGAAATGTAAATATTTTTATGTAAATATATAATGATCATCCTAAAATTTTAAATAATTTTGAAAACTAATACTATTTTTTTTAAAAATAGAACTTAATGGATAAAAATATAATATCGAAAATTGCTAATACTATTTTAGTATTTTTTAAAATATATATATATTATTGAATTTCATAGATAAAAATTTAATTTTGAAAATTTCTGGGAGCTGTGGCCATTCTGCCCCTTTCCATGGCGTTTACGTTGCATAAGAAAATAGGAATACATTGTTTATTACATACTTATTTTTTTTGCTAAATTACATATAACACATTTAAATTTAACAAAAATAACTTGTTATTTTTTGAAATTAAATAAAATGTATCTATTATACTCTTAAGACTTAAATGATACATGCTGGGGAGTAATTTAGCACGTGAATTTTCTTTATTGAATTTAAGAGGTAATAAGTACTTTTATCAATATTAAGAAATAATGTATGCACAAAATTAAGTGGATAACAGGGTTTTTTCTTTTAAATTAAACTAGCATTTTTAAATATTTAAAAGATAGTATTTTGCCTATTTATAAAGTTTATCCAACGCGAATTGAAATTGTTCGAATCAGTGAAATTTGCATAACACATTCATAATATAAAAAAAGTTGCTAAATAGAATTATAAAAATAAATATTAAAAAAAGAAATACATATTTAGGAATTAGGATATATATATATATGGCAAGAAAAAGGGGCTCCACACTCATAGAAATAATTAAATTTATTCATTTTAGTTTTAAACATTTCCAAATAATATCTACGTGCCTTTTTAAATCAACAGCAAACAAATTTAATGTATCTAAAAGTAAAATAAATTTGAGGTATTTTGTCAGCTTTATTATTATAAGACTATGGCAACTCTGGGTTGCGTCAAACTTAGGAACCTATTTCAATGACCATTTTCCCTCCTACAGTGACTATTAAGGATGATTATAGACTGATTAATCCGTTCATAATAAAAAAAAAAATATCAATTCATACTTATCGATTTAAAAAAAAAAACATTTACTACTAGTCAGTCCATGGATCTTATTTTTTCGAACTGATTAATCAATATTTTTTCAGTTAAACACTGCAATTATAAGACACATTCAAAAAAATTAAAATATTCAACATAATTAAAAATTAAAATTAGAAACCAAACATAATTTAACATAATAACTTAATATAATATTCAAACTGCAAATATTTTGCCAAAAATATTCAAAGTAAAATATGAACACCAATATATATGACAAAAAATAACGTTTATAAAAGTTAATATATTATTTTATATAAATATTACTCTATATAATTAAAAAGAATAACATATTTTAAATATTGTTTAAAGTATTATATAAAATTTATAGAAAAATAAAAAAATTTAAGGTATAAAAATAAAAATATAATTTAAATATACTTTAAAATATTATTTTATTTAAGTTTAGAGATAAATAAAAAAAATTAATGCATAAAAATTAAAATATAATATATATAAACCGATTAACCAATTCATAACTGGTTAACCGTAAACTAACATTTAATAGGTATCTCAATTACAAAATCGAGAAAATAATTAAACCAGTTGATTAACCGAAACCAAAGTAAAAAAACCTAAATATTATTAACCATAAACGATCTAGCCGGTTTGGTTAACCAAAAAATCAGTTCAATTTTGGGCCAATTTTTCGATTAATCAGTTTAACCGTTTTTTTTTTTTTGGCTTTGCCCTAGTTCTTATGGATGTGTATAGGAAAATTACTTATCTACCCATATCCATTAAATGCTAACCACTATCCCACTTTTTGTTTTTCAACCAAATTATTTTATATATTATTTTTAAATATTGATTTAGTCCATAAACTTTTCATGGATCTAATTTAAGCAATTAGTATTGATAAATTAATTAAACCATTTTCATATGTATACATAAGACTTAATTCATATATAGGCATCTGAATTTAACTTTACATTTCATTTAAATATTTTAATTTTAATAGTAACATATTGAACAGTATATTTATCAATTTTACAAAAAATAAAAATAAATTCACATTGTTTTTGTAAAATTAGAGCATGTTATACTAAATTACGCGTATTAATGCAACATTACAATCAAAATTAACAAAAAGAATCAACATTCGGTTTTTAATTTCTATCATTTTTACTATTTATGTAGATCATATATTTTTATCACAGTAATTTCAATATCATATCAGCACTTAAATGTCATGCACTCTATCTTTTAAAAATAATGCAAATTTATTTTATTATTTATAAAATTAATAAACATATTTGCTATGTGATTGCTAAAGTTATACTGTGAAAATGAATGAAGAAACCAAATCGTAATGTCCCTGTATTTATGAAACCTACAAACAGTGGGACATAAAGGCATGCGAATTACTCTTTATGGCAATACTCTTTCTGACCCACCAATGAGCGCCTATACTTTACTATAATGGCTGACGGCTGATGGTTATCTCAGTACATTTCCTATGTGGCAAACGGTAAGTTAGATCTCTGGAGGAAAAAAACAAGAAGGTGGAGTCAAATTTCTATTATAAAATTTTTGTACACTTTAATTTTAATTTTTAAGTAATATTTAAAATGAATTCCATGTTATATTTGTTCGATCACCATTTCCGTTATTAATAACAAATTCTTTTGTTATTCTTTCTTTGTGAAGATTCCTGTGTTAATTTTCATTTTCCACTTCTGCTAACTATAAAAACTGGTTTTTATTTATTAATTTGATTTGAATGGGGTCAATCTGTGGACTTTGAAAGTTTCCCAACCATAATAAAACCGTTGTATTGATAAATTTAATGCTTCATCTTTTTTTTTATTATATATTACTTTTGTTGTTTTTATTAGAATTAAAAAGTATTAATTAAACTTAAATTTAAGATAAATTTGAGTATTTTAATACACAAATTTAAATCTAATCGGTTAACTTGTATTTAAAAAGAAAATTAAATTGAAAAAAGAAAAAAAATTAAATTGTATTGAAATTTTAAAAATGACAGATAAATAAAATTTAAATTTTATTCAAAAGTAACAAATAAAAAGAAAGAAAAAAAGTAATTTGTTATTAATACGATCAATCAGATATCACAAATTTTGACGACCTTTCCTTAAAAGAGCTTTAAACTCAACTTAATCTACAAATAATTTGTTTATGGTTCGTATATTTGTGATTCATAAATAATCAGTTTACTGTCTGTTTGTATATGCTTCGTTTATATTATTTATATATTTTTTTATTTTTATATAATTGATTTTATAAATTATACATGCGCATATGTTTCATTTATAATTAAAAAAAGTTAAAAAAATAAAATTCATAAATTTTGGCTAATTTTACTTCACTTTAAACCTGCATAATAATGACATGTTTATGACCCTATTCAAATCGGTCTACTATGACCCGGACCCATTCAAATCCGTCTACTGTGACCCATTTATACTTGAAGCCTAAGACCAAAATTAAACTTTATGAAAAAATGCATACAGATATTCATAAATAACTAGGTATATATATAATATAAGTGAACCACAGAAGAGTTAAAAGTCACTTTTATGGTATAACTATATAGCAACCCTAATAGACTTATTCTCTTTGATAAATTTTGACTAGGCCAATTAAAATGTGACTGGTGCATACATTTTTCTCGGTTGACTCTATTAATGACTTGATTGGCAGTCCCTCTTTGATACGCAGAAGAAGAAGAAAAAAAGTTATGTTATTTTAATCATTTCTTTTCTAATTTTGAAATAGTGGCCGACCTCATTCGAGAAATTTCTTATATGTATTTATTATTTAGTATATGACAATTTATAAATTAAAATGACATTAATTTATGAATTGTAATCATTTTTTTTACTGTCTTTAATCAATTATTTTTATTGGTATTTTTATTAGTTTCGTCTATAAAAAAGTTATGTTATTTTAATCATTTCTTTTCTAATTTTCATTATTATTATTATTTGATCTAAACCTTACCCCATCCAGAACAGAAACAATATAAAAATATGGAATTATTAATATAAGCATGTGATATTTGGTCTGATAATTTATAGAACTTTTAATTTAACAACCTTAATCCATCATTTTTATCATACATTAATTTTTTAAATGTAAATTATTTCAACTTAATATATTGTGAAAGGGACATTTCATTGTTAAGCTTTTTCGTTATTTTCTCTAACACAAGCTACATATGATAATTATCCATTATCCTCCTCCATCATCATGGGAAGTAATTAATGTTCATAAATTTTCAGCCCTTATATTTTAGTAAGCAACCAAAATAATTCACTCAATCAATTTTTGGCTTGTAACTATAATCTTAAATTAATTTACAAGAGATCGAAATATTATATACATTAAGTTTTCAGGTGACAATAATAATGAAAGTGAGATACACGAGTAATAAAATCGCGTGAAGTAAAAAAAATTCTTTAATACTCTATCAATTTCACTATATGTATCATTTTTAAGTGAAATTCAGATTCTATTTATATAACGTTTTAAAACTTTTAATAAAAATTATTTTTTTTGAAATTTAGAAAATGTGTCTTGAAATTTAATAATATATTAATCAATTATTTATAATCAATTAAATTTAAATTTATAAATAAAAATAAGAATAATGTAGTCATTATTTATTATATTTAATTATAAATTTAAATTTAATTAATATATATTAATTTTAATAAAAATAATAAAAGTGATAAATAAAATAAAATCGAGGAAGTAACCATTATTAAAAATTCACAATTGAAAACGGCGTGTTCAGCATACCCATCTCCAACACCCGTACTCTAATAACTATATGAACCTGTGTAATGGAGTTTCTTAAATATTGGGGGGGCAATGTCGTAATTCAACAGAAAGAGGTGGAGATATGGGAATATGTGGGCTACATTCACCATCATTGGAAATGATTTATACTGATAGATCATAAGAAAGCCCATAAACGCACAAACAACAAAGAGATCGTCTGAGTTTGAGTGGCAAAATTGTAATTTTGGGGAGGGCCAATTTGTTTTTCGGGATGCTGTTATATGTAAACATGCCTATCTTCAACAGGGCAGTGTGATTAGCATGTCCCTTCGCGTTTGCTTGTTTCTGTCATTTACTATTAGCTGGGTTTTTCTTTTGTCTATGTGCTCACAACCTCCATGCTTTTACGCTTTAGCACATTCTGACACGTGGTTCTGATTGTTGCCTATTTTTGTGGTTGATTAAACGATTAACTAGCATTTTGAAAATTTTATTATGAGCACAAAATCGTTCAAGGTTTTTTTTTTCTTTTATTTTAAATAACGTTACGGAATTCCTCCCAACTTTTTTTAATTTAAATGCAATATTATCTTGAACTTCTAAAATTGAAGTAATATTATTCCTCCATTAACGGTATGTTAAAATTAATCAATTTTTATTTTATTGACCTTAATACATACTCGTATAGAAAATTGAATGTAATTCTCTCATTTTTTTTAGTGCAATGTTGCTACTAAACTTTTAAAATTGGAATAATATATTTAAATATAAATATAAAATTTATTTTCTTATTTGTAAAAATATTATATGCAATGTTTACTTTTGTTGCAATATTATTTCTTAGTTTTCAAAAACTCTTTTAAAAAAATTTATTTTTTCTAATACTCCCTCTACTGACAAATGTAGACTTATTTACCTTTTCCTAAATATAAATAAAATTTTTTATATAGTTTTAAGATGAATTTTTTTTGTTTTTGATAATTAAATATTTGGAAACGAAAAATAGCGAAATTAAAAAAAGTAATCAAATTTTCAACCGCAGCTTATTAATGATTTCCTATATATATAATTAATATGAAGTTATTTATTACTTTTCATTGCACGTATATTAAAAAAATTATTGGTTTTTGATAACACAGCAAATATCATCTGCTCTCGGGCCCATGGAGTCGACCCGAATACTGGCAAGACCCAAGGTACACAAGGCGAAACAAACAGGCACGAGCTCCAAGGAGGACCGATCGGACGACGTGACATCCCGTCCTATCAGCCGCCTGACACAAGGCATTGCTCACCTCAATCTCCTGCTCGCTGTCACTTCGCCGGATACCTACTCTGACAGCCAGAAATCACTCCCCTAGGCATTCAAGTGCCCCTCAACATCTCTTATAAATAGTCCAGCCAGCGATGGCCTCAGGTATTGAACTCTAAGCACTCTCTCTCTAAGTTTTCTCTCTCTAAAGTCACTGATTTAAGTTTCGGAGTGTTTATGCCCGGTCCGACCGGACACTTTTCTTCTCAGGTCGCTCTCACCCGATCGGTCGTTCCCTCCCTCTCCAGATAAGGACAGTTCTATGTCTTATCATTTGGACAGTTCTAGGTCTTATCAGTTTTGATAAGAGGAATGGGAGAGTGAGGTTCAAAAACTTGAGACCTCCTATTATATTATGATCAATTTTACTGCATGAATGTTTTTTTGGACTCTGGTTATGTATTGTTTCATAAAAGTTTATATATATATATATATATAAGAAACTAGAGGTATATTATGAGATAAATAAAATTGAAAACCAATCTTCAATTTATGAGACGGAATAAGGTCATTCCATTTTCATATATACGAACATGAGAACTTTGAAAATAGTTTTAATTTAGAGCTTTAATTAATTTTTTTTTTCTTTTTGCATGCCGATTATTTATTATATAAAAAGAATATTACATTAAAAATTTAAAAATAGAAAATCAAATAGATCAACGTTGGATCCAAATATCTGTGAAAAGTGATGTGTTAATCTCCCAAAAAAATCAACTGTTGTATTGGTAAAGTTAAGTTACGTTGATGGTATTCAAGTAGGAAAAACAAGAAGAAAAAACAAAAAACAATTCCAACCAAAGACAATACCATATGCGCAACTACACTATGAATATGTTCTTGTCCGCAGGCTAAACAATGATATGAAAACTAGTTCAGTGGGCCTATGACCCTTCAACGGCCATGATTGAGACCTGCAAACCAACAAAAAAGTGTGTATTTTTATATTCTTGTTGATCCAATGCCAATTGAGTAGTCATTCGTACATGGATAGTACTATGTTATGCACATTTTGAACCATTGGATTGAGATTTCATTCTTAATCCAACTGTCTAAAATTGTACACATCAAATCGCATTCCATGGAAATTGGGAGGCTAAGTTTAGATCCTCAAATAGGAGGGCGAATTGTATGATTAAATATTAAGCGGGGTTAAAAATTAAATAGTCAATAATCATTAACATTGAATAAAAAATACCTACGAAAAATCGAATAAAATTTTATACATTACATATTTAAACCTAATTTTTTGAACTTTTTTATTTTATCTTAATTTTTAATAATTTTTCATTTTAATTTTTTCTACAAATATTTATAAATATTTGTGTCATAAACAAAATACATATGTACTTAGACCAAAATGAATTAATTTAATTCCGAATTATTTTGATTTTTTATAACGAAAAATATCTTAATTTGTTTTGAGAGAATAATAGACAATGGCAAAAGTGACTATGAGCACGACAATAATAATAATAATAATAATAATAACAAAAATGATAACTAATTAACTATAGTTATAAAATGTATGGTAACTTTATTTATTTTAAAATGAAAATATGTTTAAAAATCATTAAAATTTGATTTGGTGGCCATTATTTAATTAAATGTACGAAAAATTACCCTTTTGTGATGGATATTAGTAGAATTCAAACACTGTATAATTTATTTATTCATTTAAATTATAGGTGATTTTCATTTTAGTCATTTTAATTGTTTGTAATTAGAGTATCATTTTTCTTTTCATTCACAAAACTTGTAAGCATTTTCTTTCTTGTAAGAAGGTATTTGTGGACGAAGTTCCACCGTATAAAAAAAAAAAAAGTCAAAATTTCTAATTAATAATTCACCAACTAGTAAGATTTTTCACTTAAATTAGACTTACTGGAAATGCCCCACACGATAGAGTATCCAGAAAATGCTCACCATATTGTACAACCAAAATTTTTAATATATATATATATATATTTGAATTCTCTGCTAATCATCATTAATTAGTGTTAATAATTATGTATACATGTCTTCATGTATGTTTACATGTATAAATGCAGGAATACTTATGTTCTTCATTTTTACTAGAAGTAATATATAATTTTTTTTCTAAATTATGACAGTTTAATAAATTACCTTCTGAACTAATTCAGTATTGTATTATTTCTTTCACTTGTTAAAAATGTCAGATTATCCCATATTAAAACACGTGACATTTCATGAAAAGCGTGTAAATAACAATAGTAGATGATATGAAATTTTTAACAAGTTTAGAGAGTAATATAATATTTTTAATAGTATACATAGTATTACTTACATTTTTAATAATTTAAAAATAATTTGACATTCAATTAATTTAAAGAATATTTTGCTGTCATAGTTTAAGATGGAAATCATGTATTAATCATTTTTATTATCTATTTGACTCCAGAAGTGCTAAGCTATAAAAGAAAATTAATTTCCCCATAGGGAATGGGGAATGTGAGATTATCTTAATGGCAGTTTTTTAACTGTTAATAAAACCGGCTTATAAAACCATATTCCCTATTCACTTTTAATTGTAAGTTTGTAACAAGAACAGTGTAACTAATTGGGAGTGGCCAAAATCTTTAAGTGGAACTCAGCATTGAATTCGAATTAGCCGGATTCTATGAAATTCTTGATACCAAATAATTGGCTTTTTTTTTTTCATTTTGGCGTGAAGAACCAAATAATTTAGCAATTTGGAGCTACAACAATTTTAGAAAAATGATGTGTCAAAAAATGGCAACATGGGTTGCCGTTTTCTAACACTGTGGGACCCATCCACTTTAGACAGTGGGTTGCCAGAAAATGGCAATTTAAGTTGCCATTTTCTGGCATTTTTATTTTTATTTTTTTTTATTCAGGTACAAAATGGTGCCGTTTTGCGCCTGAGTTGAGAGACGGGATAGTGGGGCTGGTTGTCAGAAAATGGTAACATGGATTGTCGTTTTCTAACAAATATATTTTATTTTGAAGGATATGATATGGCAACCGACATCATTTGACCCAAATTAAAATATATATATATACATTTGTCAAAAAACGGCAACCTAGGTTGCCGTTTTCTGACAACTGGGTCTCACTATCTCGTATCTCAATCCAGGTTCAAAACGGTAAAAAAAAAAAACAAAAATGTCAGATCCCATTGTCTAAAGTGGGTGAGTCCCACAGTGTCAGAAAACGGCAACTTAGGTTGCCGTTTTTTTACGCACCATTTTTCTTAAATTGTTTCCTGTAGCCACAAATTGCTAAATTCTTTGGCTTTTCATGCCAAAATGAAAAAAAGCCCCAAATAATTAATACCGAAAAAAATAGCAAAGTAAACGTTACTTTTTATTTCAAAATTAGATAAACTTTGCTTTTATCATAAGAAACGTGACAAACTTACAATACAATTTTATTTTTATTTTTTATGGTAACTTCTGCATTTATTTTATATCTAATTGGCGAATGTTCATTTATAGTTTATTGTTTCACTTATCCATCTTTAAATAATTAAAATTGGAGTAAACAGCTCTAATGTAATGGCTTTTCAGCTTAAATAATGGAATCTCACTGTTGAAATTGCAGAAGTGATGGATATGAGAAAAATTATAACAAATATAATTTAATGCGGAGGTAACATTAATAGATGTACCTACCTCTTGTAGCGCAGAAACTCGTTGCGGAAGTGTCTACCAAGATCCCTTTTGTTTTTTGTCAGTGGTCCGGCTTTTACCCACTCGGAGTAAGAGCAACTAGATCACAATCTAAATGCCCCTAAAAATTAAGACAGAAAACTTATGAGTGGGAACGAGCAGTCTTGTGGCGTATACGTTTTCTCGTTACCAAATAATGAGGATATCAACTCTATTTATAGAGATCCTAAAAACTAGAGTCTTAACTCTAGTTTAAGTCAAACTATTTATGAGATAGGATTTGGTAATTTTATTCAGATTAAATAACTCACTTTAATCTGGATTGGAACTCAATCCATTATAAAGTTATGGGCGTATCCCAACTCTATCATCTTTTATTCGCACATGACGGAATGCATTCCAGTCTTAATCTTCAGTTATACTGGCAGATAGATTGTGTGACCAGCATATCTCGAGAGCACTAGTGTTATACACCTGTTAGAGATATATAGCGTCTCGAAAAATAAGATCCTCTTTTTCACGTATGCCTAACCCTAGATTGCCTTCTCACATTCATTGTTTTAACTCATGATCTCATAAAATAATTTTCGTGTTCACTATTATGTTTCTACTCATAGAAACTATAATAGGCATGCCGGTGAACCACGAAAGATTATGAAAGTGATCAAAAGGCTATCTTCCCCTCTTACTGTATGCCATCTATCATGATTCAACTCGCTTTTCTAATTAGATCCGTCAGGCCTAAATTTTTCCCAGACCTCTTGGAGACTAACCAAGCTAACCACATTGAACCATACTTCAGGGATAAGTTAAGGGTTCTAAGGGTCGAAATATAAATAGGGTCTCACAATAGGGAAAGTTGAGATCATTAATATTATTAAATTTTCATCTCTGTGGTCACATAAACACACACGGTATAAAACATGTGTTATGGTGTTCTTTCCTTCCCTTAAAGGAGCGCATGTCTCACATTTCAATAATGTGTATATCAAACACCATACAGAAGTGTAAGGTTGTGATGCACTGAAACACCCAATTTTAGTCCGCTTACTTAAGGACTACTTCTGGCTTTTTAGACAGAACATGGTAGTTACATATAACTGACCATCGGATTTCATACAATCCTTATTTTGGATCTCAATCCAAAGCATACAATTTTATGTATGTCTTTATCTCGCATCTTAACAAGACTCATCTTGTAATCTCTGTAAGATGTCGCTTTTATTTTGATCAGGCTCTCGAGCATTCTCATATGTTCAAAAATCGTCTCATCTTAATTTTTGCCAACTCATTGACAAAACTAAGGTAAACACCCTTGTGAGTGGGCTACTTCTCTGTCCGACATGCTCAATCTCATATCAATAACAGTAAATGTTTACACATAAACATTCACACTCATGTATTGCCAATAATGAACTTTAGTTATTATTCGCAAATAATAACGTTAAGGGATAATATAAAATATAACAGTACCAATTAAATTCTACGCAAACCTCGAGATCTAATGTGTCTCTAAAAACTCATCTCTCGTTATAGGTTTACTCAATGAATCTGCATGCATAGAAACGTACTGCAAGTTCATATCTCTCCGTGCAACAATATCTCTCTTATATTGATATTTAATACCGATATGCTTAGTTCTACTATAAGCCATCAACGACTGACTATCACTTTAGACTGTCACTGATATTTTTGAGACAATTACTCTTAAATGGCTCACAAACCATTTCAGCCAAATTTTCTCCTGTACTGCAATTGAGGAAGTGACAAATTCAACTTCCACTATTGATGGGGCTACACAAGTTTAATTCTTGTTACTTCACGAGGGGGCACTATTGCCAAACAAGAATATAAAACCTGAGATGGATTATCTCTTATCCACTTCTCTTGCCCAATCAACATTTCTGTATTCTCTCATTTGCAGATCATTTTCTTGATAATAGAGAGAATAGTCTACAGTACTTTTAAGATATATAAGTACCTTTTTAATTGCTTCCAATGTGCTTTGCCTGGGTTAGATTGATATTTATTAACCATGCTCACTGCATAGCATATATCATGTCTTGTATACAACACTGCATACATAAGACTACCCATGGCACTGGCATATAAAACGTTCCTCATACGTTCTTTTTGCTAGCATTTTGGGACACGCATCTTTGCTAAGAAACTGATTATTGGCAATGGGGTTATCTATGGGTTTGCAGTTTTACATATTAAATCGTTCAAGGTCTTTGTTGATATATTTCTCTCAAGAAACAGACAACAATCTTCTCGAATGATCTCTTAAAATCTTAACTTGAAAAATATAATATGCATGACTCATATCCTTTGTCTCAAAGTTGGACAATAACCAATTTTTGATTTTATTTACGTACCATTTATCATTTTCAGCTTTAAGTATATCGTATATATACAATGCCAAAATGATAAATTCATTTTTAGAGCTTTTACTATAAACACAATGATTTTCATCAATCATGTTGAACACATTCGACATGATTGTATGATGAAGTCTCAAGTACCATTATGTTGAAAACTGTTTAAGGCCATAGATTGAACTCATCAATCAACAAACCTTATGTTTGCTGCCTTTTCTGTTGAAACCTAAAGGTTGTTCCATCCATTTTTCCATTGAGAAAAGCAGTCTTTTCATCCATTTGATGAAGCTCTACGTTCAAACTCGCCACTATGGCTAGAATGAACCTTATATACGTAAATCTTACAACAGATGAGAAAGTCTACTCATAGTCAATCTCTTCTTATTGTATGAACTCCATAGCGACTAGTTGAGTCTTATATCTTTCGATACCTCTATCAGCCTTTTGCTAAACTTTGAGAATACATTTATTCTCAATTTATGTCCTTCCAGTAGATCAACTAGTTCTCAAACATGGTTTGATCTCATGGATGCCATTTCTTTTTCCATTACTTTAATCCATTTCCTTAAATGGGCATGAAAAAGCCCTTTGAATATTTTTTATGCTTTTTCTTGTCTTGTGGGATAACTAAAAGGGTTTCATTCCAGCTTTCGATTTTAAATCGTCAGCATGGAATACTTATCCTTTTAGATTTTTGCAGTTCTGAATCTTGATAAATATGTCTCATATATTTATCGTGATTCACAGTGCTCTCACTGGAACTATGTTCCATACTCCCACTGGAGTCAAGAATACTATACTCTTTCCTCCCACTGGAGTCAAGAATACTCCCACTCGAATCAGGTCTCGAACATCCGGATCGTTTAGAGGATGAGGGTCTTAACCTTCTTCCTCTGAATCCCTCCCACTCGGATGGAGTGATCCTGATATTCTCTTCCCGAGATTAATTGAAAGTGAGATCCCAATTCACTTCGCCCAACTTTGAAAATTCATCCTCTTGAGAATATGACATCTAGTAATTCAAATTCTGTCATTATGCCATTTTCTTGCTTACCCACGAAAATGTGTCCTCTTGATACTTAAGAATATCTCACATAGACACTCTTTTCACACTTGGTCTCAAATTTACCAAATTGAGGTATCATGGACGCAAATATTACAACCCAAAAGTTGTAAATGGCTTAGGTCAACTTGTCGACTGGTTCACAACTCATAAGTTATGATAATGACAGATTTAAAGGGCATACAGTTCAGAACATATGTTGCAGTCAATAAAACATCTCCCCAATAGGAGATAGGCAAATTTGTCTCTGCCATCATAGATCTAACCGTATATAGGAGAGTCTTATTTCTCCTTTCCTCAACATCGTTTTGTTATGGATTTCAAGGAATGAACAACTGATATTCAATCCTTTTTCATCACATGAAACTTTAAGTTTATCTATAAGATATCACCGACCTCTGTTAGATCTTAAAGCTTTGATCCTTTTGTCTAATTGATTCTCAACTAAACTCATATAAGTCTTGAAGCAACACAATGCTTCTGACTTGTGAGAAATCAAATAGACATGACCATATACCTAGTACAGTCATATATAAATGAGATGAAATAGTAGGCCTCATGCCTTACCCTCACATTCATTTGACCACATTTGTCAGAATTGACTAACTGCAATGAAAATTTGGCTTTAGTTCCTTATTCGAATGGTTTTATAACTAGTTTTTCCTTTTAGGCAATGCTTACATGTAGGTAATTCAACCTTATTTAAATCGCCTACTAAACCTTCTTTGACTAACCGACTCATTCAGTTTTATCCAATATGGTTTATTATAGTATGCCATAATTTCACATTATTCTCATAACAATGTGAAAAATAATAAATTAAAAGAAAATAATCATGGTCCACATCCATAACCAGAACCATAATAGAAATCATTCAAGTATAAGCGTACACTGTTATTCTCAAAATATAAATTGAAAACAAATTTCAATATAACAATAACAGAACCTAAATTTCATAACAAATGTATCTCGATCCCTTATTATACTGTCCATTGGTTCTAAATCTATCACCCACAGAAAATGAAATTCAGAACTAGATACATAAATTTCACTCACTTTTGAGTCAGAATAATGTATCTTTTTAAGTACAATGCATCTCTTGCATAATGTCATTTCTATAGGCAATTGAAACATTTTACTCTTGAAAAGTGTATCTCCTTTTTGCCTTTGGACCTTACGTGATTCTATTTCTTTTACTTTTCAGGCTCTCAAGCCTTTTCTTTACCCTATTGGTGAAACTTATTATCTTATTCTAATGGGAACTCATTCTATTAGAACATGACTGTGCCACATGCACTATGACATTGACTTTAATCACTGTCAGACGGTCCTTTTTAAATTTCAAATGACAAGCGACATCCTCAAATGTCTATATGCTTATCCATGTGAGTTAGTTGCATCTTTACATGCTACCAACTCTTGGGTAAAGAACGGATAACAGTTTGAACCTACTGCTCATCAGTCACTTATGATTAAGTTCACTAACCTCAATTTTCTTTTTTCATCTCTATTAGATGTTTTCGCATCGAATAATCAGACTTTTCTGATATGTATCAAATTTGATTTTCAATGATCGGAGCTTATTCAGAGTCACATCTCCGAATTTCTCCTGCAAAGCGATCCACAGATTCATTGCATTTTGATTAAAAATTATCTGCCTCAATTTTAATTTTTCAAAGATGGAGAAATTGGTTAATCGAAACATTAAGCAAATTTTAAAATGGCTATTTGATCAATAAGCCAAAAAAGAAAAAATAGTTATAATTAAAAACATTAAATTTTTGTTTAATAAAATGTAATATAAATTTTATTGAAATGTTTAGTTAAAAGATGGTGTAGGTTTTGAATCTACCTTTTTATTTATTTTAATGCAAATTCTATTTTGCTAGATTCCTAATATCCTCTGCATATCTTACGTAAGTTTTTTGTTTGGATTTTACGATGGTATCCAACCTGAAGCTATCTATATGAAATTATTCATTAGAAACTAGTGATTGTTTTGTAAATTCATTCCACTCCATGCCTTTTAGAAAAGAAAAAAATAAATAATAATAATAATAAATATATATATGATAATACATAATTGTATGGAAGATAATAGGATTTGAATTCTGATCAAACAGAAAAATAATTAGGCTTTTAACCGTTTGAATTACGTATTATTTCTATAAATATTTTTTCTTTATATATGCAAATTATTCAAATATAATTGATATGAAATTTATAAAAGTGTAAAAAGGAAAATTAAATATTTTAGAATAAAATGAGATATAATCTTTTTTGAAAAAAAGATATAAAGACTACATATGAAAATAAAAGTTAAATGTTAATGTGATATATATATATATATATATATATATATATATATATATCACATTAACATTTAACTTTTATTTTCATATGTAGTCTTTATATCTTTTATATATATCTTTATATCTTTATATCTTTTATATATATAACGATGAAAAAACTTAATTTTGAAATCATTTATTTATCACTAAAAATTTTATGATTCTCTATTGCTTTTCTTAGATCAGAAGGATAGAGAGAGTTAAAAATGTGAGATTTACTGTATATGCCAGAATACAAAATCTTTTAGTGGCACAGACCAATAAACAACTATAATTTCACCAATAGTTCAAACGGTTAAGTGATTTCACAACTTTTTTTTTTTTTTTTACCGATTGATAATAATAAAAGAGATATAATTACAAATATTACATTTAAAGATAGGTTAAAATTTGATGCGCAGATATATGCTGTGTATAAATTTGAATCGTTAAATTAAAAATAAAATTTTTGTCTAATAGTTAAGAATTGCATGTGACATTGAACATGCGTGCACTTATCACTATTCTTTAAATATGAGTAAAAAATCATAAAATAAAATCGAAAATGTAAGAAATTAATAAAAAATATAAATTTTAGTAAAGTATCGTGGAATATGCATGGCCTAAACATTTATTTATAATCATTAAATAACTATAATTGTATTAATTATTATTTCATAATTGTCTTTAAATAATTTTTTATTAGAATTAAATTTTTTATCTAAATAAAAAATAATATTTAGTTTTTTTGAATTATCACTAAAATTATGATAATATCTATCAAAATGCTAATTATGTATATAAATTTATAATTATATTTAGTTAATGAAAAATAATTAATTGTAAAATTAATAAAAAAGATTAAAAAAATGTCTTAATAGAAAGAAGGAATCTCCTGAGTCCTGAAGTATCTTGGGAATACTCGACTTTATTATAAATAGATTAAGCTCTTTCTTTTCTTTTCTTTTTCTTTTCTTTTATTTTTTTTCCCGAAAGGTATATTAAGTTTTTTTTTTATCAATATTTATTATACGATATATGTCAAAATTTCTTAAATTTTACACTTGTTATTTAACAAATGGTGAAAGTAAAAAAAAAAAGAAAAAGAAAGCAAATATAGGGAAAATATTAATTTCAACAAAATTAAGTAATTGGTTAAAACAATAGAAGTTTGAATAATTTAATTGGTTCAATATATTGGCATTCTTTTCAATTTGTAAATATCGATAATTTTTCTTATTAATTTTTTAGAAAACCATTTAAAATGTGAACTATCAATTTTTGTCAATTAATAAGTCTCTAGATTGAAGTTGATGTGAAATTTTTATCCCAATGAAAAAAGATGCATGCCTTTAGGTTCATGTGAAAAATTACACGCATATATTTTTTATTGAAAAAAAATTCACATCAATATTTAATAAAGATAATTATAGATTGGTTAACCGGTTTATCGATTTTTTTAAAATACTAATAATTAATTCATTCATTTTAATCGATTAATCAGTTTATGGATTTTAGTTTTTTGGACCAGTTAATTAATATTTTTTTTGTTAACCACTACAATTATAAGGTGTATTTATAAAAAAATTAAAATGTTCAAAATAATTAAAAATTAAAATTAAAAATCAGACATAATTCAACATAATCTTCAAATTACAAACATAAACTAAAAATGTTTAAAATAAAATATGGACATGTATTATATATGATAAAAAAATAACGTAAATAAAAATTAATCAGTTATTTCATATAAATATTATTTTATATAATTAAAAATAATAATATAATTTACATTATTATAGAAAATTTATAGAAAAATATAAAAATAAAAATATAATTTAAATATATTTTAAAATATTACTATATGCAAGTTTTAGAGATAAATAAAAAAATAAAAATATAATATATATATATGAACCGGTTAATAATTAGTATACGGTTAGCCGGTACTAAAATCACAAAATCGAAACTGAAAACTAAAAAATTATTAATCCGATCAGTTAATTGAAACTTTCATTTTTTTCAAACTATATACCAAAATCGAAACCAAAAAACCTAAATATTACTAACCATAAGCCGAATCAATAGATTCGATTTCTAATCAATTTTTTTTTATTAAAAGATTCAATTTATTTTTTTTTGTTAAGCCCTAATATTTAAAGCTTTTTTTTTTTTATGTATGTGCAAACTAAGAGTGAGCAAAAAAACCTGTTGGACTTGGTTAACCGAGAAACCGAACCGAAATCGATCCGAAAAATAGGTTAACCGAACGATATTTATGGTTAACGGTTAGTGTTTTACAAAAATCGATATTAATGGACCGATTTTTATTTTTTAACTTATAAATTAGTTAACCGAACCGAAACCGATAAATAAACATCCCTATATTTTATTAATTATATTTCACTCTTTTATTATTTTTATTATAATTTTTTATTTCATTATTTTCATATTTTATTATTTATATCATTTTAATTTTCATTTACTTTAAAATATTTCAATTTCATTTTAGTTTTTTTAAAGTTATTTTAGTTAATTTATTAATTGTTCAATATGTACATATTTAGTATTTTTTATTATTTCCCGATATATCAATTTTTCATTAATTAAAATCAAAATATATTCGAAAAGTTATATAAAATTAATACATTAACTAAAAATTTCGAATAAAATAAAATTTTTAATATATGTGAAAATAATATTTTTGAATATTTTTAGTTTATGTTTGTTGTTTGAACATCATATTTAATTATTATGTTGGATTATATTTGTTTTCTAATTTTAAATTTTAAGTATTTTCGACAATTTAATTTTTTTATAAATGTATTTTATAATTATTGTGGTTAACCGAAAAATATTGGTTAACCGGTCCGAAAATCCGAAACTAATGGTAATAGACTGGAATTTCAAAAAATCGATATTAATGGACTGATTTTTTTTGTTTATGGACCGATTTTTGCTCACCCCTGGTGCAAACTGAGAGTTTAAAAGGCGGAGTAAAGCCTTTTTTTTGTTCCACTCAAAATCCTAGCTCATTTTTGCTTTGGATTTAAAAGTTTTTTTTTTTTTTCAATTTAAATTTGAAGCTGCTGTTAGCCCATCTACGAGCGTAGCTCCGTTCCTTTGTTATCATCTTAATTTTAATTTTTATTATTTTTTATTTTTTATTCAAGTTTCTCTATAATTTTTTGATTAGTATAAATTTGAATTTTTAATATTTATTCGTTATTCTTGTTTTGCATTCCTTTGATTTTTTTATTTTGTTTTTTTTTCATGTTTTTATTTAAATAAACTGAAATATGAAATTTTTGATCTCATATTTTATTTATATTTTCATAGATATGCTTTATTTGTGTTAATCAAAATTAAATACAAATTAAATTTTTGTTAGGTATGTTTGTTAATAGAAGTTTTTGTCTTTTTTGAATGGAAAGTGTCCTCCTCATATGGAACGTGGTTCAACAGTTTTTTTTATAAACAATATTGAACTGAGTTTGTCGGTAAAAATCAGATTGCTCGTTACATGTTACTGTTATCTGCTATTTTCGTTGAAAAATTTGAATATATGAATTCTTGCATTTTATTTATTTTAAAATTTTATTTGTATTTTATAGATATATTTTTTATATTATTAAAGAAAATTTAATTTATATTAAAAAAATTAAACGGGTAAATGGTTCCACTTTAAGAGATAAAATGGCAAGCTAGTTAAGTTTAGGGGCTAATATATATATATATATATATATATATTTTAAGCAAATTTAATTTGAAGAGTTCCCTCATGACTCATGTTATGTATGGATGACATTCCATACACTTACCACATACACATACATAGCATAGAAGAAGAAGAAGAGCGGAGAAGAGAGAAAGAATAGCATTTGACTTCATTTTCTTTAGAGAGAGAAAGATAATTAAAAAAGAAGAGAATGAAGCAGAAGAAAATTCAATCCAATCCAATACAATTTTGACGTCCGCAAGGACACATACTCTCTCTCTTCCCCTTCTCTCTCTAAACATTCTCTCTCTGGAGTGGATACAGCAGAGAACAGGCAAAGGCAAACATCTCATATACTGATAGAGAGAGAAAAAAAAAAGCGAACTTAAAAAAAGAAGGTAGATTTTTGACGAGCTCAGCAAAACAAAAACCCTAGAGTTCTTTTGGCCTTAAATGAACTTCTTCGTCTCTATTCAATAACAAAGGTGTTTTCTTTGTTTCTTTTTCTTTAGATTATTATAGAGTTGTGGAGAATTTTTGGGATTTTGGTATTTGCCTGATTAGAGAAATCTTTCTTTCTTGCTCACCTGTTGTCCCTCTCACTACCGTTAATTTCTACTGCAGGTAAGTTGTTAGTTTTTGTTTTTATGTTCAGCTCAGAAGTTGGGTTTTTTTTCTTCTTTAGTTTCTTTCAAAAGTCATTAGCTTTTAGCATTGGATCTTTTGATTCAGTGACTTACCCTCGATCGAGGTATTTTCATCGTGATTTCTTTAATTCTTTTGCATTTTGGTTACAGTAACTGTGATTTCATTGCATAAAGTTTCAATTTTGCAGCATTTTGGACCTTTTTGTTTTGATTTCTGTTATTTGAATTTGAGGTTATAGTTATACTGAAACGTTTTTCTCAATGGTTTTTATCTATTTCTGAACCAATATTTGTGTTCTTGAAGTTTTGACAACATGCGTCCGGTCCATGTTAATTTTTGTTGATTTCAATATTGATTTTATTTGACAGTGTAGAGATTTTGAAATTTTTCTTGTATTTCGAGTGGAAGTTTGATTTCTTAGTTGTCACAGGGGGAGTTATTGTTGCTGAAATGGGTCTAAATGCTTGTATGATATGCAGATATTCATGCGAGGGCTATTAGAAGATTGCTGGTTGTGCGAGGATAGGACAACTCTAGAATGTTCAGAATCAAGGCCTGTTCCTTTGGATTTGTTTACTTTAGCCTGCGGCTTATGTTTGGTAAAACGCAACGCAGTCTGTTCTGGCACAAAACTTACTCATTTCAGTTGGTTCACAATAAAGACTTTGAAGTCGAAAGCTTTGGAAGTGGAGTTGGAATGCTAAGTAGGTCCATTATGTGTGGCTTATTCTCATTTATGTAATAGTAGGTCAATTCATGTTGTTTTAGATAGTTATAGTTCTTCAAAGAGTGTTTGTAGATTGTGATTCTTGATAAAATGGTACCCTCGGGGCCGCCTACACCAATTGGTGGTGCCCAGTCTGTTTCTCCTTCGCTTTTGAGATCAAACTCAGGGATGCTGGGTGCTCAAGGGGGTTCTCTGCCGTCTCAAACTGCATTCCCTTCCCTATTGTCCCCGCGTACTCAGTTTAATAATATGAATATGCTTGGAAATGTGCCCAATGTGTCCTTCCTAAATCAGTCTTTTGGAAATGGGGGTCCAAACCCAGGGCTTTCTGGACCTGGGACCAGCCAGCGTATTGATGGTGGCGCAGAAACAGATCCACTTTCAGGGGTTGGCAGTGGAATGGGTTTCAGTGCTCCTTCATCATCATTTGTACCATCGAATATGGTGAGCCCTGGTCCATCTGGTCAAGTTCAGGGACAGCAATTTTCAAACCCTTCTGCCAATACGCTGTTGTCGGATCAACAGCAGTCCCAACAACTTGAAGCTCAAAGTTTCCAGCATAGTCAGCCACCAATGCAACAGTTCTCTGCTCCTCATAATACACAGCAGGTACAACAGCAACATCAATACCAGGCTATCCGAGGAGGATTAGCTGGTGTGGGTCCTGTCAAGTTAGAACCTCAGGTGACAAATGACCAACATGGAGCACAGCAACAACAGCCATTGAGAAATATTAGTCAAGTAAAATTGGAAACCCAACAGATGCCACCTATGAGAAGTTTAGCACCAGTAAAATTGGAACCTCAACATTCAGATCCGTCATTGTTTCTACATCAGCAGCAGCAGCAGCAGCAACAGCAACAGCAACAGCAACAGCAACAGCAGCAATTCCTTCATATGTCAAGGCAGTCTTCGCAGGCTGCTGCTGCCCAGATGAATCTTATACAGCAGCAAAGACTGATGCAGCTACAACAGCAGCAGCTTATGAAAGCAATTCCACCCCAACGGCCTCATTTACCACAACAATTTCAACAGCAGAATATACCTCTGAGATCTCCTGTCAAACCAGTATATGAACCTGGGATGTGTGCTCGCCGTCTCACACATTACATGTATCAGCAGCAGCATAGACCTGAAGTGAGAAAGATTTTCCTGTATAAAAAGAATCCATTGTAAGTTTTGAATTCCTTGGTTTGTAATCTTGGCTATTATGATGTAGGACAACAATATTGATTTTTGGAGAAAATTTGTGGCTGAGTACTATGCTCCACATGCAAAAAAGAAGTGGTGTGTTTCTATGTATGGAAGTGGCCGTCAAACAACTGGAGTTTTCCCTCAGGTAAGTTTCTCTTTCTTCATTTGGATATTTTTTAATGGTGACCAGAAGACAACAACATGCTCTGAGGAAGTTGTTGCTTACTTTTCATAAACCACTCAGTTTTGCTTTCTTTTATTGCCAGTTTATATTCATGTAAATTGTTAACATACATATTATTTGCAACTTCTACAGGATGTATGGCACTGTGAAATTTGTAATCGTAAGCCAGGCAGGGGCTTTGGTATGTTGCTATAGTCTTCTTCACTGCTTCTTGTTGTAGTCCATGATGTGATTACCATATGGTGCTAGTTTAAATTACTGTCTCTGATGTTTTCAAATACTTTCCAGCTCTATCATACCTCTTCTTATTTTGATGGTGTTTTTTCAGAGGCAACTGTTGAGGTTCTTCCCAGGCTTTTCAAAATCAAATATGAAAGTGGTACATTGGAGGAGCTTCTTTATGTTGATATGCCCCGGGAATATCACAACTCATCTGGTCAAATTGTCTTGGACTATGCAAAAGCAATACAGGAAAGTGTTTTTGAGCAGCTTCGCGTTGTACGTGATGGTCAATTGCGGATTGTCTTTTCTCCTGATTTGAAGGTACATTTTGTGATATGCCTTTCTAATTTTAACAATTTCTAAATTCTAGAAATTATACCAAATTTTTCTTTTTGTGCTCTTTTGTTTTTTTGGCAGATATGTTCTTGGGAGTTTTGTGCTCGGCGCCATGAAGAGCTAATCCCTCGAAGATTGTTAATACCACAGGTTAGCGGAGAGCCATTTTCCTTAATCATACTAAAATCTATTGCAACTATGAGTTCCTGAACAAAATATATTCAAGATGTTCCTAACAGAACATTTATCATCTCAAAATATGGTCAAGAATCTAAGTGGACTTGTTTTTATTAGTTCTTAGACTATGATGAATGGGTTTTGAATTGTCATCATTAGCTACTTGTTGACTACTTCAGTTGCACACAGGTATTCCTTTGATAGAACATGGAGTAGTTAATTGCATATGTTCATGTTTACTCTATTCTTGCTATGTGATAAAATGCCATTACACTTTTGAAAGTATAGCAGAATCAATTGGTGAAATAATCAGTTAATTGTCTTTTGGTCTGAGTTGCGTGACATGACAGATCTGTACAAGTTGCACACAGGTACTTGTATTAGGTACTTGTTGACTACTTCAGTTGCACACAGGTATTCCTTTGATAGAACATGATTGCATATGTTCATTTTTACTCTATTCTTGCTATGTGATAAAATGCCATTACACTTTTGAAAGTATAGCAGAATCGATTGGTGAAATAATCAGTTAATTGTCTTTTGGTCTGAGTTGCGTGACATGACAGATCTGCACAAGTTTATTGCTTCTCAGTTGTCCTGGTCTATTCTTCTCCTCTTTCTGGATACTATTTTTGGCTTATAATTTCAAATTCATGGTGACATGGTGCCATTTTGAAATACTTTCTCTGTGTTTCTGCACACAAACTTGATGAATGCTAAGTGACAGCTAGTAGAGTATGTGGTGCGTCGGGTATTGCATGTGAACTTAATTGAATGTTTCTATGAAATTTGATGGTTGTTTGATTACTTTCACTGTGAAGTCAGTTTTGGGATTAAACAATTCCATCTTAGACTTCGTTATGTCCGCTGCAACCATTACATTAATGGTTATTGTATCTTGACAAGTATGGATTTATACCATAAATTGCTATTCTGGGAGGTGTCCATCGAGTCAATTTACTGGGTCAGGATCACATTAATGAACATTTGTCTCTATATAGTTACCTGCTTATTAAGGTTTACATCTATAATTCTTATGAATTAATTTTAACAGAATTGTAAAACACCTTTTAGCATCCAGCTCATCATTGATTGAACGTTATGTGGTGATGCATTTGGGAGTTGAAATACCTGCTTGTAAGTATTATGAACCAATGTTGTTCTTATTTTTGCAGGTCGGTCAGCTTGGTGCTGCAGCCCAAAAATACCAGGCTGCTACTCAAAATACATCATCTAATTTGTCTGCCCCAGAGTTGCAAAATAATTGTAATATGTAAGTTATTTATTAGTACATTTTTTTATCTGAAACAATGGTAGCTCTTGAGTGGTGATTGATTCTACAAAAACTTTATCTTTTCTGATTGTAAGTTTAGACTTTGATGGTTCCTTGTCCTCAGTTATCGACCTCTCCTGTGCATTTTCTATTTATATTTGGTGCTCATTTCTATTGTCAATAACGATAAGGGTGTTAGAACTAGTTGTCATGTTTGAATAAGCTATTTATTTATTGTTTTTTCAAATGGCTACTTAATGCACATGAAATAATCACATTGCATTTTTCTACATTTAGAAATTGAAATATGATATTGCACATGTTTCTACTGAACATCTATTTAGGATGAAGAGCAATGGGTATTATACCATTCTTTATTAGTCAGTTAAAAGATACTTTCTATTACTATTTGCGTGACTTGAATATACAGAGGGCCAGGGGTTTTATAGTTGTGTATTGATTTTGGTTGAAGTTGATAGTCATGCAGGGCATGCATGTTGCATGTGGAACTAACTGAGAATATTGATTTACTTTCCTAGGGCAGGCTTTATGGCTGTTGCATTGTTATTTTCATTTATGTTATTGCCATGTGTCCGTAAAAGTGAATGCTCCTCTTAATCTTTTATTTATTTATTTATTACCATTAGAGAGCACAAGTGCAGTGGGTTTGATGTTTTTGGGCAACGGTATATGATGATGGCTGCTTCTATCTGGTTATTAATAAGTTATGGTTCTTTAGGTTTGTTGCATCAGCTCGGCAACTGGCAAAAGCTCTGGAAGTGCCATTGGTGAATGATTTAGGATATACAAAGAGATACGTGAGATGTCTGCAGGTGATTTCATGAATGCTTTCATGGTCAATGTGGTGGGCTACATTAATGTTTAAGTATTTTAGTTTACTTTTGCGCATAATGATTGAGTGCATGATACGATTGCGATAAAATAAAATTTATAGTTGAAAGATGGCCTTTGGTTCTTGTTATTATTGTATGATGACTTTTTGAAGGAAACTTTTTTATACATGTATGTGTGTGTGTTTTTCACAATCTACATTTGTTTTGCTTATTTTTTCAATGTTTCATTGCTGCCTGATATGTATATTTTTTCTCTTATTCTGATTTTCTTATTCCATTTCAAATCTGCCTTGGAGAGTTTTTATTTGAAAAATTTGTTTTTTTGTGGATCTCTGCATGGCTCATTGCCAATATGTGCTTGTTCAACTGGAAGGTTCGAAAGCTTGTTGACATGATTTTCCATGGTGCCTATTATGATCACGATGAATTCTGCAGTGTTCTAGTCGGAAACTTGAAACTTGCTTTGCGTTGTTTTGGAAAATTCCCTTATAGTTATTAACTTCCATGAATCCAGCATTTCAGAACTAATTCTGTACATAGGTTTCATAATGTTATACTTTCTTGCTTATATTGCTAATACTCCCCTTATGCCTCATGTAGCTAATACTCCCCTTGTCCTTTTATAAAATTCTTTTCTTAACTAAATTTGTGAATGCTATTTTACCAAGAAAAGAAAGGGTTGGAAAAGATTTGATGAACTGGAAGCGTCTAATTGTGTGATGTTTATTTTCTAGGATTCTGTTGCTTAAGTTATTTCCTGAATTTCTGAGATCTTGATTCGCAGCTGCATTATTTTGATAACTTTTCACATTGTCACAGATATCAGAAGTGGTTAATAGTATGAAAGACTTGATTGATTACAGCCAAGAAACAAAAACTGGACCTATGGGTAAGTTTGATGAGTTTCTTCCATGATTATAATCTATAATTCTTTAAGTTTTGCATTGCTCTTGAGGCTTAACTGGAGCTACGGTTCCTGAAACTTCTGTGACACTGCTTGTGTTTATGCTTTATGGTAATGTTACATAATACGAGTATGATGGGCATGTTATGCCAGTTGGATTGCCATCATTTAAACTCCCTTTGCTTAGTTAATAAGGTTGTTTAACTTCTGTATTGGTGGTTAAAACCAGCAGCATCTGTGTGTGCATTGCGATATCTGCAATATGTAGTATCATTACCTTCCATATTGTCGATTGCAGCTTGTTTAGCAGTTGCTTTCTTTATGTTTCTGAGTTTGAACCTTTTGTTCTAGCATATTGTCTATGACAACAAAGGATTATGAAAGTTGGTTGTAGTATAATTCTCTAAACCATCTACCTCGTATCCTTAGCCAGATTCTTGTGTTTTATTATGTATGTTGATGCATTGATATTCAAGGCAACGTGGGTCAAAGATCCTAAGGGTTGTGGACCCTTGATAAGATGTGAAAGATAATATAAGAAGTCAACTGAACCAATATAAAAGAGCAACCTGCAGCATTTACAATTCTAGCGCCAGTGTTTTTGATATCCAGTAAAAACCAAGGCAAAGATGTTAAGAAGTCTTATACCATACAATGTTGTTTGATTGCAATAAATCCCAAAGACAAACACAATGCGAATAATTTTTGTCAAGCATAACATTGTTTATTCACCATTATCATAGAATTCATGTTCAAGGATTCTTGTTCTTCAGCCTCTTGGTAATCCTCTTTGAAATTTATCTCTTGTATATATAGGGAGGATTGGCCTTCAAATCAAAAGATAATTTTTTTTTCCTGTTTGTCTGATCTTAAGGAGTATGGGCTTCTTCCGTTTCCTTTTTATTGTTTAATTTGATTTATGTGCATGAGAGCATGGGAAGGTCTCTTACATTTTCAAATACAAAGATGGACATTTGTAAGATGAAGTAACGTTTGGAAAAGAAGGCAAAAGAATTTGGTGTGGGTTTAATAGGTATGGAGTGATGAATTCTTTTTGCGCATCGTCATCACTTTTTTGAGCTTCTCATGATAGGCCTCTTAGAATGCTTATTTTTCTATTCTAGCTGAAAGGTAATGCTAAGTGAGATGAGAAAATGGCTGGAGTATCGGTAACATAGAACGTGGTAAAACCATCTCTCCTTAACTGCATGCAGAGGGCAAGGCATTTGGTCGCTTGTCCTGTATAAGCTTTTCATATTCTAGGCTGATATATAGAGAGAGGCAAATGGATATCTTTGTTGTCAATCCCTTTAATTGGTGCAGCCATTTGAGTGGAAGTTACAATCAGGGCTTTTTATCCTGCAGGAAAGTTTTGGGTGTTCCTTGTTTGCAAATACTGCAATAACCAATTGTCTTTTAGCATAAACTGAGTGAACCAGAAGTGGATATTTTTTCTTTTACTTTAGATGACTTGATATCTATGCACAAATGTTGGCTTTTGATATTTGCTCGGTGCCATAGCTTTTCTTTTGTATGTGATAATGGAATTCGATGTATAACATGTGATAATTTATAGCCAACACCTGAGATTTAGCATTGGTAGTGAAATCCTCCTAGTAGTCTACCTTGCTAATAATGCTTTAAAAGTCTCCATCTTTATGATTTTGGGTGGAGCCAACATTCAGAAGTATCAGAGATTTCAATAAAAAAAAATCACTAAAATGACTTTTTTTAGGAAGTTCATTAAGCATAAGTTGTGCCCAAGTGATTCTTGAGAGATTGCTTTAGGCTGCAGGTGGAAAGTGGACTTCTGATCAGAGTGCAAGATAATATGATGCTCATCCGAGTGGTCATGCTGGAGAAATTGGTCTTCATTAAAAATTGTGTTTCAGGTCAGATGGGATCTAGTGGTTTGACCCAAAATGAAACTTCTAGTTGGTCTGAAGCACTTGAAGAGCTTGCAGAGTGTAAGATAATATGATGCTCATCCGAGTGGTCATGCTGGAGAAATTGGTCTTCATTAAAATTGTGTTTCAGGTCAGATGGGATCTAGTGGTTTGACCCAAAATGAAACTTCTAGTTGGTCTGAAGCACTTGAAGAGCTTGCTGAGTTTTGACATGGGTCTAGGTCTTGTTAAACAAGTGGAACTATTTTGGAGCTTCTTCAGGCAAATTTGCTTCTGGTATTCACAAATATAGTATCTAGAATTATGCGATAAATTGTCATAAACTTGGAAGAGAATGAAAGAAGTGCCTCCAGTATTCTTAAATTGAATAAAACGACTTCAAAATCTTGTGTATTGCTTCGTGGTCTTTTGATATTTTCTTTTGTAGTTGAGGAAAATTAGATTGAGATGGTCCGTTTCAGACAGTTTGACAATTAAGCCCAAAATGCACCAAAGTGTCTAAACTGCATGCAGGGTCAAAACTAGACTCAAGGTTGGAAGGGTGAGAACCAAGTAAAATGGAACTCTTACAAATTTAAAGTGTATGATGAAATTGCTTCAGATTTTAAGGGACAAAGAGAAGTGTGACAGGTGGAAGAATTTAAATATTATAGTTTCTGAGGAAATTTATGGATTATAAATTCTCTTGGTATGTTAACAATGGATTGGTCTGGTGATGTTAGGACTTTTATTATGTGAAGCTGTCAAGTTTCAGAGGGCCCAAGCTTGTTCTCCTGAAAGCTGTTGTGCAAAATATGTGACCAGCGATTAAATGTGCAAGATCTTTGGAGGCAATGGCCCTCCAATCATCAGTCAATTTCTGTTCCCCAATAGATTTTTCTGGACCCATTAGAAAAGCAAATGTTAGTGAATGGATCTGCTCTTGCTTATATTGGTAGTCTGGAACTTTTGTGTGTGTTCTTGCAATGCAATGCAAGGCATTTGCATGGATATGGTTCCTGGCATCTCTGTTCTTTCTAACCTTTTCCTCTTGTTTCTTCTCTGTTTATCACAGTAGTCTATTTATTTTCTCCGTAATTGTGTGGTATGCCCTTCTGTGTGGTTAGTTGTGAAACAGCTGCTTAGCTTGTAATTATTTATGTGATAATAGTTATTAACATTACCTTGTTCTTGGATAGTTTGTATTCATGCTTACATGAGCATGTATTGTAGGATATGTTGTTGCATGATGCTCTGACACAATTGTTTGTTTTCAGAGAGTTTAGCAAAATTCCCTCGGAAGACAGGTGCTTCATCTGGGTTTCAAACTCAAGCTCAACAGCCTGAGGAACAGCGGCAGCAGCAGCAGCAGCAGCAGCAAACAGTTCCCCAGAATTCAAATAGTGATCAAAGCTCTGTTCAGGCGCAAATCACTGCTAGCAATGGCATGTCTACTGTAGATAGCTTTTTTAGTGCGGCATCTGCCTCTACATCTGCCAGTGCTATTGTTGGGCTTCTCCACCAGAATTCTATGAATTCAAGACAACAAAATTCTATAAATAATGCAAACAGTCCTTATGGGGGCAACACTGTTCAAATTCCGTCTCCTGGTTCCTCTAGCACAATTCCGCAGGCGCATCCTAATCCTTCTCCTTTCCAATCACCTACGCCCTCCTCATCTAATAATCCCACACAAACATCCCATAGTGCCTTAACAGCTACCAATCACATCAGCTCTACAAACTCACCAGCAAATATTCCCTTGCAACAGCCGGCTCTTTCTGGTGAGGCTGACCACAGTGAATCTCAAAGCTCTGTCCAGAAGATTATACATGAAATTATGATGTCAAACCAGCTTAGTGGCACAGGTGGTATGGTTGGGGTTGGTTCTTTGGGGAATGACATGAAAAATGTTAATGGGATTTTGCCAGCAAGTAATAATACAGTTCTCAATGGGGGGAATGGGACAATTAATAATCCTGGCATTGGGGGCGGTGGATTTGGCACCATAGGCAATGGACTTGGGCAGTCTGCGATGATTAACGGAATTAGAGCTGCAATGGGAAATAACTCTATGATGAATGGACGCTTAAATATGCCATCAATGGTTCGAGACCAAAACATGAACCATCAACAGCAGGAATTGGGGAGTCAACTGCTTAGTGGGCTAGGAGCAGTTAATGGATTTAATAATATTCCATTTGATTGGAAGCCATCCCCTTGAAAGCTATATCAATGATACTGGTGTTTCAGTTCCTGATTTGTAGCTGCCTGCTTTGTGCAGCAAGAGCTTGGGCAGACATTCCTACAGCCCTGTGAAGATGGCATCACACGTTGGAATAGTTATCAGGGCTAACAACCTTCCACTTTGTACTAATTTCAGAGAAAAAAAGTTAAACATATAGCATAGTGTTTTATCAATGAAATGTTAAATCCTCTTCGAGTTGCTTCATTTTCTTCTAATTGTTTTCCTGATTTTATGATTATACAGCCTCGTTTCCCACTAACAGTTTAGGAATGGGATTCAGGGAGGAATTATCTGGTTGAAAGCTCTTCCCTTGTAGTTCCTGCGCGTTTTCCAGTCACAAATAGCGTATGTATTTGCTTCTCACTCTCTCTTTCTCCTCAATCCCCTCGAGTGTGTATATTCATGCTTTTGCTTGAAAGCGGTATACATTGTAGAACAATCTAATTAGAAGGTAGCAAAAATGTCCCTTTTTGCTGTTAAAATGATCTTCAGTTGAATTTTCTTGTGTTGTATGCTCAGAAAACATGATATGCCTGCCTGCTTGTCAAGAAATCCGTAATATGTTCAGAGTTCCATTATACTTGTCAGGGAAGGAGTTAATCTAGCTGGTGGAGAAACTAGAGAAGGCTAGACAACCTTTTTGCCAATACTTAATAATTGAATTAGCGTCATTAGCCAATCAAACTAATCTCAGTTATTACAGTGAACATTTTCTGAAATGACAGATCCGAAGAACGTGGTCATATACTACGCCAGCTGTTTGTAATGTCAACATAGTTTGCCTGCTAAAGTGAGAGCTGAAATACAGATTGTTGTTTATATATGATGGGGATTTTGTTGATGAAGGTTGTTGTAAAAGAGAGAGTAGTGACATTTACATTAACATGAAGATACAATAAAGTGGCAAAGTATTAACATGAAGATAAATCATAGGGTACAGTTATGTGAATTTAACATTTTCAAGCATCTACATATTTTTCTATGGTACTAGACAAGGTTGTCTTGGGCACTGCTCCGATCACACTTTCTTTCTTTTCACCCTTCTTGAAAAACAGCACCGTTGGTATACTCCTTATTCCATACTTGTTGGCTATAGTTGGGGACTCATCGGTGTTTACCTTGAAACATGCGATCTTTCCGGCATATTCTTTGGCCAATTCATCGATTACTGGAGCTATCATCCGGCATGGTCCGCACCATGGTGCCCAAAACTCCACCAGAACAGGGTTTTCATTGGCAATTACTTGATTGTCCCAAGTTGAATCTGTCACAGCTTGAACTGCATATTTCAAGCAATTTGCATTAGTGGCATCCAACGCAACAATTTATAGCTCACTCTCATCACTGTAAGGTTTGGGCAAATGAACTATGATGGCTTTCAAATTTCCCCTTTCACGACTTTTAACAGAAATAACAATAGCGTAACTTAACATCTCAAACGTTAATACCAACATTCAGGAATGAACAATGGCAATGCCATTTTTATCACAAGGTCTTAAGCGCAGCTCTGCTCAGATTGCATTTCTTGAAATTTATTCAACTTAAAAGAGTGTAGTTTGTTATTACTATTCCAATAATAGCGTAGCAAAATAAAGATTATGAAATTCACAGTGGAGAAAATAGAAAAGAAAGACTGGAAGTAGCTGCGCCATAGCAGCAACTACAAAATGAAACATGGCAAAACTAAATGGAGAAAGAAACATGAAGTAAAAGTTGACAAACCTTGATCTAAAGCTTCACGAGCTTTGCATACAAATCGAGAATGAAATTTTCTGGTGCTGACTTTGAGTGAAGAAGAAGATATATTAGAAAAATTGAATGCTTTACAAACTGGGAGATGAATCTTGTCTATAGAAGGCAATGGATGAGCACATTGAACAACACCAGTACTCACTTGAAAACAATTCTTCATTGCCATCTCTTTCTTTTTTTTTTTACTCTCTGTTTCTTTTTCTTTTTAAGAATGGATTATGAGAAAATTAAAAAAAAAAAAAAAAAGGGAAGATGTGGAGTGTGTGTCTATTGGATAAGAAGAAGAATATGTGAAAGACATTTATTTAATTAATTCAGTCCTTTTGAATTTCTGATCTCTAACTTGCCTATCTTTGCATATTCAGAACAAGTGGATATTCTTTCAATTATTTTGTGGTGATAAAAGGCCTTTTAATTCATGTGGATGACATTTTATTAACTGGCAAAACAAACAAAAAATCCAATTGGTCCATATAAATATTTCTATGATTCAGTGATTGCTTATTGGTTGACCACAGGCTTCTCATTCACTTGGGTGCTTAGGATAATTCCTTTCAATTGGTACACACTTCTCAACATGTTTCTAGACAAATGAATTCAATTTGTAGAATTCATTTACAAATGAATTCCATATGGAATTCATTTGTAAATGAATTCCTATGTTTGGAATAAAATTATTAAAATATAGAATTGAAAATGAATTACTTATTTTTATACTTGAAATAAATGAATTCATTTCTATTTTATTTACTAAAATAGCTTTTATACCAATTTTGAATAAATTTTGTATTAGACAATTTTGAATAAATGAATAAATTTTGTATTAGACAATTTCAATTTCGTCTTTTGCTAAATTTCTATTTCGTCTTTTTTAAATTTTATATTAACAGTTTCAATTATTTAAATCTTTCATGATCACTAACATAAATTACCAAGTTTTAAGTTTTATAGAACATAAACAATTCAGAAATCTGATTTCAGCAATAATATTATTAAAAAAAATCATACATACCGAATGAAATTAGTCAGTAAAAATTCAACGGCAACGAGTCAAAATCCGATGATGGTGGCCTTGGGTGACAGAAGAATAATGATAGGAGAGGGAGAAGAATAGTGATAGAAAAAAAAGAATAACAGATTATATTAACGTCATATAGGTAATTTATTTATAACAAATGATAAAAAGGATATTATAGTCTTTTTAATTTTGACTCTTAAAAATATGGAATTCATTTGCAAATTCCACCTATTTTGATGGGATTTGGTGAAGGCATGATGAATTCCATGTTCAATTCCTATTTTTTTTGCATTCCAAGCATAAAAAATAGGAATTACAAATGAATTCCATAAAATTTTATGGAATTCATTTATTACAATTTATGGAATTCATTTATTCCAAGCGGAGCCTAAGCTTAGATTGAGGAAATTTGTTCTAGGCTTAATTTTCAACATTTTTGCTAATATTATGAAACTTTTTTTTTGTTTTTTACAGTATTTGATAATAGTTGCAATAATATGCAATTATTAAGTAGTCCACTGTCCAAGGATAATAATTTGTTGCAATTATATTCAATCATTAAAGTTAGTTCAATATGCAGTATTTTAAAATAGTTGTAATTATATTCAATTATTTAGTTAGGTAGAATAAGGTTTTAAAAAAAAAAAAAAAAAGAAATAAACATTGATTCAAACAAATATTACTTGTTAATAGAATTGTTCATGGGTAGGGACTTTTGACAGGCTTATGTGATTTTTTGGAATATTTTTAATGTCCAAACACGGTCCATTATCATAGCTATTTGTTAGGAATTTTTACAAAAAATAACATACAACTATCAACTTTCTTATTACAAAAATACCATTTTTTTAATTTTTATTTTTAAAAATATTACTTTTTAATAAGAGTTATATTTTAACTCAACTTTTCATTCATCCATTAAAAACAATAATTCATTCACAAAAGAAAAAAAATCTTCATTATTTATTTGAATGATTGAAAATCACGTTATACTCAAAATCTCTAGAGACAGACATCAATTATATCAACAAATTAAAAATAAGTTTAGCAATAATCAATCAAAAAATTAAATAGGATTTGTTCCTTTGTACTGATTTTTCACAAAATGATTTGTTTTGCATCTTTTATTCTCTTAACATATATATATATATATATATATATATATATATATATATATATATATATATATATATTGTTATTGTTATATTATTCGTATTCTTATTGAACTAACAAAATCTTAGATGATTTCATTTTTTTGGTTCCTTTGTGCAGTTTTCAAATCCTTACAAAACATTTTAATATACAACGTATATCAGTAGGTATAACAAATAACAATATTGAAATCGTTATATAGTTCTTTAATATACTAATATATGCCTACTGATATGCCAGGTGACAATTTTGAAATCCTTAAATCACACTTTAGTATACCAAGGTATACCTATTGGTATACCAATTGACAGTATTGAAATCCTTACTTAGCACTTTGGTAAACCAAAAGTATACCGCTAGCATACAAAATGGCAGTGTTGAAATATATACACTGCTTTTTATATACCAAAGTATAACTACTAGTATATAAATGACAGTGTTGAAATCCTATAATCAAAGGACAGAGAGTTCAATGATAATAGGAATAGTTGAATCTGCACGGGTGGGATTTTTTTCAAGAGTTCAGTACTAATGGAGATAGATATTTGCAGAAAATAAATTTGTTTAGAATTTTCAGAAAATAAATAGGTTATCTTTGACTTTGAGTGGCAGTTTATCATTTTGAAAATTTTCTTGTTTTAAGGGATTTGATTTTTAATAAATTATCATGTAATTGGTCACATTTTAATAACTAAAAAAAATAGTATTTTTGAAAACAAAAATTTTAAAAATATATATTAAAAAAAAAGAAATATATATATATTTTTAAAAACTCATATTCTATGCAATTTTTTCTACTTTTTAGTTATACCTTTTTTCCCTTAAAAAGAAACCACAGCCGCATTTTTTACAAATATATTTGTTATGATTGAATTTCGAACTCAATATTTTACAGCTTTAGCACAAAATTAATACCCTAAGATCTAATTTTAATATTTGGATTCCAATAAATTATTGAAATCTTGATCAAATTGCCAAATTCAAATGGTTTAAATAAATTTGTAAGAATAACGAAATTGTTTAGATTTTTGTATCATGGCACAATTATTTCTACTTCTATGATTCTATGAAAGAAAAAGGATATAAAATAATTTTACTTGGAATTGGGCTTTATGAGATTAAGGTTAAAACAGTAGAAGTGCTTAGCCCAGTCCACCTTAAAGCTGGCTTGGCTTGGCTACATAGTTTTACTACTACTCACTACATCAACATTGGGCCTCACATTTCCCGTCACATTAGTTTTTCTTTTTTTAATTCATGAATAAAATTAATATATAATTTTATAGGCATAAAACTAAATCTGAAAAGTATTTTGTTTGGACAATTTTACGTCTGCGACTAAGGATATGTATCGGTCGGGTTCGAGTTTGACTCGACTTGACTCGACAAATTCAAAATTCGAAATAAAGTGGAGAATTATATCTGAACCGACCCTAACAAGAAGTAGAAATCTGATTTTAATAATCCGAAATTTTCGAGTCTCGACCCGAACAATTCGAGCAACCTGATGTTACAGAACAAAAAACACAATATCCAACATAACTAAGTACAAATGAGGCAAAATAAAGCTCATTCCTTTGCCATTATTGACGGAACTTCAATAGTACATCCAAATGGATTTAAGCCAAATAAAACTCAAACAGAACTCATAAACCACAAAATAAAAATATTAGATAAAGCATAAGCTGATCACATAAAAACCACAACATACAATATTAATTAAAAGTCATGAATTTTGATTTGATCTTTCCTAAGAAAATCAGAGATTCAATAAAAAATTAAAATTGAACAAACCAACAAGTGAAACCTAACTAAGAGGAAAGAAAAAAAGTAAAAAAACCAGTGACGCATTAGCCACCAAGGAGAGCGGCAGGTGCACGGTGGAACAGGCACAAAAAAAAAAAAGATCTATAAGTTGCTTCTATTTTTTCGCTGAATTTGAATTTTTTTTTTCTTTCTCCTTCTCTTTTTGTTTTTAGCTGGGAGAACGACAAGTGATCGGCGAGATGGACAAGTAGCGGTGGTAATCTCAAAAAAAGGAAAAAGCAGGGAGAGAAAGGGAGATTTTTCGGTTGGAACTAGAGGGAGAAAGAGTGATGGAAGGAGAGAGATGATTGGGTATAAAAATAACAAAAAAAAATCTTTATTATATATACTATTTTCGGTTAAATCGGGTTGAAAAAGATTTTAATTCGATCCGATCCGAAATATTCTTTATTTTTCAATCTGGCCTAAATAACTATAACAATCATATCCGATTGCAAGTTTTAGATTGGATCGGGTCTTACACGCTCCTGTTACAATTTGCAGGGGATAGGAAAGATTTTGTTGACAAGTGGTCATAAGTGAAGCGTAAAGTCCTTATCCAATAACTAGAATTTGATCATAATTGGTGGCAACTTGGCATTTGGGAATTTAATTATAGACTTAATGTAAAAATATACTACAAGGGAAGTGATTTGGATCAGAAATTAGCAGATTTTTATAATCTTGTTCCAAAGTGGGTGAATCTACTGTCCTATTAAATGCAATTCCATAGCTCTGAAAACTTGTCCCATACCTTTTTTTTTTATTTTAAATTAATGGCTTAAATATCTTCACAACCACATGATGGCACAAATTAATGGCAGTCAAGCTGGCGTAAAAATGTGCAAAAGGTTCACTTCCTCATGGCTCACATGGCGTGACTATTTTGCTACCAGGGCTTTATCCAGCTATCATCACTTGTGAGCTTCATTTTCTCCCACATTTTGGCACCACTTGGTAAAAAATATTAACTAGCACTCTAGCTACGGATACTTTTGGCTCCAATTTGATGTGTTATGGAATTTTGTATCTCATTCTTATCCAAATAAAGGAAATGCCAAGGAAAAATTGAGTGATGCTATAAGTTCACCACTTTCTTCATTTTGGAGAAGCCTAACATAGCTACCCAAGCTACCACACTCCATTCTCTACAGTCACTATTTACACCTAGTTTGATTATCTCTTATTCGAATCATTCTTTTCTTGTATTATTTACGATTTTTAGTTGTTTTAAGTTCACAGTGTTACTTACTGCGTGGAGTCTTTAGTTAGGAAAAAGTTTAATCCTCATATTATGTAATAACTATTCAATTTTGTGATTTACAAAATTGGTTTATGAGATTTATGCGAATTTATTTGATGCTTAATGCTTTCCTGTTAAGGATGATTATTATGTATTAATGATCGATGGTCTTAATTGAGAGTCGATGTGTAATTTCTATCTAAGACATGATTGATTTTGGCATGTATGAAGTTAAACTGAAAGCAACCTTAAAAATTTAATGTGACTTGTAAGTTGTAGCCTAATAAAGAGATTTGCATATGATATTCGTGGAAACGATACCTGACTCATCCTTCACTGTTTGGATCTGATTGGTGTACTTGCCATTATCGAGGGGAACTGCTATTGTTGAACAGATGTTTTTTTATATGCCTTTTTTTTTAATATTTATAAAGTAAAAATTAGGCCTTTTTTTTAAATTTTTTACGTGGCAGTTCATAGTACTAATTGGGATGAAATATGCAAATTACTGAGGGTGATAACTAGGGGTGAGAAAAAAACCGATGAACTCGGTTAACCGAAAAAAAATTCGAAACCGAATCAATGGACTGGTTAACCGATTGTAATGGACTGGTTAATGGTCAGTGTGTTGAAAAAACCGATATTAATGGACTGGTTAATGGTTTTTAACTCATGTAACTGGTTAACCGAACCGAAACCGAATTTTTAGTTAATTTATTAATTTTTTAATAATGTATAACAATTTATCCTAATTAAAGGTGATCATGTGCTTTTTTTTTTCATTATATTAATTATTTTAAAGTTTTTAAGTTTTTTTAATTGGCTATTAGTAAGTATAACAATTTATTTAATTAAAAATGATTATAGACCAGTTAATATATTTACTTATTAAATATTAATTTTTAAAAATAAATTTGCTTATATCTACCAAATATTTTTATTTTAACAACAATAATGTTATATTATAGTGAAAAAATTTTAATTTTTAAGTATTTTGAATATTTTAATTTTATTTATGAATATATTTATAATTATAGTGGTTAACCGAAAAATATTGGGTAACCGATCCAAAAATTCGAAACCGATGGACTGGTTAACCGATGGTAATGGACTGAAATTTCAAAAAATCGATATTAATGGACTGAGACTTATGAACCGATTAACAGACCATGCTCACCCTAGTGATAACTTGATTCGATACAAAAATTAAAAAAAACAAAATGTTTAACAATGTCCAAATTGAGTGAAGTGACAAGCATGCATTTAACCCACACGCAGTGACCAGTAAAGACTTTCTTCAATGAATTTCATTGGAATTACTTGCAAGGAAATTGAGACCACAAGTTGTTTGATAATGAAAGGCCCTTAAAAAATGTAGATAGCCACTAACTATTTATATATATATATATATATATTCTAAATCTAAACAGCTGCTAATTAATTGAGGCAAACTCATTATTATACTAAACAATATTTTTTTTTTTTTCAGTCTTAAAGAAAATCCTGCCAAAAATAGTGACACATGCAGAAAAGAAAATATCGTGGTTTAATTTCAAAAAAAAAAAAGAAAAATAGAGTAAATAAACTCTCAATTTAATTTGTCTTTTTAATCAATGCTAGGAATCAAGAACTGTATATGTAAAATGGAAATTAGATGAAATATTTCAACAACTTTCTATTTATGGACCACCTGAAGAGGGAAACTTCAACTTGGCATTGCCATAGGCATATATATAATATACCCGGGATATCCATATATAGCTGTGCAAAATGGAACCGGAATAAAAAATCGAACCGAATAAATTTTAATTTATTTAATTTAATTTTTTTAATTTTCGGTTTATTTGATTCTGAACCAAAATTAAAAATTAAATAAATTGATTCGATTTTTAAAATTGAAAAACCGAAATAACCAGACCGACTAAATTATCCAAATTTTTTTTCAAAAAAAAAAATTATCCAAAATTCTCTCTCTCTGTATATATATATATATATATATATATCAAGCCTCGTCTAGCAGCATGTAGATCCGTCGCACCTCCGATCCCGCAGCAGAGCTCGATAACCAGCAACCGTCGCGCGCACCTCCTCGCAGCAGACTAGAACCGTCTAGCAGCACACAGATCCGTCACACCTCCGTTCAGCAGTAGTGCGCAGATCCGGAGAAGCCCCAGCAGCAGCGTGCAGATCCGTCTCACCTTCGTCCAGCAGTAGCGCGTAGATCCGGAGCAGCTTGTCGCAAGCGTCTCCAGAGCCCAGGCCTCCGTCGCACCTCCGGCCAGCAGCAAATCACAGCCCACGTTGCTTTCGCGTCCAGCAGGAGATCCTTGGATTGGAGCCTTGCCTCCTGTTCGTACGAGCCATGTGATATAAAGAAATCTGGTTAACTAAAAAAAAATATAAGCTAAAATTGAAATACTTAATATATATTTATGTTTAATAAAAAAAGAAGCCAAGAATCGATTGAACCGAACCGAATCGATCGAAATTAATTCCATTTATTCAGTACCTGTCTTAAATATTTAGTTTACTGTTTATTTTTTTTAAATAATTTAATTTTCGATATATTCGAATTGACTATTTGGATAGTAATATACGTAGGCATATCAACTACTAGAAAAGACATAATTAACTTTTGAATTATTATTGCAAATTGCTTCTCTGATAAAGACTATCCAACAAACAACAGGTCCACCTCCTTTATGTATGTATGTATATGTATATATATATATATATTCACAAAAAAATATCTGATGTTGCAATAGTGAGTTTACAGTTATTGAATATGAAATTAGTATTACCATAGCCATGCACAAAAAAATAATTGTTTTAAACATATGGTAAATATGTTTTCCAAGAAGTTTGAATCCCATGAGTATTGGATGTATTAATTTAATGATACTGATAGTATTAGGGCAACCATATTGTATTTATTTATTTATTGGTGTGGATTGTTTGGATTTTGGATGTCCATATCTCTAAGAGATTTTCAGCTTATCCTTTTGAACAGTGAGTGAGTGAGCAATGCAATACATAATGAAATTAAAATATCAGCTTGCAGATTTTTGGGAAACGTATTTGATTGTGATACTATGATCGATGTCTAGGATTATGAGCTTATCAATTCAAAATTACAATCACATATGTTAATGAAAGTGATGGTAATAAGAAAATATTTGGTAACAAAATAAATATCTGAACAATGTAATATTTGTATATAAAGTCAATTTAACATGACATGTTAATTAAATTTCAGACCTTTCAAAACGTGATATGTAGTAGTCCTCCGTTTCAGCAGACATTTGTACAAATTCTTCTTAAATAGATAATTTATATATTATTCAGTACAGTGCAAGAGTTTTCTTATCACATCAATTGCATTGCATGAATTCCCACTGCTGTATACTGTCATGTGGTCTAAAATTTATGCCGCATGATATATTGAATTTTCGGTAGGATTTAAAGTGTTGCACAGCCAAAATATTTTTTATGATGAAATATTTTCTTATTAAAAAAGAAGCTTGAACTAATCCGAGAATTAATGGCAGAAGCTTCCAATCAAATCTAATCCAGCCGCCTGGTCCCAGGCTTCAACTTCATTTTAACAGGATTATTGCTTCTTCTATCTCTATGTTTAATCCAAATCTCTTTCTTACCGGACAAAAACTAACTGTTTTCTTCTGTACGTCTTTTTCTTTCTGTGCTACGCGCATGAACACGCGTAATTCTTAAATGCACACAGATTAGAGGACACTAAGGTAGTGAGGTTTATTAGAACAACCAAGTTGTCTTAAATACACAGCTTTACTACTTTTATTCCTCACAAATTTTCTATTCTCAACTCGGTTCTCTCTCTTCATATGTGACAATGCCATCTTGGTGGCCTAGAAGACAAGCTTCAGGAATTAAACATGACTTTACCAAGAAAGAACATTACAGAAGAAAGCCTAAGAGTTTCGATGAATCGGTCTTGTTCAATCACAATCAAAACTTTTCCAGAAACAGCCTTGATTTGAAAGCTTCTTCTGTTTCTGTTAGCGGATCATCGGTGTTTTCAGGTTTTGATTCGGATATTGGAAGCGAGATTGTACAGAAGAAAGCTTACCCTTTACCTGAACCATCTTGTTCACCTGAAACTATGATCAATTTGAATAAAAGAGTTCTAGATTCAAGCACTTGTTCATGCTTCTCTTCTTCTTCTTCTTCTTCTACTTCTTCCAATGATGAAGGCGTTGATCCTGTAAATGATCAGACAGATTTTGGCTCTTTCAGGTCAGTTTCTTTTATCCTGAATCTGTGAGTTGATCTGTTCTTCAATATTTAACATAAATCGTGACTGCAGGACAATTGAAGAAAGGAATTACAATTCATCGTCGAGAAGTTTAAAAGCTTCCATTATAAAGACATCACCTCTGCCTCCAATTCTGAATTGTGCTGGCACGGAGTCCCCATCCGAAAAGCAAGAAGATCAGCGACGTCCCTGTCATCCTTTGCCCCTTCCTCCTCCTTCTCCTACTAAATCTTCCCTTAATCTTCAGTCAAATTGGAAGAAAGGAAAGCTCCTAGGAAGAGGGACATTCGGTCATGTTTATGCTGGATTCAATAGGTAATATGATTCTTCTTATTCTTAAATTTCTCAGTTAGTTCGATGGTTCCCATCTCAGAATTGTCCAATACAATCCAAAGAGAACAAGGAAAACGGCACTGGAAGTTACACAGTAAGCTCAATTTTGTGATTTCTGTGTGCAGTGAAAATGGACAAATGTGTGCTATAAAAGAAGTGAGGGTTATTTCTGATGATCACAAATCAACAGAATGTCTCAAGCAACTGAATCAGGTTCTTCCTTTCTCTTTTCTTATTCTGTGTTCTCCTCATTGAATTTTAATCATTAGCGAAATTAACTTGTCGCTGTGTCCTGTGATCTTACATGAACAGGAGATTGCTTTGCTTAGTGAACTATCACATCCAAACATTGTTCAGTATTACGGAAGCAAAATGGTATGAGCTCTTTTCGATTTCTCATCATCTTTTCCAATGCTTGAGAAAACTTTAGTAGAATTAAATCATTTACTTGTTGAAGGTGGAAGATGAACTCTCAGTTTACTTAGAGTATGTTTCGGGGGGTTCAATCCAGAAATTGCTAACCGAATATGGTCCATTTGCTGAGCCTGTAATTCGAAGCTACACGAAACAGATTCTCTCTGGGCTAGCTTATTTGCACAGAAGGAATACAGTTCACAGGTACTTAAATAGTATTAGCAGTTTAATGGTTCATCAGGATTAAAGTTGACTCAAGTTGATGTATTCTAATTGACAGGGACATCAAAGGTGCAAATATACTAGTAGATCCTAATGGTGAAATTAAGCTTGCCGATTTTGGCATGGCAAAACATGTAAGCTTGTTCATCTTATGAAACTTCTCTTTGCAATGGTTAAAATTCTGTTCCTTCTACAAGATATTTCTGATTTCCTGTATCTTAAAGTGCAGATAAAATCAGGTTCTTCAATTCTTTCTTTTAAAGGGAGTCCTTACTGGATGGCACCAGAGGTACTAACACCAACATTTTTTTCTTCTTTGTCCTTCATCAAAATTCTGAACTGGTGTATGTTTATAGCTTGAGATATATAACTTGTCCAGGTTATAATGAACACGAGCAGCTATAATCTGGCGGTTGACATATGGAGTTTAGGCTGCACAGTTCTTGAAATGGCAACATCAAAACCTCCATGGAACAAGTATGAAGGGGTATGATATGGAAAGCCAAGTCCATAATTGTGCCTTTTCATTAAGCAAGCCAAAAATTAGGTCCTGTCTCATATCATTCTGTTTTGAGCAGGTGGCTGCAATATTTAAGATTGCAAATAGCTGGGATTATCCTGAAATTCCTAATTGCCTATCAGAAGAAGCAAGGAGTTTCATAAAACTTTGCCTGCAGAGGGATCCATCGGCACGCCCGACAGCTGCACAACTGCTACGTCATCCTTTCGTCAAAATCAAGACATAATAAGAGATGTTGCAAATTCTGTTGATGAAGTATTTTCTTCACATGGAAGAAATCCTATGGTATGTTTCCACTTGTAAATAGCGACATAGATCTTTCAATTTATCTGCGTTCAGAATTTGCTCTTTACTTTGCAGCAGAGGGAGTAATATTTTACTAGATGTTAATTTCCATGTTTAACATGTTCTTATTTGTGTCTGTTCTCTTATTCGTGTCTGAACAGGAAGCCTCGCATTTTTATTCCCATAAATCAAGTTTTCTCACACAGGAAAGAGAACACAGGATAAAGGATATAAGTGGACCTCAAGAACATTGAAGGATCTCCTAGGTAAAATTAACACCAATCTCTCCTCCGTTCAACAAAGAGTCCTAGATGCTCGTAGTTTAACCTGAACTTGGTCACATCTGCAGGGATTAGAGTATCAATTATATAAAAGTGCCTAAACTACACAGATTAAGGCAATGACCTTCCTCTTCATGTTGCCGAATCTTGAATGTCAAGCAGTCCAGTCTGCGCCAGACAATTCGATGATTGTCAAGACAAAAACTTTCTGCTTGATTACTCCATATGTTAACTGCCTCATGCTGCTACAGATTCACATTTCAAAATGGGGGAAAGGTTCTGGATTGCGTTCGTCCAATATCTTGAATGATGAGGTTCGACAAATCCCACTTGAGAATCAAGACCATTGAGCAAAAGTTATGGCTATGCGGATGGAGAAAAACATCATACTGGAAAGTACATAATGCTATTATGTATGAAGCTATCTGAATATCACACACTCTGGATTTCACCATTTTCTTATGCAAACTAAATCATCCATGAACTGACGATTACCCAAAAGAAGATGACAGAACTCACCCAGACGATTCCACGTTAGAATGAGAGCGTAAGTTCAATGTTGGAACCGGACATCCCCAATTAAAACAGTAGCTGGAAACAACTCAAGCTTCAACAATACATTGAGTTACGATAAGCAGTAATGGCATCAGACCAGAAAGCCAAAAGTTTAGGTTTTATTTGTACAAATCACCATCATCATCCTGCACTTCCTTAACAATTTGAGGGGAATAAAAATGGTTCCATGTCGTTCAGACGTGTCTATATGATGATGCCAAGGACATATGCAACACTAAAAAAATTCACTAGTGTGAAAAGCATCTTGACGCCAATTTACTTTGTCTTCACAATAAAATCCTCCAGAAAATATTGTACAGATGATTCTAGAGCAACCACAAAATCTCGCACTACGCACCCGTAGATTGCATAGATAGAGAGAGAAATGGTTAGGCGAGGAAGGGATTTCAAGCATATCACTTTGATGAGATGAGGCAAGAAAACTTCTTTGTTATCTTTAATTTTTATATAAACTAAAGAAAAATAATTAATCAAAAGCAAATAGAAGCACGCGAGTATGCCTTCAGCAAACTGAATTAGATGATAATATCTGCAGTGGCAAGTTACAGAAGCTATCTAAGTATAGTTACGCAGCATGTCCCAAAATTGTACACGATAAGGCAATTCCACACAAAATGGTCTGAGTGAGCTCAACTCTACCTCAAAATGAGTAATCTTTCAAATCTGCTCTAGAGTCAGCCAAGTCCACATCAGCTAAGCACTCTTCTGCTGTGAGAGGTGGAAGTTGCTTGGTCTTACGCTTCAAATTATGTTTGTGCCACTCACTCTTAAAGTGATCTCTGTACTGCTTGGCATCCCCAACAAATGCATTGCATGTGTTGCACTTATGTTGCTTTAATTCTCCCTCGTCCTTTTTTACCTCCCCCTCGTTCTTTTTTTCCATAGGGATTGTCTGCTTTTGCATTTTCTCACTCAGTTGAACCACAGAATCGTTAGACTCCTTGGGGAGGCTTGATGACACCTCTTCATAATCATCGTAATCATCTACATGGGTTTCCCCTTCAAAATGCACTGACATTGCAAGAATTTCCAACCTGCCCTGCAGATTCCTCACCATGACATCACACTCTCGGAAGAAACCAGGGTCTAATTCACAAATCTGCAAAGCAATCAAATGTAAGCCACACTTTTCAAGAAGGGCAGGCTCATGACAAGAATATGCAACTATAACCACCACCACTTGAGACTGTGACTTAAAAAGGTGAACAGGTGAAGAAAGGAGGAAGAGCAAATTAAAATGTGTAAACTGCATTAAGACGGAAGGGAAATAACTGACTGAAGCAAAAGCCCCCCCCAAAAAAAAAACGAATTGAATACAATGAGGAATATCAAAATATTTGGTAAGCAGCAGCTGTTTCTAATCCGTCAATTTACAGCCAAAATTGGCCCTTAACAGACAGATATGTTATGTGCATGGAAGGAGAAATAATCATAAGGAATAATGCTTTGGCACATGCCATGAAACTTGTTCATATTTCATGCATAAAATTCAGTATATGCCAGCATATGAGATGCTTTGGCCCACACCTCTTTGGACCGCACATGATTGATACCAGAGGCAAAGCAGAAGTATACCATAAAATGAGACAGAGAGAAAGCAAAAAATTGATGCTTGGAACCACAGTTTTCAATTAATTTCATCCATCAGCCCTTCAAAGAATGCTTTGGCACATGCCACAATTCATGCATCGAACACAGACCATGCCAACACATTAGGTTCTTTGGCACACACCTCCTCTAGACTGGACATGATCAACACAAGAGTTGAAGTAGCAGTATACAGTTGATACAGTAAAAAATAAAGGAAAGAAAAAAAAGAAAGAATTATTGACTATTCATTATTGGACCAAAGTCTTAAATTAACTTCAGCCATTAGCACTTCAAAGTATCAATGGCAAGTGCAGACTGTACAGACATCTTTTACATGCCTTCTTTCATATCAAGTCTACACCTAGTTGAGACAATAGCAGATGATTGCGTAATCATTCATGAATTGAAAGAGATATATCCAAACTATAGATCTCTCCATTTTGTAAGTACACAAATGAATCTCAACCACAATATAAACAACTGGTAATTTCTTAATCCAACTATGATACAACTCTAGAAGTCCACTGGTATTATGTAACACGTCTACATTAGTAATCCATTTAAAGCTAACTTTAATGCACAAGACAGATGTCTAGCAGTCCCTCGAAACACTTAAATGCTAGCCCATTTCATAAGTTCCTAAGTTCCATAATAGGTTCCCACCAGTACTCCACTAGTATGATTCATGATAGCTTAAAAGGAGGAAACAAATGTACATTTGTTAGATAGATCAGTCCTTCCAATTATAGGTACATTTGTTCAAAGAAACTTTTGTTCTTCAAGATATTGTCAGAAAAAGCATGAATTCCTTCTTTGGTACTTGAACAGACAATTAGGGGAAAACTTGATTTATAGGAAGATAATATAAAAGATAAAAAACGTAGACTACAAAATAAGTGGAAAATAAATTTTACAAAGAGGGTAACAACGTAGAATAAAACTTACAAAAGAGTGCTGACTTCCAGAATCATCCTTAGAAACAATGATAGCATTCCAAGTATTCAACTTTTCAAGAAGGGCAGAGAAATTCTGTTCGGCAATAGTAAGACGCAGTCTCATCGGAGCCCTTCTTATTGGGAAATGCTTTTGAAGCTCGCGAATAACATCTAGAGCCTGTAACGTTTAATGAGAAGTTCAGTAATGAAGTTTGATCCAACAAGATCACTTAACATATATACTGCTATGGGGTTTAAGTGATAATAACCTGCTTCTTGGAACTGCTATGTGGATCAACAGCAAAATGAATATCATGCATAAGACGCTCAATCATACTAATGGTATAAGGGCGTTGAGTTTCTGAATTGATGGTTTTCTGCATAACAATAGTGGCTATATCTCGAAACTGACTAGATAATTGAGACTCCCTCTCCTTCCCTGCAACTTGAAGCTCCCCTTTATCCAGTATCTACCACATAAACAGAAGAAATTCAATCATCAAAACAAGCGCGCGCGCGCACACAAAAATCACAAAGTTGAAGAACAGAATAATGAATTACCTCCAGACATATTTTGGTCTGATCATCTGTGCCAAAGCCTTTGATTAAATCCTTAGACTTGGCCAAAATTCCTTTAGAAACATTTGAATAAACAGTATGAGACTGCAATACTTCATCCAAATCTTTCTCTCTGTTTCCAAACAAAATTAGCAAAATCAAAGGCAACCCTTTTGCAGAATTTGGAGTTTATTATTAAATATAAGCAAACACTTACACGCCAGAGCGCCAAGATAGGACCTTGTTCTTGTAGCAAGCAATCTCAAAGCGAATACCATGCTTCTTTAATCGAACAACCGCCACGTTCGTCAGCCTCTTTTGCCCTATCGGCTGTTGAAGCACTTTAGACATCTCGAATTCTCCGATCTCTGTCGTTCAACTCACCGCCGCAGAGCCACTATATCTGCCTTTCTGGAACCGTCCGTTCGGTTTTGTTCGTTTCAGTGCTTTTGATTTCCCCGGTTCCAATTGGGCTAGGGCTGGATCATGTCTATTTTGGCCCAACCCATTTATTTTAAAGTGCACAAAAGCAATCTTCTACTCTTGTTTGCCTGGTGGCATATAAGGGTTTACCTTCTACAATTGTGGAAGCTAAGTTTTTATACTATTTGTTCTTTCTCTCGCTCGCTCGCTCGCTCTTTCCGCAGGAGCAGAAGAGGAAGAAAATAAAATGCTGTCTACAGAACTTGTAAGGGAAGCTATGGCTTCAAAGGAAGAGAAATCTAGCGATGATAGCAACAATAGTAGCAGTCAATATTATGATATTTATGGACCACAAGTACTCGTTTCTTCTTTCTCATGAAATATTCATTGTTCCAATTATCTTTGCTTATGCTTCTAGGAAATTCCGTAAAATTGAATTTTTCTTTCTTGGGAGATTATGTTTCCTGTTCAATATAACTTTGCAGGCAAAAGCTGAAGTTGTTTTTAGGACGCCAGAAGCTAACTCAACTTTAAATTTAGAAGTAAGTTTTGTGCTTTTTCTATTTAATGAATTGTCGATAGCTATGTAAGTTTATTAGTGGAGTCCTTATTTTGAAACAGGACGTTCAAGGGCTTGTAACGTGGGTACTTGCTGACGGATTCATGCCATCATGGGTTTTTATTAAGGTATGGAACTCTTTCTTTTAGTGCCTCTTTTTTCCAGCAATATCTACGGTTTAGTCTTTGGTAAGAATATGTATCTGAATCATTTATCTCATATGAAAATTGACGTATCGGCCTCGATATTAAGTACTTGTTAGTCTTTAGATATTGCCTTCCTCCCACTTTCTACTGCTAAACTCTTGACTTTTCTAACTGGGGCACCTGGTTCTATGCAGCATGTGTCTAAAACTATCTTACACGTTCTAATTTTATTTCGTCTCTAATTTATGCTACGTGATATATTTATTTCTCAGTTTATCATCTAAATATATGTATTTCTGTCACATCATCGCGTGAATATGTTGGAACACTCACTCTTGTAAAGCATGGCTGGCCTAGTGATCAATTTGTTAAACTTTCTTCTCACTTTGTTATACTTTCTTGTCACATAGCATCCCCGTTGCACTTCTGAATTTTAGTCATCTGGTTTTGATTCTGAGTTAAATGATTACTGAGGGAATGGAGTCTAAATATCTGAATTGACAACACTTAAACACTATTACACCTCCTAATCTCACTTTCCCTACCTTTGTCTTGCTTAGGTTAAAATTACAATGTGTATACTCTGTCTTGCTTCTACTTAGTCATACTCTATGTCCTATTCTTTGAAGTATTTCATAAAAGATCTTAAAATAAATTACTAGAATATGCATCTGAATCATTTAGCTTAATTAGCATAGTTGTAGCTCTTGTTCTCTCAGTGGAAATTAGAAGAAAGGAAACAAAGAGGAACTTGAGCTCTTTTGACTTCTTGCAGCCATGTGGAATTGTGGATTGCAATATTCTCTCTAATCAATGTCCTTTGCAGTAACGAGTTAATGTTTGAAAGAGAAGTTTGGAATACAATCTCTCCTTAACTTCTGTGTTATTATATATTTGTGTTACTATATCTTGGCGTATCTTGATATATAAGAGCTCTTTTCATCGGTACCAAGAGGACATGTTTCTGCTTAGAGTTACTTTCACACCTTTGTAGGATTCCATTCAAAAGATAGTGCATATAATAGACTGTTACAGTGAACTTGCATTCTTGTTTAATTATGGTCCGTTTGAATGTCACAGCATTATTGCTTTTTTGCAGAACAAGCCTCTTATACCAAAGGTGGTTATGCTTTTTATCCCTGGCCTTGATGCAGCATTGTACTTGTCACAGTCTAAGTTGCTTGCTAGTTTTAAACGATGCTGTGGGAATCCAAAAGCTCTTTTGGCTATTAGGTTGGCAATGCTTTGGCTTTCTGATCTGTTTATTTCATTGTTTTGTTTTGCCATTCTTTATGGACTTGGTTTTTTTTTTTCTATATATTTTTTTTAGCTGTGTAGCAGATGAAATGCAGACAATTGATGCACTTCTAACCTGCAAGACAAAAAGGAAGAGAGATAGAGTTGATTCAGTTTTTGGGTCATCCATCCAGACATCTGAACAAGGTTTTCATCTGTTTCGAATTCTTGTTTTATTTACATCAACAATTATGATATGTTGATTTCCTGATCATGGTAGAGTTCAGCTTTCTATAAGTTATAATGATCTTTTTTAGGGGATTGCTAGTGTGGTTTTTATAAAAGGAAAAGCAAGTCGGAAGCATTACTAGCTGAGAATATTTATCTTGGAAGCATTTCAGTATTTTGCTCGAGACAAATGCAAGGAATACAGGTTGTTGTCATGGTAGTTTTAGAGTTGTTACTTTGCCTAGTATGGCTAGCATTCCTATGTTTGTGTATGGCTTTTTCATAAGTGTAAATTTGTGTTGAGTGATCAACTTTTCCTTCACAGACAGGCAGACTTATTAGTGAAACCTCCTATTCACATCTTGAGTTCTATTATATTGGAAAACCAATAGTGTGATAGGACCTCCATTGTATTCATGTAGTTTATCTTATAGTTTGATTGGCACTTCATTGTTGGGTCATTATATTAACAATTATTTCTCTATGTATGTTCCTTTTCTTACTTTCATGTTCATATTCTTGCCTTTTGTGGAGAGAATATTCTCCAAATACTCTTGACCAGTTTTTAGAATGAGGATTTAATAGTTGGTGCAATTATCACAAAATTAGCTCTCAATTGGGTTCAAATTTGAAGATTGCACAGCATGAAATAGTACATTTAACATGATGATATTATCATTATGCAGAAAAACACATTTCTGGGAATGGGGACTTGTCATCAGTGGATCACATGAAAGATCTACCTTTCCCACCTACATATTACACGCTTACAGCTAAACAACTGGAAGAAAATGGATATTGTATTAATCAACCAGGTGATGCAAGCTACTGATATTTTCAGTTCTCTCACTCATAATGTCCATTACTTATAGAAACAGCTAGATGTTCATAACTTGTTATTAATTTCGTGTAGGTTTTCTTTCTACTCTACCAGCACCTTCATGTTCTTCTTCCTACGATATGTTGGCACTTGATTGTGAAATGGTATAATGCCATTTTTGACTTGAAGAATGTAAAATCTTTTGAAATGACAGAATAAGCACTGAGACCTTGTATTGAGTTGTATAAATTTTGTAGTATAATGGAGTGTGAGCATAAAGATAATTCATGATTATTGCATTATCTTTGATCAATCAGATGGGTTATACAAGGGGCTGTAGCTTTCTCAACTTAAATTTTCAATGAACATTGGCCATTGCTATCCAAGTTGGAATTATAAGCTTAAAGTCTAGCGGTTACTTTTGCTGTTTTTCAAAAATTACATGAAATTTCATTTGTCATTAAATTACTCATCTACTTCTAGAGGATATCTAAGGCATCAAATCGACAATATGATTTGCCATACTCTAACAACTATTGCGTTGTTGTGATGTCTGTAGCCTGTGAGTTTGATTGGCAATTGGCAACAGATTATGATTTCATGGTGTTTGCCTAATTTATTATTTGTTTCTGTCTTTCATCATCAGGCATTTTGTTTCTTTCATGCATTGACATGTTTGCTTCAGGAGCAGCTAGATATGTGTTATTATATCCCTCAAGTTGAAGAATGATGTGAATGAGGAATGTCTGTCAAATCGGTCGATAAAACCATTTTCAATGCCTTTTGTTTTGGTTATAGATTTATTATACATAGCCAATCATTGGGCTTGTACTTTTATTGACTTCATCTGTTTTTTTCCTTCTTGATTATTCTCATAGTGTATCACAAATGAGGGGTTTGAGTTGACAAGAGCAACCCTGGTGGATGTTAATGGACAGGTATGCTGAAAAAAATTTATTTTTCTATGTTTAAAATGGAATTTTGGTTCTTTTAGATTCTTGTGTTGCAGCTCTTGCAATAAATCCTGTACTGAGAGGGCCTTATTATATGCCAACTTCTATATGTTGGCTTGCATAGGCAACATAATGTGATTGAAAATTCTTAAACGGTCTATCTTTGGCTTTAGAGCCAAAAGGGGGGAAAAAGAATGAAAAAAATACCAAGAAAACTTTCTTCCAAGTTGTTATTCATATGCATTTAATAATTTTTCAGAAGATGTTCTCGAATGCAAAGGTGTGGAATATTCCAAGTAAAAAAAAGGGGGATTAATATAATGGTTGGCTTATTAGATATTTGTATTCAACATTATATTTTGCATGACTTTCGGAACTATATTCAGTTTGATTGGACAAATGAAGTGTTACTGACAAATTAGCTCTAGTGAAAATAGTAATGAAATTTTGGCGATCCAAAGTTTTTAAGTTATAGCTTTCCATGTTGTTGGTTTGCTGATGGCATCTTGAAGTTAGTTTTGTTCAGTTTTTGAAATTCATGTAAACTTTGCTGCTCCTTTGCAGGTGGTGCTGGATAAATTGGTTAAACCAGCAAATGCTATTATTGACTATAATACAAGGTAATCCAATGCTAATTTTAAACCCCAGAAATCCGTTGAAGTATGGAGGGCATTTTCAAAGTTCTGATTTTAATAATCTATTTAATAAAATGGATTATTATTTGACCCTTGTTTTGCTGGTGGAATATCTTTACTGATTGCTGAACAAAACTAAGTGATAAGTTTATTTCGCATGACAAAAACTAAATTTTGATGCATGATTAGCTTTATATTTTCAGATTCTTTTCTTTTGTTTTGAATTTTGATATTTTTGCTATATCTTTTATGTTTCTATTCTGAGTGTGGATTAAATAATTTCCTTGGATGTGCAAACAATATTTACTAATCTTCCTTTTCACTCTCCTGTAAAAATTGCTTATTTGTGTATTTATTAATGCTAATTTTGGTTCTGCAGATTTAGTGGAATCACGGCTGAGATGTTGAATGGGGTAACTACAACCCTTGGAGATGTTCAGGTTTGATATGAGTCCCTTCCCTTTCAAAATAGTCCAAGCAGTGTTTAAAGTGGCTTTACTAGTGAAATTCAATTCTTCTCCTTAAGATAGTCTCTTTTGATTTATTTACAGTTCCTTGTTTATTCAGGAAGATATGTTAAAGCTTGTTCACAAAGAGACTATCCTGATTGGCCATTCTTTGGAAAATGATTTATCAGCTCTAAAGATCTCTCATGACTTGGTAATTGATACTGCACTGTTGTACAAGCACCCCAGAGGTGGATCTTATAAAACTGCTCTCCGAGTTCTTGCCAAGAAATTTCTTTCTAGAGAGATACAGCAGTCAGGGGTTGGACACGATAGTACTGAAGATGCAACAGCAGCTATGGAACTGGCGCTTCTAAAGATTAAAAATGGCAAGTAACAGTTTCCAGATTAGAATTTACTTGTTGCTTCTTCATGTTATATGCTATTGTGTATTCTCAATCCTTATTTATGCCTCTAGCTCTTCTGCAGGACCTGATTTTGGATCTCCTCCATCATTTACACGGCGAAAGCTTCTTACCATTTTGAGTGATAGTGGCAGAACATCCTCAGTCATTGATGATGTTTCCATAGTGAAGCGGTATGCTTCGGAGTCATCACATGCATTTCCTGTGTCTTCTGATGATGAAGCACTTTCAAAGGCCACTAGAGAGGTGTACAACTAGATTTAACTAATTATCTTTTGTCTTCATTTACTACTGGCCGAATGGCTTTACACTGATTAATCAAATTTGTTGGCATATAGGTGAAAAATGAGAGGGTACAGTTTGTATGGACCCAGCTTTCAGAGTTGAATTCCTATTACAAGAAGCAAGCGGAGGATGAACAGATGATTAATGCAAAACTTGCAGAGATGATATCATTGCTTACATGTGAAAAGAAGTCTGCTAACAGAAAAGGCATCAGATGCCGTACAACCTCAGAACTAAAGGAAATCCTAACTAGGATGGATGCTAGGGTCTGTTGCCTATTTTCTGCTTTGCCAACGAATACAATGCTCATAATTTGCACTGGCCATGGGGATACAGCAATTGTCCGAAGGTTTGTATTTGTTGGTGGCTCAGGACAACGGTTTTACTTACTATGCCGTGTTTCTTTTTCTTCTCTCAATATTATACTATTTCATGTCTTTTCTGTTTGTCCAACCTTTGATGTTAAATAAATTCCCAATTCATTGTTTGTTCATTTTTTTGATTGTGGATGAAGATTGAGGAAAATGCTCTCAGAGAACCGAGAAACCGTGTTATGCCGGGAGAAGATTGTAAGGGTCTTGGAAGAACTCCAGGCTCAAGCTGAAGTAGCTTTGTGTTTTATAGGTGTAAAGAACTGAACATGTGCGATTTTTGTACAATCAATTCCAATTTTTGGTGCAAAAATACTTTTCTTTCTGCTGACCTTGTAATGCTATTTAGGGCTGATTTTAGTACAATCTATTAGAAGTTTGTTGTAAATTAGCGACTGGAAAGGAAATGCTGTATATTAAGCAAATTGAGTTTGAAGAGCCACTTGAAAATTTTACAGAAATGCGTGCCTTATCTTATGTGCAGTTTCCTATTTGTCAAGACTCGAAATATCGTAGTTGCTAAGGCTGATAAAGTTTCTTCCAAGCCATGGTCACTGAGGGAATGACATTATTATGCGGCTCTCAATGTTCAAATTGATTTTATGTTTCTTCTGCAATAAATTCACCAATATTAAAATTGAATGTTTTGCACAGAATATGCGACTGATTGTTGATGGATCAATATGAATAGGAGGAGATGCATTGTGAATTTTTCCTTGAGCTGGTTGGTTGTCAATCATAAGTAGGATGATGAAGGCTCTAGGTTTGGTGATGTTTGGAAATTGTGGAAAATGAGAGGAAGTTGTTGGTGTGGGCTCCCACATTTTTTTCTTGCTACGTGGGTCCTAGTCCTACACCCTCATTTTCCTTCCTCCTCCCCACCCCAACCCCCCCAGCAAGGTTTCGAGATAGTTAGCAACCAAGTCAAACATTATTCTTAGAACTGAGCAATATCACTTTTCCATATACCTACCTACATCTAGAAGGACAAACACATATTAAGCCAATTTATTAAATGTATGGAATATTTAGGATTTCATTGTCATATTATGATGTCCAGGAACGGTTGGCATTTGGCTCTGATACACATCTTGATTCTTTCCCTTTGAACACTTTTTATCTAAAATGCACTGTTGATTAAAAATTCTCACCATTTTAATCTTAAGAGGATTCCAAGTGAATTACACGTCTAAGAGGAAAGGGATTCACTTCAAATTTGGGTTTTGTCAATGCAAAAGATTATGCTTAATGAATTGGTTTTAGTTGTGGAAGTCACCTATTTAATTCTTTTATTCATCAACTTTTTATGCCAGGATTAGAATGAACAAAAATCAGCTGGCTTTTAACTTGTGATATAAAGGAACCGCTGAAACCAATTAAGAGAGATAATGAAAAGAATTTAATAAAGAATGATGTGAAGAAAACAGAAATTGATAATGTTAGATAATTAGCAATTGTCCTACATTAACTATCAGTCTTACATTGCAGAAACTTATTTCATCTGATAAGATCATACATTAGCATGCATCTTAATCCCACACAAAAATATAAATACAACAACTAAACAAAAGTCGAAGATAATGCAGGATGCTGCAGCTACAACCAAATAATACTGGTAACTGATCATCTCCATGCTGATGCGACAATCAAGCTTTTGTCTTGCCACCCAAAAAGCAGTGCACCCATTTCTTCCTTCAACTTATATCTATCACAGTACTGCTTTATAAGTTTTTGAATCATATCCACAACACTATGACTCATTGGACAAGAAGTGAACCCAGCCATCATCATTCTAGCTCTCCATTTACCTGCAACTTCATAGCGTTCAATCCTTTCATCTCCCTCGCATGCTACTATATTTACTATGTCTCGTGCCAGACATTGCCTTTCAACATTCATCCTGTCCTGACTTTCCCTTGGGAGAGTTGCATCAAGGGAATCAAACACAGCAGAATAGTAATTGTATGCTTCAACGAACCTCGGCAAGAATGGGGCAGTATTGGTGTTGACATCCTGTTCAACCACAGTTATAAGTTTTGGGTTAAGGCTCTTAACCATTCGGAGAAGTTGGTCCCGCTCATTCACTGTTGATACACTCTCATCAGGCATGTGGTGGAGCTGGAAAGCAAAATTCACTACAAGTGCTTCCCCGTGATTGCATTCAAGCATTGATGGACTAACAAGTGAAGTCTTGGAGGCCACTGCATGAAACTCAAATGGCACCTTCAATGCCTCTGCTAGCTTCTCCAGTCTTTGCCCGATGTGTTTCAGCCCACCAACCGGACGTTGAACAGACTCGGGATCATCAACCCCAGTTAATTTCAAGTATGGTAGCTTACCCATTTGATTGGCAAGTGTTTGCATCAATGTTATGTATTGACTCCCTTGGTTTATGTCAAAATCTATTATATGAACTCTCTTTTCGCCTTTGATTGCCTCCATTATTGCCCCATTTGCAGCCATAAATCCAAATTTAAAACACGGGCATATCTCAAATAGGATTTGCATAGCTGCCAGTCTATCAGAAGAAGGGGGCTCTTTGCATTTCAGAGCTTTATAGAGATATTTGCCAGAGGAAGCCATGCGAGCTGCAAGACCTTCAACCATGTAGGCAGCAATTCTCTGAGGAGGATCTCCTTGAATTGAAACCATTTGACGGAGATCATTTATTAAAGCTTCAGCTATGTCAAAATTGCCCTCTGCAATTGCATTAGCGCAATCAAAAAGCAATCGCTTGGGTGCCCGAGGAGATAGTTGTGATACTTCTTTATTACTACTAATACTACTTAAGTTAGAATCTGAAGATGAAGATTCCTTCGGTGAGCCATGAAGCATCACACTCTGGATTGGTTCAGACCAGTCTCCATCCATTTCCATGCTTTGGCTATTTGCAAACATGTCATCCTCGTCAATATCTTCACAATCATCTAGTAGTGCTCTTTCAAGTTCTTGAAGCTTTAACCTCACCTCATCTGTGTCATAGTCCACTAAACCTGGGCTTTGAACTTCCAAGTAATCTGATTCAGAACTGAACGGACAGTGTCTTGTTAAAGCATAAGTGTTGTAGGAATCTTGGGGGGTCATGGAGGATCCAGAGCCAGTTCTTAGCTGATAAGAAGATGTATCCTGTGGGTGAAACGAATTCCCAGAAACACCAGAGCTAGATGGATGTACCAATTCTTCTGTTGGGGAGTCAATGAAGTACTTCGCATAATTCTCACTGGAGTAAGAATCAGTCATATACATGGTCCTGCGCTTATCAGGCCCAAATCCCTGGGTAGACAAGCCAGAATTTTCATTGCTTCCATTCAGTGAGTAGAGCTTATGATTTCTATATGGTGTAGCAGAAAGCTCTACAGGTCTCACCAACGACATGATTTCTCTAAATTAACTCGGTCTTGAAGAATAATGGTTGTAACATATATGGTCCAGCCTGTATAAGCACATTAATTCAACAAGGAAACAACTTGTCAAAACTTCCAAACAAAGAAACCATCAAGCAACATATGCTGATCTATTTTCTATGGAAAGAAAGAAGCACCCCAACTAAGTCACTTGATATAGAATTCTCCTGCAGATCTATAGAATGCCTGTATTCATATGCAGGAAATGGTAAAGGGAAAAAAGATTAAGTGAAGCAGCATGTAAAACAATACAACTGCGTAAAAGTCTATAGTAAGTGTGCTTTCATGTTTTTGTACATCTTCATCCATGTGTGTGTGAGACACAGAGATCTGAAATGTAAACATCACTGAGATTTGGCTCAGCAGAAACTTGCGTATAAAGTAAAAGGAAAACTAGAGGGTTCTCTGCATCACTCTTTTAGAAGAGGAGAGCTTACTGAAATCATTCATCCATAAATACACTAAGATTTCAGAATAGGATTATTCATATTTTAAAATAACCCAAAATTTGGATGTCAATTCTAGGAAGGGAAAGAGTTATAAATGTCAGTCCCCCTTTCAAGCAACTGAGATCACTCAAGTTCCAATATTTTAATCAAGGCCTAATAATATCCTGATCATATAACCTTTTCAATTGGTTGACCAAAAATTTTGTTCATGTAAGACTCCATTTTCAAGCCAAAGAATCATGAAGCATATCATATTCCCTGAAACATAAAATCTTGAAATCATGAAGACATCATGAATAAAATTGTAATTCCTGGTACACCCACAGGAGCACCAAACACATTCTCCTCCATATATTATAAGAAGAAGCATGAATTATAAAGCCCACCAAGGTAACAAGCACCTAATTCAATTAGAGAAAAAAACTATTTGACAAGGAGAAACTGTTTTAATCAAGTTGAACCATAGTTACTATACTAATCAACTGGGAGACATAATTGATGTAAATAGGAAATTCAATAAAAATCTAAGAACTTTCACAGCCAACCCAGAAACTAAAATCAGAAAGAGAACAGTCAGCAAAAGCACAGCAGAAATCTGAACAAAGCGAGGCATCTTCTAAAGAGGAGAGAGTTCATGGTAAATTCAGAGAGAAACAATCACCCGAGTTAATTGAACTTTACATAATTGAGGTAGGGTAAGAAAAGAGAGAGAGAAGGTATGCACCTGATGCAGGAGAAGTAACTGAAGAGGCAGCAAGGGAAATTTCAACAGCTAATCCTGCAATTCAATAGATTAATGAGATGACCATAAACATCTAGGTTGGCTTTGAAGAAAAGGAACAAGAAACATAGGCTTTTCAGCCTTTGACTATGAACAACAGTAATTGAAAGAGAATTCAAAAGTAAAGCCTCTTTATGTTTTGGAAAAATTCACGATTAAAATAATAATAAACCCTTGGATTGCAAAATTAGGTGGGTTGAAATACAACAAATCACATAAAAAAAATCCAAATAATGAAAGTGGATACAATCAAACTTCCAGGAAACAAGACTTAAAACAAATCATTATTTAAAATAAACAGCCCATACCCAGATGAGAGAAAAAGCCAAGAAATTGGAAAAACAAAAAAAGACACGAAATTTAGTAGTTGGGGGAGAAGATCAAAGCTACCCAAGTCCAAGAATCTGAACAAATGAAAATTCCAAGAACCAATTATCTTGCTAGACCATAAGGGAAGAAAATCTAATCTTCTGGAATCTAAAGAAAAATAAATGGGAAAAGAAGTGAGAAACTGACCCAAAACTAGTTCAAGAAAGAAACTTGTGGGTATTTTCCAAGATATTTATTTTTTGTAGTGGATTTTTGCTTCTCTTCCAATTCAAACAGTGCTGTTGTTTCTTTTAACGTTGTCTGTGGGTCGAGACTGTTGTTTCTGCTTCATCATACCAACCATGTCTGACTAAGTTCTTAGTTACTCAACATCATCATCATTATACTCCAAAAATAGGCCCATATGGTGTGGTCTAAATGCACCATATGTTATATTATTATTATTATTATTAACTGGAGAATTATGAAGTACTTCTCATTTATCTTGGGGACAATTTTTTTATAATAAATTTTTAAACTTTTATACTTTAAAATAAAATAAAGGGGATTCCTATTTTGGTGACAATTTGATTGATATTGTTCAATTTTTTTAAAAAATTATATGTCGTAAAATTCTCATGTTTATGGATTAGAATATAATATTATACTTTTCTGATTAACAGTGTATAATGTCATTTTCTTAATTAAATTTGACATTTCTGTATAAGAAAGGCTCACTGATTGGAAAAGGATAAAAATCCAATACAGCAAGATAAAAAAAAAACCCCAATAATTATTGAGGTAATCAACTAGAATTCTATTAAATATTCCATTATTTTAGTACAATGTCAAAAATAAGATTATTTTCTAGTCATTATAATATTTTTATTTTATAAATGGATAAATAGAGGCTCAAATTTAATATTTTTTACTATAATCGAATTAGTTTTATCATCGAAATATATAAATCCTTATTACATTATCTAATAGCAAAAAAAAAAAAATAATTGGAAAGACTATCATCTACAAGTATATCTATGGTGGGTGAAGACGTTCTGGCATGTTAATAAATTAAACAACTAAACATAATAAAAGGGAATGCTTTACTAACAAATAATGGTATTATGTAAGTTATACTCAACAATTAATTAGTTCCCACAAAGATTTTCTTTTTCTTAAAAAAAGCACTAATTTGTTTCGGTTGTCTCATAAGAAATGGCATTGAATAGGGTTATGCATGACTAATTAATATATAATTATATATAGTTGAAAAATATACTAATTGGTTTTTTATCGGAAAAATATACTATAATGAATTAGACCTTTGTGTGATTTTAATCTCATTAAATTTACCCTCACTCACTTTTCACTTTAAATCATAAATCAATAAATTTATGTATTTATAATTATAGTTAATAAAACAATAAATTTAATTTGAAATGAGAAACAATTTAATCAATTGCGAATATTATATTTTTATAAAACTAAAATTTTCTAATATATTTTTAATTTTCACATTAAAGTGAAATTTATAGTTTATTAATATTTTATTTTTTGCGGTACAGAAGGTAGCCAATAGCCATGGTGGTGTGTGATGCTGGATACACGTCATTGAAGCAATGGATCTTTTCTTTCCTTAGATGACATGGTCAAAGGCCTTTTTCTATTTTTTTTTAACCTAAATCCTTTTAAAAAAAAAAAGAATATTTTGTCATGCCATGTAACCTAATTTCAAAGCCGTGTTTGTATTAAAAGACCAAAAACCCCCAAAAACTTTAGGTCTCAATTTCTCAATCAATCTCATATATACTCATTATTATTATTATTATTTAAAAAAAAGCTCAAAAAATAGTCAAAAGCAAATAAAGTCATAGTTGTGTATAAATTAGAGATGATTAGGCATATACACGAATCGTCAGATGAAAAATTAAAAAATTATATTATTATTTTTATTTAATGGTCAATATTAATTAAGTATGGTACATTTAGTATAGAATATGAATGTCTCCAATCAGCGGTCTTCTCTTATGGGTTTATTTTAAAATTTAATGTTGTCAATTTTAGGGTTATGCCAAGTGGGGAATAATGAATAAGAAGGTTTCATCAATCATGAGGGATAAGAATTAGTGACATTAGGCATTGAAATTTTTTGAAACCAAACTTTTAACTTTATTTTATTACAAAAATATTCTTATTATTCAATCCTTCCCTTATCTTATCCAAAATTATGAGTTTTGGAATTTCGGACTCTTCCATAAAAATTAAATCATTCACTGTAACTCTATAATGTAGATTTATTTGATATCAAATATTTTTGAAATCGGAAGTTTAATTATTTTCTTAATTCTAAATATATATTATAATTTATTTATTTTTAGAAATGGGAAAATATTATTACATATTTGGTTGGGTACTTCTGCAATAGTGGAGTTGAATTGTGATAGCATACGCACAATTTGGTTGCCACTTGCCAGCTTTAGCACAATCGAGCATTTTTGAATTTCTATTTGATGTCAGTTCAAAAACTTTGACATTGTACTGATACTTTATAATTTATTTTACAGCAATACAAATTCAAAACAATTATCATCCAAATAGTAGTAGTATTAGTATAAGCTTTTCCTGGAAATGCCCTAGGGTTCTCTCTCTAAACTCCCGTTTGATATGAAGAATGGATTATCAAGTTTATAATTAATTAGAAGTTTTAAATTAATCAGCTTATGAAATGTAATTAAAAACAGTGGAAAGATGACATACAACCTTACGTAATGCAAAAACGGAGACACTCAAATTGATAACTATAATATTAGGGAAAGATACAAAAATAGCTCACTTCCTGATGGAAATTAGTACAAAAATACCCGTGTAAATAATTTTGAATTAACAGCGGCATTGACACACAACAAAACATATTACTTTTTAGATATTTTTTCAATTTTAACTATTAAGAATTTATTTATTGATTTGGTAAATATGGCATTAACATGATATATTTTGCTATGTGTTAGCGTTATTTTAGCGTCATATTAATTAGTACTAGCTCAACGCCCTTAATTTAAAGTTGACGAACGTCACGTATAAAAGCATTTTTTGTACCAATTTTTGTTATGTTGGAAGCATTTTTGCTTTAAAATAAATAATATAAGCATTTTAGTATTATAGAGAAATATGAGAGATATTTTTGTACATTTTTCCAATAATATATTAGTTATAGGAATGGTTTATTTGATGAATTTGTTTTTATTTTGTTTATAATTATTAACATTATTCAGTTTGAGCAGAACTAGTTCATTATGGAAATAAGATTATCATAATATTAATTTTGGTCATCTACAATGCTAGAATTTAAAACGTTATTTAAGAAGAACAAGTGCTAAAACCCTTGAATCAATAAATATTAATATGAATTTCTTTTCCTTGAAGTATTAGTGCTAATCACCTTTAGCCCCACTATAATTAATAATCATATCTAAATCTTGGAAGATCATTTTGGAGATGTGATCAATTCATTATGATCATGCATGCTTTGAAAAAGGAAATTTATTTATTTTTTAACAAAAAAAAAAAGATTAGAATTAAAAACTTAAAAATAAGATTGAAATTAAGATAAATACCAATTGTCCAGACATAGGCTAAGCTTTTAGAACTAATAATTGGAATTCAAACTCGGAATCATATTATCTTTAAAAATCAAAGAAACTTTCTAGCCAAAATCTGCAATTTCCTTGGCATTCTTAGTCTATGTTCTTGAATAGCATAAGTATCAATGAGAAACTTTTGATGGATATATATTTTTTTTAATACGTACTGTCATAGTTAAAGTTCTATTTGTATATTTTTTAATTCGAGAAAAAGATTTATCATTGAAAAAAAAAAAACCTTTAATTTTATTTTTTATAATTTTTTTTAAAGAGAATAAAGGTTGTAGGAAATTAGGAATATTACAAGGGAAAGAAAGTTACAAATATAATTGCCTATGACATGAGGTTGCTATATAACATTTATATGTTTTATTAAAGTAAACAATGCTAATTTAACTCTATATACAAGTGTGAAATGAATCTGAAAAGGCATCAAATGCAAGATAATTAAGAATTAATTATAGAATTAGGTATTGCAAAAGTTAGCAGAAAAAGGCCAAATGTATAAGTTTCATATAATTGAAGTCATTGTCATAGTTCCCTTTATCCTATAGTAAATTATAGCATCGGATTCTAAATTTCTGATCTAGCAATGACCTACACGTACGTTTCGTTTACAAGAAGAAAACTTTGTAATTGGCTTTGTTTTTTTAGGTCTATTGCCAATAATGGTATTGAAATTTTTAGTGCATGAGACATTGAAACAACCAAGCAATTCTTTTAAAAATCAATTCCTTTTAAATTGTTAATTTTTTTTATATATAAATTCGTATTAATTTGAATTGTTGTTCTTGTTATTAATTTTTAATTGGAAAGAATAGATAACCATTTGATTACGTGAAAATTATTTGCTTTATCAAAACTAGCTAGCGGTGTCCAAAGAATTTCTGATTTATCTTCAAACTATATATCATGATTTAGTTTTGTTTTCATAATATTATTATTTATTAATTATCTATTAGTATTTTCTACTCTTATTTGTGAAATTTTATTGAATCAATTCTATTTCATTAATCAAATTTCTGACGCAGTCAAAGGCTATTTTTTTGAGTGGTAATTCCGCATGCTTATTCAGTTTGTAGCATGCATGCAATTAAATATTACAAATGTGCTTGCACCCCATTTTTCAAATGAAATAACTTTTTTTTTTCTAAACAAAAAGTAAATTATCAGTCCATTAATATCGGTTTTCTGAAATTTCAGTTTATTAACCAGTCCATCGGTTTCGAATTTTCCGACCGGTTAACCAATATTTTTTGGTTAACCACTATAATTATAAAATGTATTTATAAAAAAATTAAATTATCGAAAATACTTAAAATTTAAAATTAGAAAACAAATATAATCCAACATAATAATTAAATATGATGTTCAAACAACAAATATAAACTAAAAATATTCAAAAATATTATTTTCACATATATTAAAAATTTTATTTTATTTGAAATTTTTAGTTAATATATTAATTTTATATAACTTTTCGAATATATTTTAATTTTAATTAATGAAAAATTGATATATCAAGAAATAATAAGAAATACTAAATATGTACATATTGAATAATTAATAAATTAACTAAAATAACTTTAAAACAACTAAAATGAAATTGAAATATTTTAAAGTAAATGAAAATTAAAAGGATATAAATAATTAAATATGAAAATAATGAAATAAAAAATTATAATAAAAATTAAAAAAGAGCGAAATATAATTAATAAAATATAGTGGTGTTTATTTATCGGTTTCGATTCGGTTAACTAATAATTTATAAGTTAAAAAATAAAAATCAGTTCATTAATATCGGTTTTTGTAAAGTACTAACCGTTAACCATAAATATCGGTTCGGTTAACCTATTTTTCGGTTAACCAAGTCCAACGGTTTTTTTCGCTCACCCCAAAAATACTCCATCTGAAAAATAATTTATAAAAGTGGTCAGTTAAAAAAAAAAAAAAGTACAAGAAAGAATTTTTTTATATTAAATATAATTTTCTTATTTGTTGGTAAGGAGGTTGATGTGTGTACTTGATATTCAAAAGTTCTTGGCCATGGATTATTGTGTCTACGTTTGGGTGTGTATATTATAACTATACACACGCATACATAAAAGTAACTATTCATTTTCTTTAACAATTCATGCAATAATAATAATAAACTTAATAATAATAAAGGCGACAATCAAAATGAGTTGTGCGAAAAATGTGTGAATTTGTAGTAAATGTATGTTGTGATCTAAAATTTCAATAATTGAGAACTCAGTAGGAAAATATGAGGAAAAGTTGCATTTTTACATACATATTACATAGTGGGCCGAAAACGGAAGCAACAGGCCAGCAGAACATATTATGGGCTCCTGCAAAACCCAATATCTCCTTAAACAGATGGTCTAATAGATTTTCTTGTGTTCGCTTTAGGAGTGGATTTGCTTAAAAACGTTACAGTTTTTTAATAATTATCTCCTTTCATATATCTCTTAAAAATAAATTTTTAAAATTTGATTTTTTAAAAAATACTCTATTTTGAAAATTCTACTATTTTCAATCTTTGTCAAAATATCTTCACGTAATCCTATAATTTTCTTTCATCTTTTTCTTTTCTCCATTTTTTTATGTATTTTTTAAATTCAAAAATTTGACTATTTTTTTTTTCTTTTTTAAGGATTCCTTATTTTTGAATTCAAATATTGAAAAGTAATTCATTTATTTTCTTCACTAAGTTTCTATTGGTTGGGTGGAAATATTGCAATTTTGAAAAGTGAGGGTTTGAGAAATCAAATGAAAGGCAGATTAGTAATGGTACAAAAATTTCTTAATTGATGGATTTCAAATGAAAATTGATTTCAAACAGAAATCAAGATGAAATTTGGTATACCAACGAGTATACCTTGGTATGCCGAATTGTAAGGTGAAAATTTCAACAATTCAGTTTGGTATAACAGTGGATATATCTTAATATATATAGATATACCGAACTAAAGGATAAAAAATTCATTCCGGAATTTGGTACAACAAAAAGTATGACTTGGTACCCTGAATTGCAATGTAAGAATTTTAACAATCCAGTTAAGTATACCAGTAGGTATATCTTGTATCACAGGCCATTACTCTTTTCCCAAAAAATATTTTGTTGAGATATGCAGCGCCCGTATTTATAAGCCCAGGACCTTTTCTTTACCTATCCGATGTGGGATTTTTTTGTCCATGACACTTGGTATACATAAGTATACCAAACTAAAGGGTAGGTAACTCAACATTAGAATTTGGTATATTTCTTCACGTAATATTTCCACTCCTATTTGATTGAGTGATTCTTCCCTTTCGTTTTCCTTTCAACAATTTTCGAATGGATTTGATAAATTTTAAGATTTGATATCCCTAATATTTTCAATTTTTATTTTGATTTAGAAAGAGAGAAGATATAAAAGAGTTTTGATAAAATAAAAGTGGTGATTTTATAAAGGAGTAATTTTAAAAACTTAATTTTTTTTTCTAAAAAATGTAAGTTTAAAACTTTTTTAATCGGGTGTGTAATTTTAAAAAATAAAATTAAAAATAGAGTATATAATTTTCTCTTTTATTAATGTTTTGTTTTGAATTTATTCACAAAGAAAAAATAAATCAAACACGAAAATTTAGTGAGATTTGGCCAATAATGGTATTTATATATTCCTCGTGCAAAGTAAAGAGCAATTTCATAGGGTTTTTTTTTTTATTTGGGGCAATTTTTAGTAATAATTAGGGTTATGGTGCTTCAGTAAAAGATTTTAGGATTTTGGTGTGTCAAAAAACGATAAAATTGTTACCACTTTGTGTCAGAGCGAGACCCACAACCAATACTCAGCTTTTTGTTAGAAAAATGGCAAGTGAAGGTGCTGTTTTTTGGAAGCCAAAATGCCACCGTTTTGATTGGAAATCTCGGACCGGGTGAGTGGGCCTCGGTCTAAGTGAAAACGGCAGGTGCAGTTGCCGTTTTTTGAATTTTTTTAGGTCAAAAGGCTACAGGTGCACGGGAATTTACTGTGCGTTGCAGCAGTACACAATGATTTCCGTGCACTACATCAACAGGTACGAATTTGAAATATATATTTTTTTAATTTCTCCTTTAAAAATCCCTTCCCCCTCGTATTTCCCTCCCCTTTTGCCTTAACTCTCATTTTCTTTTCATTCTTTCTTCCTTCTTCTTATTTTCATTCTTCCAATTTCAACATTTCATCTTATATTCAGTTTTTCATTCCACTATTTCAATATTGTTGAAGAAATTTTATTAAAATTATCATAGAAGATTTTGTTGAAGGTAAAAAATAAAGAAATATTATGTGAATATAGTATAAATTAATTTTGTTAATCAAATTATAATTTTTGACTAACTTTATTTTCATTCTTAAATTATAGGTGTTGTTAAATTTATAATATAATTTCGGTCAATATTTTTAAAGGTAAATTATTATTATTTTGTTTATATTGAAAAATAGCTTTAATTTGTAAATGTGGCTTAATTTAACTGATTGTTTAAGTTTTTTTTTATATATAAAATTGATAATTGATAATTTTTTTTTATATTTAGAATTCATTTTTAAATTGTAGGTGTTGTTAAATTTGCAATATATTTGTGGTCAATATTTTTAAAGGTAAGTTATTATTATTTTAGTTTATTTATTTTGAAAAATAGATTTAGTTTAAGTTAAGTTAAGATAATTAAATTGTATATTTTATGGTTTATTCAGATAAATTATAATCATCAATATTTGTAGAGCAATTAGCTGTTCGAATTTAGTTATATTATTTTACTTTTATTTTGTCATGTTCTGATATTTAGGAATATATAAAAGTAAATTGATATGTAAATTTGTTATACATAGTTTTTACAAGTGAATTAAAATTAAAATTTAGATTTAGAAGTGAATTAAAATATAAATTTAGAAGATTAAAAGAGTAATAATCAATATAAGAAGTTAAAATATTTATGAAGATATGTATATGTATTCCACATATATAATATTATGTCATATAAAAAAAATTATAAATCTGAAAAAATATAAATTGCAGGAGTTAAGAAGTGAATTAAAATTTTAATTTGGAGAATTAGTGAACTAATTAGTACAAAATATTTATATAATTTTTTTTCTTAAAGGAATAAAATTTTTTAAAAAATAGTTGGATAAAATGATTAAATTTATCAATGAGTTTAAATTTTATGGATAATTTTTTATGACGAAAATAGTAAAATGATGCATGAATTATAAAATATGTACATATGTAGGAATTAGAAAATGTCGATTCCAGCAATATTTATAATTCATACTGGAGAACAATCAATATGGGGCATAACTGGTTACCAGTATGATACTTCAAGTCCCTCAACAAGATCGAGAAGATTGAAAGTTAGGAGCAAATCGACATTTGCAGAACTTATTCATACATAAGATATCAGTTAAACTGGATTTAAATGTGAATGTGAGGGTTAGTAGAGTGATATATATATATAAGTGTCCTGTTAGCAATCAGGGATCAATTTGATGGATGCTTATGGATTTAATTGATGACAATGAAATGATCAAATTTATAAAAATTTTGTTACGTTTCCTGAATATATCATTGCAGAGCTAATTATTGATACTGAAAAAATTTTAATTGGAGATGAACAAAATGCATTGAATAATGGTAATCAGATAAATACCGTTGTAGACAGAGATTCCATACTGACTGTTGATGAAAGAAATATATTTAATGACAATTTGAATTTTGCAAGAGGAAGTTGGTCCGATTTTGGTACACAGTTTGAGGATCTACCACAATGTGAAAGGGGTTGATGATTTGAAAACTATAGATGCAAATTTTATTAGAGAGTTTAGGGGGCAAAATGAAATGAATTTTGCTCCATGTTTTAACTTTGGATGTAGGAATGTTACATGTGACGATAATGTTGCCAATAAAGGGATTAATTTTTCTTAATGTTCTAATGAGCATAATATTTAGGCCATTTATTATAATTATGTCACATATAATAAATTTTTTGAGATACTGACATTGTATATCTAATTTTTAAGAAATCATCTTCACTAATTTTAATAATATCATTCACAAATATCAGTACTAATTCTTCATATTTTGTTACATAAGCATATTCCAAATTTTCATGATACATTTTCAATAAGTTATTAGTAACGTCATCTAAATAGCTTTCATCATCTTTGCCTCCGTCATAGGATACCCTTTCATAATAATATCTTGTAGTTTTTACTTATTTTAATAATATGATCATATATTGTTATGCCCTTATCAATTCGGCTATTGTACAAATCATTGCATTTTTGTTTGACAATTTCTTTTGCAATATCACTTATCATTGCTCTTAAAATTAAATATGTGTATACTATCTATAATATAAAATTCATATAAATAAATGTTATATAAAAACAAAATTTTTAATATTTAGATTTTATTTTCAAAATTTAAAATAAAATATATTATTTTATGAAATTAACTATTTTCATACTATTGTTTCGTTAAAAAATTGCAATACATGCATCAACTATTTATATCAAATTTCTTAATATCAACATAAAAACCAACATAATAATAGATAGTCAATTATCAATTTCATTTAAAATTCATAAAAATAAATGTCATATAACAACAAAATTTTAATATTTAATTTTTTTAAAATTTTATAGGATGAAATTAAAATAAATTATATTATTTTATGAAATTAACATTTATCATATTATTATTTTGTTACAAAATTATAATACATATGCATCAACTGCATATACCAAATTTCTAAATATAAACAAAAAAATATATAAAAAAAATTGTCAATTATCAATTTTTTATACAAGTTATGCGAACACAATTTTTTGACTGGGTCATAATATATATGCCGATACCTAATAATATTTTTCTTTTTTAAATTTATATATTTTACCTTTTCAGACAAATTACACGTTGCATATAGTAAGAAAATTTAAGCAATTACTTAAATAAAGCTACATGGCAAATTAATTAACTTAGCTAAAACTAAAGCTATTTTTCAAAATAAATAAACTAATAATAATTTACCTTTAAATAATATTGACCCGAATTATATTGTAAACTTAACAGCATTTACAATTTAAAAATGAAAATAAAGTTAGTTATAAATTAAAATTTTATTAACAAAATTAATTTATACAATATTCAAGTAACAATACCTTTTTTTAAAAAAATTTCAAAAAAATCTTCTACAATAATTTCAATAAAATTTCTTTAACAATAATTAAATAGTGAAATGGAAAAGTGAATATAAAATAAAAATGTTGAAAGTGAAAGAATGAAAATAAGGAGGAGGAAGGAAGAATTAAGTGAAAACAATGTAAAGGTAGAAAATAATTAGGAGAAGGGGGAAGGTGTTGGTTTTGTAAAGGAGAAATTAAAAAAATATATATTTCAGACTAGTGCTTGTTGCTGCAGTGTACGGAAATTATTGTGTGCTGCTGCAGTACATAGTAAATATCATGCACCTACATCATTTTGACTAAAAATAAAATTCAGAAGACGGCAATTGTACTTGCTGTTTCACTTAGACCGACCCACTCACACGATCCGAGAGTCCCAGCCAAAACGATGGCGTTAGAAAACGATACATTCACTTGCTATTTTTCTAACAAAAAACTTAGTATTGATCGTGGGTCCTGCTCTGACACAAAGCGGCAACAATTTTGCCCTTTTTTGACCCACCAAAATCCTAAAACATTTTACTGTAGTACAATAACCCTAATTATTTCTAAAAGCAGCCCCAAATATAAAAAAAAAAAAAAATCCAAATTTCACCATGAATAAGAAAAGAGTGCAATTCGAATTCTCAATTCAAACCCTTCAAATCTTTGTGTTTTGACCAAATCTCAACTAAATCGAATTATGGGCCTTGATAAAATAGAATAAATAACATATTCATGTTGGCAATTGACCATACTTAGATCTGCTTGAAAATATTGATCCGAACTCAAAGAAAATCTGAATGCCTCAAAAACTTTAGGGTCGAATCTAATTTGAATTCGAAATCCAAAATATCTTTTTGAAAGTACCTGAAACCTGACCCAAACCTATAATCCAATTTTTCAATTAAATTTTATTTTATGTAATAATAATAATAATAATAATAATAATAATAATAATAATAACACTACACCATTTTATTAATATCTTCTTTCCAAATTTTGTATAAAAAATAGATTTAATTGAAAGAAAAGAAATATATTAAATTTTGAGTACGAAGATAAAAAGAAAGAAAACAAAAAAAAGTAAAATGAAAAATAATAATAATTAAGTGACGTATAATATATATTACATTTCACTCTTTCTATTTTTAATTTTTTTTTCGCTCCATGTCCTAATCTGTTGATGTTCTATTGCACACGGTTCATGCATCATCTTACGTACGGTTCATGCACCATCTTACATCGCTGCCGTTGCTTATTTATGCTCTTCGATTTTGCTCTCATTAAATTATTGAATCTCAAATCTAAAATAGAGACATCTCCTTAATTTCTTTCTCTCGTAAAATTTTCTATTTTAATTACCATTCTAAAGTTTAGTTTAATTTATTCTTCCTTCTACCAATTGAGAGGAAGAGGCTGCAAACAAATATAAATTAAAAAAAATTAGGATTAATGGTTTTTATATAAATAAATATATAAAAAGGTAAAAAATGACATAATTTTATTAATAGTTTGATTGATTCAATTTTAGTGATATTTAGATACTGAAAATCGAATCGATATAACTGAATTTATATTTTAAAACTAAAAATCAAACTAAATATACTGAATTGCTTATAGTTCGATTCGATTTTCAATTTTGGTCCTAATTGTACCCTAAGACTTGACTTGAATCTACTCGAAAGAAAAAATGATCAGACCTAAAAAAACTTGAAAATAAAAAGAATTAATCCGAAGTCAGACAAACTCAAATCCACTCGATCTGACATGATTGGCAGATCTACACACTGATATGTGTGGTAGCAAATATCCCTTTTTCTAACATTCCGGGTAGCTTGAATTAACCAAATTCAACCTAGTGCATTAACAAGATTGATACCACTATTATTGTCATTTAGTATCAAGAAAATCACTTATTTATAATGGATTCAAATTAATAATATCATATATATAATTAAGTAAATTTGTATTTCATATATATTAATAAATTCATAGATTTGATTTAAGCAAAATATTCATGATATCTTGATTACGTAAAAAAATTGCAAGAACCACAATGAAAAATATAGTGTTATGTTATATATGTAGGAAAACTAATTTAACTCGATCTTTTCACAAAAAAATACTATTTCGTTCTATCGAAAAACTAATAGAATAAATGTTTTAGGTAACTATATGTAATGAGTGTAATCCAAATCCAATATTATTATTATTATTATTATTATTATTTTTTGACAAAAGAATGAATATGTCATTGAATAAATAATTGAATCTACCAGCCAATTATATACTCTAGGGATACTGGTAAAATTTATCCATGATGTAAAATGTTATAAATTTAATTGCCTTTAATTTGTTTTTTCTTAAAAATGCCCCTATAGCTTTTTAGTAACGTTAAGAATAAATGTGAGTCCATTTGATAATGATAGGACAAATTAATTTGAGTCACTTTTGGTAATAGCAAGAATATTTTTGAATCAAAATATAGTTTAAAAGCAAATATGTTTGGGGTAAATTTGATCTTTTTGTTGGGAAAAATGACCCTTCTAATGAATGCGGAATAAATCAGGAGAAACTCACAACACAAGAATTTACGTGGAAAACTCCAAAATCGGAGAAAAACCACGGCCGTTGTCAAAAGACAACCAAGAAAATTTCACTAAGTGTTTGAACAATTTTTACATTCACTCACTCTAGTATTTTCTCACACACCCAATAAATGGATACAAACCCAAGAGAATTTCCCACAAATTCTCTAAGTTTCAAAGCTTACAAGCTTTCATTGGAATTCTTTCTTTGAATCCAATCCTTACATTTGAAGAACAATCTCTTGCCTTATATAGGCAGGAGCTTCCGTGTGAACAGTCAAAAATTCTTCAATTCACATTTGGTAGCCCAACTATTCCTTTTGTGTGCTACCAACAATTCTTCAATTCACATTGTAGCCCAACTATTCCTTTTGTGTGCTACCAATAATTCTTCAATTCACATTATAGCCCAACTATTCATTTTGTGTGCTACCTACAATTCTTCAATTCGCATTGTAGCCCAACTATTCCTTTTGTGTGCTACCTCTATTTTTGACTTCCTCCATTTTTGACCATTATTTTTTTTTAATCTAATACAACAATCTCCACCTAGATTAAAAAAAAATATATATCCGCTACCAAAACATTGTCTAACATCGACAATTACAATTCTTAAACAAGAATTATCATACTCCACCATAAAAAGTATACTCACTTGAAATTAACACCAACTCCAAGAATTTTACCTCGGCCCATGTCGAAAAACTTGCTAATAAATTATGGTGCAACTTCCATGCTGATTTTCCAGGAAGTTCATTAGCCATCGACATTCTTTTGTTGTACCACACACCTTGCATAATTATCAGCCAATGCCCGTGTGTAAATCCGTACACATGCTACCAATCAGATGTCCTCTTTCATGGCATTTTCAATGGTAGCAATCATGCCATGAGGACATATATATTTAATAGAATTCATCATCTCCCTCTTGCAGGGAGACTACATTGATAACATTAGCTTGTTCTTTGGAGCTATTGGCCGAACTAACTCCACCTTTATTGCAGTTCCTTTTAATGTGGCCAGTTTGCCCACATCCCCAGCATACAACTTTATTCTCAGAGTTCTTCTTCTTCTTCCCATAAACAGCCAAAATTGAGTTTTCTGAATGTTTATTTTCTCCATTCATTCTTCTTTCTTCAGAAATTAATTTACTCGCCACCTCTGAAAAAACTATAGTTTCCTTCCCATACATTAAAATGGGTTGCATGTGTTTATAGGAAGGTGGAAGAGACAAGATGAGTCGCAAGGCTTTGTCCTCTTCATCTATCTTAACTCCAAGAGTCTCCAATTCAGAAATAATTCCATTCAAGACACTCAGATGATCTGAAATTTTCGTGCCTTCTTCCATTTGCAATTTATAAAATTGCTCCTTTAAATAAAGTCTATTTGAGACACTTTTTGTCAGGTACAATTCTTCAAGCTTATTCCAGATCTCCTTTGTTGTAGATAGTCCAACCACATTAGCAATAACATTTTTTGCTAAACAGAGACGAATTAGACTGACAGCTTTCATGTCTAGCTCCTCCCAATCTTCATCGCTCATTGTGGACTTTCCTGAATCTCCACTGCTGGTCAAAGGGATTGTTTTTCCCTTCAATACTTTATACAATCCATACTGGATTAATACATCCTTGACTTGCACTTGCCATAAGGCAAAATTGATTCTTCCGTCAAATTTCTCAATATCGAATTTTGTTGTAGACATTTTTCTATCACGAACAAATCAGCTTTTACTATTCACGTGAATAGTACCGTATACGTGAACAGTGCCCGTATACGTGAACAGTACCCAAGAAAAAATCTTTTCTGATGTGGAAGATCAGTCTATGCTACAACCACAGAGCATACTAAGAAAGAATCTTGGCTCTACCTTGGCTCTGATACCAGTTGTTGGGAAAAATGACCCTTCTAATGAATGCGGAATAAATCAGGAGAAACTCACAACACAAGAATTTACGTGGAAAACTCCAAAATCGGAGAAAAACCACGGCCGTTGTCAAAAGACAACCAAGAAAATTTCACTAAGTGTTTGAACAATTTTTACATTCACTCACTCTAGTATTTTCTCACACACCCAATAAATGGATACAAACCCAAGAGAATTTCCCACAAATTCTCTAAGTTTCAAAGCTTACAAGCTTTCATTGGAATTCTTTCTTTGAATCCAATCCTTACATTTGAAGAACAATCTCTTGCCTTATATAGGCAGGAGCTTCCGTGTGAACAGTCAAAAATTCTTCAATTCACATTTGGTAGCCCAACTATTCCTTTTGTGTGCTACCAACAATTCTTCAATTCACATTGTAGCCCAACTATTCCTTTTGTGTGCTACCAATAATTCTTCAATTCACATTGTAGCCCAACTATTCATTTTGTGTGCTACCTACAATTCTTCAATTCGCATTGTAGCCCAACTATTCCTTTTGTGTGCTACCTCTATTTTTGACTTCCTCCATTTTTGACCATTATTTTTTTTAATCTAATACAACACTTTTCCCTGTATTCTAAACTTGGACCCAAAAAAATTATATATTCTGAAAGATTAAATGATCTTAATGTAATGCATCTATTTTTATTGATGATCTTATAATATATGTTTTTATTGAGTGTTATATATCATAAATGTGTTAGATTATGTACTGGTAGGTAGAATGTCACTCATGCACAATATGATAACCGTCTCTAACTTCCTCAAATAAGAAAATTGAAAGTTAATTATAATATTATTAGAAATGAAGAATCAAAATGCGCAAAGTATATCTAGATCTAGCAAGCGACCGAGACTCAATTAATTTTCTTTAACATCAAAAATGCTCAACCAAAAGGTGGCTAATACTACATGCTTCACCTACTTTGATTTTGATTGTAAAAATGTTGACATATTCTCCTTCCCATTATTATTATTAGGGTTAATTACAAATCTATACATATATAAACTTTCATTCATTTTTTCATTTAGTTCTCAAATTAAAAAAAAAAAAATTTGTAATTTAACACTCAATCTTTGTTATATTTTAAATTAGAGACTCTATAAAAAATAATCCATTCAAAGCTAACATAATATTAATTTTGTGGAATTCATGGAATATTTTGGAGTTTTGGACGGAATTTTTAACACAGTTTTCCTTACTTGAAATATAACAAAAAGTTGGTGTTAAATTGTAATTTTTTTTAGTTTGAAAATTAAATTAAAAAATAAGTAAAAGCTTGAAAATTATTTGAGGATTAACCCTTATTATTATTATTGTTGCTATTGTTTTTACAGTATAAAGAGTTCTTATTAATTAATTTATTCACTGATTATTCATCATTAATTACTTTGAAAATATTTAATTTTTGGATGACATGCGTTTATATAATACCAACTTTTTGTTATATTTCAAGTAATAACTAACCTATAATAAGTTAATTTTTGATAAATGTATTCTTGAATATTTGTAAAGTGGGCGGGTCTTTAATTTCAAGGTTAAAATTGATCAATTTTGCTACCTAAAACCAGCTGTATAACCTATCTATAAGACTATAACTAACCAGGCCAAGAGATGCTGTTTCAAGAAAGTTGGCTAAAACAGTATAATCTTTCTATATATATATAATCACTATATATATATAATCAAGATTAAAAATAAGCAAATCAGTGAAATTGTGGATAACCACTATTAATAGGAACCATAGAGGTAGGTAAACTGTCATTTTCACAAAGCACTATAAATACTTAAACACCATTAATTTATTCAAATTAAAATAAGGAAAAAAATTAATTAGATCCTAATGGAGAATCGACATGTTTGTTGTTTGCTGAAACTAGAGATAATTATTATTATATATAGGGATTAGGGAGAAGAACCAACTAATTGTACTTGGCCATATTTAAAACACCATTTTTTAAAAAATTGTGGATAAAATGGAGTTAGTTTTAAGAATTAAGCATGTAATACAAGAAAAGTTCGTCAAATAAAATTCTTATGGGTTACTCCACTTATCCACCCTTTTGTTGGCTAACACGTCATAGTATTTATAGTCTACGAATTTAGCAGTATTAGATTGTTAAATTTATCATAATTGTCTGCCATTATCAACGCTTAATCATAGATATCAAAAATATCTCAAATAATATATACTAGCTCTGAATATAATTCAATATATATATATATATATCTAGGGTTTGCTTGTGAGTCCTATGTACGTGAATTTTTTGCAATTTTTAATTATTAATCATCGTTACATTACTTGGATAAGTGAAATGTTTTGAATAGCATATATGTTGGTTGTATTTGTTTTTGAAGGGTAAAGGGGAATAATAATTAATTCAATTAAAGTAGTATCATTTCAACTACCATGCAACAAAATGCATTTATTGAAAATGACAAAAAGGGTAAAGTATTGGAAGTGGAGGAGTTTTCAAAGGAGGAAAAATTAGGGTTAGAGATAGAATATGGATGGGAGAGTCAAAGTAGTTTGTTGAGGATTTAATCAAAGGCCAAGTCTTCTTTTTTATGAAATGAGGTATTGGTTAGAGAGAGGGGAAGATAGAGCTTGATTGCTTATTTGGGTTTCTTTAATTTTGGAAGGTGAGAGATAACCCAAAGTAAAAAAATAAAATAATTAAGGTATATTATGATTTTCATAAAAAATGACATTTTAAATTTTGAATAATAAAATTTAAACATATTTCATATTTAAATTCTGATTATAAATTATTTTTAAATATTTTTAAAAAAATTGTTTGAATGGTTATAATAATAATAATAATAATAATAATAATAGAAAAGGGATGTTTCGCTATGCAAGTAACTGAAATCCTTTGCATTTACTGTTTGAAAGCTATCTTAAACCCTACTATTTATGCTTCTACCAAACACACATTTTCAAATTAAAGAGAGGTTTTAACGGTCTATTCCACGAGAGATCTAATCTGGTGAAAACGGACATATAATAGGGGCAGCTGCAATGAAGAATGGCTTCTAATGGGTATATATATATAGTAATTAATATGGTTCTAATAAATGACCTCTTTTATTACTGGAATTGATTTTGTTTGTATTGTCCAATACATAATTTTATTCACGATCATGCTATTGCTAATTATAGAGTTCCATGCAAGAATTATTATGCTTTCACAATTCATACAAAAATATTTATTAATATACATATATGTAAAATGTGTACTTTTATTTTATTTTAGAAAAAAATATATATTTTGAGATTTCTAAATTTATGTATTTTTTGATATTAAGTTTTTAAAATTTATTTTAATACATGTTGGGTCCCAATAAAAATTTAATAAAATAAAAAAATTATAGTTTATGTAATCAATGTATCCTAAAATAATACTATCATGTTATTTAAAATTAGTAAATTAAATCTAATATAATAATATATACTGAAATAAAAATTAAAAAAAAAAGGTCAATAGAAGAAGAAGAACCTACCTATTCTGAGACCTAAAATGGTTATTTGCATTTAATTTATTTGCTGAGGTTATATGGTGGGTAACACTAACAGTCAAAAAGATTGAGGTTAATTAATTGTTGTTTTCTGTTAGGGCCGTTGTTAAATTTTAGATATCACCTTCACCACGCCACCTCATACATCCATTCTTGTTTACTTTATAAAGTTATCTTCCTTAATTAGACCAATATTTAATTTAGACAGTTCATCTTTATATATATATATATATATATATATATATATATTATTAGCAATTTAGTAACTTGTATATATTATTATATAAGTTGTTATTTATATAGATTGTTATTTCATATTTCTAATTACTTTGGAGTTAACATTTTAAGTTGAACAATAATTATTAATTGACCTAAATTAATCACTTAATGCAAATTTATATTTTAAATTCGAACCAGTTAATTTGTCGATCAAGTCTAGTCAAATGTGAATGTTCGTTTATTTATTTACTTTTTCTTTTAAAACACATTATCCATTTTGATCATAAAAGATATATGAATTGGGGTAAAACTCAGTGAATTAGATTAACTTTTAATCCTTATTTTTCACACAACTAATTATTTTGTTCCATAGAATGGTTTTTACCTTGATTTTCCCTTTTAGGGAGAGAAATTAACAATTTTTCATAATTATTTATCAGAAAATGAAATTCAAATTCTGATGGATAGACATTTAAATTATAAATGATTTTCACGGTGGAGTTTTACATCTATTTTATTAATCTTGAGTCCCAGTTTAATGACAACTTTTAACTGAATAAGGAAGGTTGATTTATTCATATAACTATAAAAGTGAAAATCAACATTCAGATACGTTAATTCGTAATGATGGAGAAAATCGTAACAGAAAATTATTTAATTTCATTGATTTTGTATTGGACCCCAAAGGAAATTTCAAATCAGTTTTGTTATTTGATTTTGTGCAGATATATATATTATCTTGCAAAAAAGAAAAGAAAATAATCCATTTATATTATATTAAAGGGGCCAGCCCCAACAAATCAAACTGTTATAAATAGAAATAGTGGAAATATATTCTGATAGTAATTGAAAAATACAGAGTCTAATATATATGTATATATCAGATTTGAACAAATCAAATCAGCTAATGCACTTGATCAACTAAATTCTGTTAAACCAAAAATAAAAATAATAATACTAAAAAAATAAAAATAAAAATGAATTGGCAGATCCACCAATTGAAATAAGATACTGATTTTATACCCACCAATTCTTGATGTATAGTTTACTTGATATATGAATATGATGTTAATGGATTTTCTATTTTAAGCACATTTAGATGGGCTTTCAAAGAGTTTGATTTCGTGGGGTATAAAATCTCAATCAGTTAAGAAACAATTATATAATTAAAAATAATATTATAATCTTTCAATGTTTTTGCATTTGACTTCCCATCTGCATGGCAGTATAGCCAAAGTTACACGGTTTACCCATACTTTTCTTGATGCTCTACTTTACACGCCATTTTAATCATTAACTTAACCCTTCAAGAATTTTAGTTAGAGATATATTTGCTTTTTTTTTTTTTTTTCTTTTGAAGGAAGAGATATATTTACTTTGTCATAGTAAAATTTAAATTAAATTATATCATATATATATATTTATGAATGATTAAGATTAATTAAGCTCAACTGTCATATTAATTATGTCCCTATTCTGCAACTACCATTCTTACAATTATACCCTTATGACATGCATTCATGCAAAGTCTTTTGTGTCATCAATATCTTGCCTCTCTATGATTATATTCCTAATTTGATCAAAAGATTTGCCTACCCCTATATCAGCTACCTAGTCCCCTAACATGTATGTATGTATATTTATATATATGCAGGCATCAATTACTTACTGTTATTAATAATGTTATTAAAATTGACATATTTTACTCGTAAAATGGATGACATATCAGTATTATATTATTGATTATCATATAAAATAATGGTATCTAAAACATCAAAAGTAAAAAAAAAAATTATGACATTTTTTAACCATTTAAAAGGTTGAATGGTAAAAAAAATAAACATTAACCACAAAAACGAATTGCAAAAAATAACCATCATCATATGCATGTACATAATAAAACGAAACAATATTTTTTTTAACCATTTTAGTAGGAATAATATAAAAAAATGAGGCCATTTAATTAAAAGAGAAGCTAAATACATTCTTTATGTTACCATCACATCACATGTGCATTGGCATGACATGTGTCCATTTAGATATATTATAGAAGCATATTTTCAATTTACTTGCACGGTGTCATGCAGAAGTGAGAAAGGCCATAATAATAATAATAAATAAATAAATAAATAAAAGGTGTTTGACACTTTTTTATATGTAATAAAGCCGAAAGTATTGGAATGGCTTTAGGAGACTCTCCCTTTGAAAAAATTATTTATCTTTTTTCATTAATTTCTAAAGTAATTAATTTTATTTTATTTTAATTAACCTAAAAGTAAATATTATCTTTTTCTATCATTTGAATAGATAAAATTTTAGCATATATCTTAGAGTTATTATAGTTATTATATTATATTAGACTATTAGTTGTACAATAAAATTATACTTTTCACATTTAATAAACTTTGTATTAATTTAGTATTTAACTCAAAATGCAACTATACCATATCTATTGGAAGTTTAATTTTTTTTTTTGTTGGGTGTTGGCATGAACTCTTTAATTTATCAATGAAAAGAAATTAATAATTAACATTAATACGGACAAATAAAATTCTTAGGATAAAGGTAACCAAAAAGAAAAAGTAATTATCAATCTACTTCCTTTGAGTTCGTAATATTAAGCAAAAGGCCTAAATTATTGCTTTGTTCGCAAATTCTTACATTAGAAAATTTGAATTACAATTGAAAATTAAAAAGAGTTACAACTTTATCAAGTATCCATCTATAAGCAATTCACAGCAAAACAACTTGTTTGTGTTTATTTGTATAAATATTAAAGCTTTTCAAGTTCGATGTTTGCAAAACTTTTTTAGAAGCTATTTTTTCTTATTTCCTTACTCTTTTTTTGACATTTCGTTATTTGCTATTCAATTGATAGTTCTTTGATTTTATTTTTTTCATTGGCATGTTATTGTTTTTCCCTTACTTTTTATGGCAATATTTATTTGTTCCTTCATTTGATAGCTCTTTAATTTTATTTTATTTTTCATCTGCAAGCTATTGTTATTGTATCAATAAAAATTGGTAATTAGATGTATCCAAATTATAATTATAATTATTGTTTTTTAAAAAATGAGCTAATATTTGTTGAATTTTATATCATATTTTTAGAGATTTGTTTTTTAACAATTTGATATTATATATATTTTAAGATCAAACAATTTAATTATTTAATTTTCATACAAAAAAAAGAAAATTTTCTATCAATTGCTCATTATTTGTTTTCTTAGAACAGGCTCTTTTTTCATGGTTTATTTTCTATAACTTTTAATCTCTAATTTTTTTCTCTATTATTCTTTTAATCTTTTGAAATGTAACTTTTCAACTGTTTGAGACTTTGAGTGTTGGCAGTGGAGACATAATGAAGGGTATAAACTATAAAATAAGAAGAAAAAATTAAGTAGAATAGGAATTTTATTTTGAGTTTTATTAAATTTTATTTATTAATTAAAAATAATTATGAAACTATATACATATTTGAAAGATAATTTTTCATTATTATCTTCTTCTTTTTAATTAAACAAGAATTTCTAATCTAATTCTATTAAAAAAATATAATTAGATATTCATGATTTAGATAATTGTATAATAATAATTAATTTAATTTATTTTTTATACTTTGAAGTATTAATTTTTTATTATATTCTCTTAATGTACACATTATACCGTATTACCGTGCATTACGGAGACCTACGGCTAGTTAAAGTATACAGGTAAATACTTCCCTAGAATGCACCAAGTCAATAATGTATTAACACATCGAAAAAAAACTATTTTTGTAAATTATTTTTTTTAATCATTAATATACTATTAGATTGGTGTATCATGCACCCGGTTTAGAAAAAAAAATTCTTAAAGGATAACAATTTACTGAAAGTCCAAATATAATTCTAATCCACAAGAGAAAAAAGAAAAAAAAAAAATATACTCATTCCTTTTTAGATAAAGTGTCACTTTTTTTTAGAAAAAAATTGTTTTACTTAAAATTTCACTTTATAAAATTAAGACAATATTTTTTAAATTTATTTTAATTTTGCTTTTTTATTGATATCAATACTATATTAATGTTTTTATTAACCTTTATCTTTTTTACACATTTTCTCCATTATATTTATCTTCATTAAATATAATAGAGGATATTATAAACTTTTTAAAGTACTTTTTTAATAATATTGGAGAGAATCGAGTGATTAATTTAATTTGTATGAAAGAGAAAAAAAAATGGCACTTGACTTGGACGGATGAAGAAAAAGATAACAAAATTCTTCTATCGAATTAATCACTACTACTAATTAATTAGGTGATTAATTAGAAGGTGTACATGTGGATGCTTTCAGAGCTTATTAATTATGAACAAAATCTGTTATTGCTAAATATAGGGCATGACAACTTTCATATTGCCAACTTGCTCCAACACTAATTTATACATATAGGCTTTATAAATCTATTCATCAACCATTCAAAACTGTATTCTAATCAGAATCAATAAGTACTAAAAAGGGTAAAGTTCAATTAATGAAATATTAATTATCAGTGACATCGACATATATATTTTTCACTAAATGCTTGAGAAATAATTTTAGCAGCGATCATCATATTAACTTTAATTGTTTGGTCAGCCACGACCAATTAATATGCTCACAACTTGGCTAATGTAAGATCAACATCAATGGCTTACCACGCATTGCCATGCCAACTTTTTGTTTTTTCAGCTCCAATATATAATAAATTGAATCAATTTTATCAACACTAGAAGAAAATGCGCTGTTACACCGTTAATAATTGGTGTTTAACTTGCTAATGAAAGGTATTAGGAAAGCAGTCTTTGCACAAGGAGAGCTGTCTCTTTTAGTACATAAAACTGTTTGAGTGAGTTTTTTGATTTAACGTAGTACCATGTCTTAAAATGGTGAGCAACCATTGACGAAAAAGAATTGGAGAATTTCTTTTTCTTTTGCAGAAAGTAAGAGGAATAAGCTTATAATAATTTCATGAGCCAATGACAAAATAACAAGAAAGGGTCAGTGTTTTTTATGTTGTTGAAAAGTTTTTACAGTGTTAATCTTAAGCATAGAGAAGATATAAAAGGCTAAATGTGTCGTGTAAAACCAACAAAAGTGACTTGCCACCACAACTTATAAACCAACCCACTATTCTTTCTTATTCTGTTTGGTTATTATAATGTTGTAATTAGTTTCTTATCCTCCTATATATCTTGTTGTGGACTTCTTTCAGGTGTATTTGATGATAAAAACAATTCAAACATAGAATTCTTAGTCTTATTGGGCATCATCAATGGAGGAAGAAGAAGCCACTCCAGCTACCAACTCTTGTGATGATACTAAAACCACCATTAATTCTACAGCTACTACCTGTCCAAGAGGTCACTGGAGACCTGCTGAGGATGAAAACCTCAGGCAACTTGTTGAACAATATGGTGCTCAAAATTGGAATTCTATTGCTGAGAAACTCCAGGGAAGATCAGGTAATTTCTTATCATTATACCTTATTAATTGATTATTTTTGATTAAGGGTTTTGATTAATTTTGATAATTATTTTGCAGGGAAGAGTTGCAGATTAAGATGGTTTAATCAATTAGACCCTAGAATCAACAGGAGACCATTTACAGAAGAAGAAGAAGAGAGACTACTTGCAGCTCATCGGATTCATGGAAACAAGTGGGCTCTAATAGCAAGACTATTCCCAGGTCGGACCGATAATGCTGTGAAGAATCACTGGCATGTTATAATGGCTAGAAAGCAAAGAGAGCAATCAAAATTAAGTGGAAAGAGAGTTTTTCAACAAGGACTAAGTGATGATCATGAGTTGCATCATCCAAGAAAACCAAGATCCCAAGATTTGTTTAGCTCGTCAAGAGTGTTTGGATTTGAGAATAGCAACAGTAGAGTTTTGGAATTTCGAAACCCCAATTCGGATAGGATTTTCTCAGTTGTTTCTTCCTCTACTAATTCTTCTGCTTCTTCATGGAGTTTTACCAATAATTCATCTTCAGTTGATCATCAATATTTATCAAAAAAAGAAGGCAGAGATTTCTTCAACAATTCTAAAATTATGGATCATCGTCATCAGTCTATTTATCGGTACTATTCGATTCCTTCTCACACTCCATTTGGAAATTACAGAAGGGTTGTCCCAAGCCCTTTTGGGTATCTAAAACTAGGAGATGATTATGAAAACGATGGCATAATCAAGAATTTCTGCGATAATACATCAACATTCAAGAATATCAAAGTGACAACCACTAATCTTGAAGATCAAGAACAAGAAGATCATCAATCTATCAGACACAACAAGGAGGTTCAATTCATAGATTTTCTTGGTGTGGGTATATCTTGATCACCTCAAAATAATTAAGATTTTTTTTTTTTTTTTAATTTTGCTCCTTATATAATAATTATATATTTTATATATGTGGTAGTTTTAGCTTCACTCTTGTTAATTTCATTTTTGTGAAAAATGTTGATGCAAATGAAGTTGCATTAGTTCAGCTGTCATATTAATCATACTTCACAATAACTCCTCTCTCTGGCTGCTAATTATGTTATTATTGCTTCTTAATTATAAAGAATAAATATTTACATGGATTTATTTCTCTAGGTTAGAGATAATCTGAAGCATGCACATTTTGTACTGTAAGCATTTAAAGCTTACATAATCTTCTTTCTTTTTGTCCTATTTATATAAATGCATTGAAGTGCAATGAAACAGATTTCATCAATTTTTCTAGTAATAGAATTAAATTCATGACAGGGATTAATGATTTATTGGTTTCTCAGTTTCATCAACATGTATATATTTAGTACTATATCTTTTCAAGATCGTGCACATTTGGTAAAACTAGTCATATAATAGATATTCAAACTGAAGCAAGTTTGAAATTTTTAGGTCGAATTAATTGCTTTGTAATTTAATTTGCTTCTTCCTCTTATTTCTTTATTATCATTTCTCGTGGTTTTGTAGGCTGGACTGTGCTTGAACCTCATTGCATCAACCTGTATGAGAAAAAAAGTGAACACTTAGAGATGTTTATTGCTAAATTCCCTTAATTTAATTGTGACTTGCATCATTATCTTAATACTACATTCAGTTTGGGAAAATGAAGAAGTAGATTGAGTACATGAGATAGGTGAATATTTAGCAACATTAATGCAGAGATATATAGCTGCACTTTGAGAAATCTTTAGTTCATATTTGTTCAAATTGCTATTTTTAATTTCAGGGAAAAAGCATCTTATAGTGAAGTTTACTAATTTTGAGACAAATTTCTTGCAAGTTGGTGTATATATATACACAAATAGTTTATTTTTATTTTTATTTTACTTTTGTTTTTACTATAACTTTTCATTGCCTTGGAAGTTAACCTTGCAAGTCTTAAACAAGGGTTTGAAATTAATTAAGCATTATGAGAAATTTATTTCTAATGATATGTTATTTATAATTTGACAACTTACTTTTTATTTTTTATTTTTTATTCTTCATTTATCGATATTTGTATGAGACATGATATGATGTATGAGCATACAAATCGTCGAATTAAATGCTATCATTTAATTCGAAAATATACATTTGCACTGTAGTAACACCATATTAGTATTTGTATTGTAACGAGTACAGACAAATTCAAAAAATCTTACTTGTTTAAGTGAAAATTAACTCAGGAAGTTAGATGTAGAACTTTTTTTAGGCAATACAGAAAAATTATCGTGTTTGATAAATTATTTTTCTAGAAGATCAAAATTAAGAAAAGAAAATAGGGTTAATTACTTTGGTATAAATTCATTTGTTATAGTAAATTTATATTGAGATAGCTAGCAAAGTATATGGTGTCTGTGAGTATGCATAACATATTTATTAATTTGTTACTGATTGAGCAACTTTCTTGTAAATATTATTTTTAAGAGAAGGGGTTAGTATACTAAAATTGGACATGTTTGAAATAGGAGAAAGAAAATTCACACAGCCTCTCTTCAGGCTGCGTCTGCTTGCATAGCCACAAAACAAAATGTTTGAATGCTTAGGTTAAAATATAATTCATTTGTCAATTAGTTTGGTAATTCTCTTTGCATGATTTAGTTGAAAATCACAGTCAATCTTCTCTTGTGGATTCAATATACATATCGGATCAATTGCAACCATGTTACATCAATATTTATTGTGTTAAATAATTTTTTTATCAGCAGAAAAATATCAAATATTCAAATTGTTTTTTGTTAGTTTACCACATAAATACTATTATTAAATAAAAGATAAATACATTGGATTGATTATATTTTTAATTTTTGTTTAGACATAATTAATGTGAAAAATAATGCTGTTATATGCGCAATATGTTGCAATCAAGATCTGTAAGTGTTGTTAAATTTTTATGAGCATCTTATTAATTAATCAAGTGGTATGATAATGCAGTATACAAAATTCTGTATGGGCATTTCATAGGAAACGAAACTCCATGGAAATTATAAAAAGACTTTTTAGAATTTGAAATTCCCAGGCCACTCAATCAAGAAAAAATTCAACTTAATTAAAAGAAAAATTACTAAAATTTGATAAAAGTTTTTCAAATTTGACCTAAATTGATTAGATTCGGCCCATTTTTTTTTTTTTTTCCTTTTCTTATCAAAGATCCCAAACTGAATTAGAACAGGGCCTAAAAAGCCCATAGTAGAACAGAAAATGGAGAAAAAGTTAGAAATCAAAAAGCCAAGGCCGAGTGAAATTGTTAGATTCATGTTCTGGAGCGCTATGCAAAGGACTTTCCTGGTCTTTGTATTTTCTTTAATATCAAAACTATTTAAAATTCATGTTAATTATATATTAAAAACATAATTAATTAATACTCAGCTCAATATATATATATATATATCAGCAATAAAAATTTCTGAAATGCTGATACAGCTAGTTTTGACAGTACTTTTTTACAAGGTTTTCTTATAAGTGAGTTTTTAAATTAAGTTATTAAAGTGAATTTTTTTTCTTAAAATATTCAAATAGGGCATTTTTATAGGCGACGATTGCATGCATCATGCACCAAGTACTACATACCATTTGAGAACAAGTCGATTGAATGACGAGCATACATTCGATGCATTAATGCAACACACACAAATTTACAATATCAAAAATACGACAGCCAATAAAAAATGACGCATAACAATAATTTGCATCCGTCTACTTTACAAAATAAAGTAATTTTGCTCCTGTAGTTTTGAAATAAAGCGTTTTGTTTCTTATTGTGAATTTAATGGACGCAAATTTTAATTAGTAAAATTTATAAATTTTGAATATCAAATTAATATAGTTGCTTGCTAGTGTTTTTCAATATTTTGATGAGATTAGATCCTCGTGTAGTCGTCATCTCCTATATCATAATTATCACTTTTGTATACATATAATAATTTGGTCATGTTTTAGTCCTTTTGTTGTTGTCACTACAATAGAGACCGAAAAATAGAGACCGAAATTTTTCCGTCTCTAAATAGAGATGGAAAACAGATTCCGTCTCTAAATAGAGACGGAAAAATGTTTCCGTCTCTAAATAGAGACGGAAAAATTCGGTCTCTATTTTTCCGTCTCAAATTTTGGCGGGATGGCTTCCCGCCAAAATTTGAGACCGAAATTAGAGACGGACAATTTTTTGGTCTCTAAATAGAGACCGAAATAATTTTCGGTCTCTATTTTAGAGACCGAAAATAATTCTCCGTCTCTATTTAGAGACGGAAAAAAATCGGTCTCTATTTAGAGACGGATTTTATTTTCCGTCTCTAAATTTAGAGACCGAAAACGATTTCCGTCTCTATTTAGAGACGGAATATTATTTCGGTCTCTATTTTAGAGACCAAAAAATTAGTTGGTCTCAAAAAATAGAGACGGTAATTGAATTCGGTCTCTATTTAGAGGAGAAATTTTAGTGCGGTTTCTAAATAAAGACGGAAAATTATATTCCGTCTCTATTTTAGGAATATTCCATTCTTTTCCTTCTCTCCTTCTTTTTATATATTATTTATTTCATATTTTGTTGTTAATTAATTAGTTTAATGTTGTTTAATATGTTGGTTAATTAGTTTAATGTAGTTTAATATGTTCCAATTTAATTTGTTTCAATTATATACTTTGTTGTATTTTAATATGTAAATTAATTATATTAATGTTTAATATGTTGGTTAATACAAATTAATATTTAATTTAATTTGTAATTAAATTTGTTCTAATATGTTTTACTATATTGTATGATTTGAATATATTGCAATTCGGTATCTAAATAAAGAATCTATAATTTAGAAACCGATTATGAATATGGTCTCTAATCTAATTAGAGACCGAATATTTTTTCAGTCTCTAAATAGAGACAGAAAAAATATTCAGTCTCTGAAAATAGAGACCGAATATTTATTCAGTCTCTAATTAGAGACCGAAAAAATATTCGGTCTCTAATTAGAGACCGAATATTTTGTCGGTCTCTAAAATAGAGACCAAATATTTATTCGGTCTCTAAAATAGAGACCGAATAAATATTCGGTCTCTATTTTAGAGACCGAATATTTATTCGGTCTCTAAATAGAGACCGAATAAATATTCGGTCTCTATTTTAGAGACCGATTATGTATTCGGTCTCTAATTAGAGACCGAATAAATTTTCGGTCTCTAATTTTCGGGATTTAATTTGTTCACTGCCCTCTTCTTTACAAAAACCCTTCTCTTTCATTTTCCCCTTCCTGCCCCCATCTCCGATTCGCCGCCTCCCCACTCCGGTGCCACAGGTGTCCGTCTTCCCACCTCCGGCGTCGCCCAGGTCCGTCCGCCGCCTCCCCTCCCCTCCGGCCCCTCTCCGCTCCCCTCCTTCCTCCCTTCTCTCCTTCTTCCCCCTCCCTTTCTTCCCTGGGATCGTTGTGCTCCCTGCCGGAGAGCCGCTTCCTCCCCGCCGGCGGCCAGTCCTTCTTTCTCCACCTTCGACGCCGCTGCTCCCCCCGACGCCGTCGCCGGCCAGATCTGCCATTTGAGGTAATTTTTTTTCTGCCATTTCTCTGTTTTTCGTTTGGTAATTTATTTATGTGTATTTGTTCATCCTTTTCTTTAGATGATTATGAGTATACCAGTCACAAGGGTTATAGAGCACAACTGCAAATTAAAAATTTTTAATTGAAAAATATAATTTCAGACATAAACAGAAGCTGCAGTGAACCACCAGAATGTTTTTCTTTTTTCTTTTAATACAATTCTTTTAATACAATTCTTAATACAATTCATACAGGTAGGGTAGTAGAGGCCTTTAGCATGGCAAATTTCATAGGATCCAAAGAAAATCTAAACTCAAAACCTTTAGCTTAGAATTTTTGTTTGTTTACATGGGATTTCTCGCCATTCCAAGAATATTCATAGGCAAGGCATGACTTGGATTCTCCCTGCATAGGACACAAAACTTTTAGAGGATGTCAAATTTCAAAATAGCTTTTATAGAAATGGTGAGAATTCAAAAGTTTTGGCGTGCCAAAGGTCCACTCCTGGATACTCATGTTATTTTAAATAATAGAAATTGTACCTCTTTATCCTGTGATTGTTAATTTGAGCCGGTTTCTCTTAAAAAGCCAAATCAATATATATAAAATTAATATGCGATGGGGAAAGTAAAGCATGATTGGGCTTAATATTCTGTAGGCTCAGATTTATTTTGGCTTAATACTGTGGGGAAAGTTTTAATTTATTGAAATTAAAGAGAAAAGATGAATTAGTGGACAAAAAAAAGTTGGTGAAAGATGCCAAACTGTAATGCATATTTATATATATACTGTGGGGAGACCCATCACTCTCAAATTATCCTTTATTTAACCCCAAAACATGGAATACCATATGATTAATTAATTAAGCTCCATAATAATTCTGTTATACTTTTTAAAATTATGCGAGTGGAAAGTCATATTCTAAATGGAATTTAATTTTGCAAGGAGAAAACATATATATCTACTTAGAAAATAGATTCATTTATTTTTCAAGCACATATGGAACTACATTACAAATTAAGAATTAGTAGTAATTGATTTCTTATGGTAGCACACTTCCACTAATGCTACTAAATATTTTGAACACAGTTAATAGAACTAGATATGTGATTCTAATTTGCCCAGGAGTATTAGGAGTGTCCAAGGTCATGGTCGGTGAAACTGGCAACAAAAATCAATTATTCAAACATTACATATAAAACAAAAAAGAGTGAACAACCAACTATCATAAATAAATATGACAACCACATCAATGAAAACATTTTGCAAAATATGGGTAATAATTGTTACAATTGCTATGCAATGATAATTTCACATATGCCGTAATATTTTAATATAATAAATATATAAACATGGAAAATTTCAAAACAGTTGAATAAATGAGTATACAAGTAATAAATATATATATACCACACATTAATAAGTATCATAAATGTAAAAGAATAGAAGATAACTCATATTAAGACCTCACTTTTAACCTACCCATCAACTGCTAATGCCATTCTTTTATATGCTAATCATCAATAACAACTTGTAGATGGAGCTACTGCATACTGTCTGTCCACCACCTCTATAAGCTTGTTGGCTATGGCACTTGCATAAAAAAGTAAATAAATAGATAAAAATAAAAAAGTGTGGAAAAAGGTTTTGAGTTTTTAAATTATAATGCAAATTGTAGTTAGTTTACATTAGACATTTTCATATTTGCTTACTTTACCATTATATAAATGTTTTATATATCTAAATTATGATTTATTTGTCATTGCATGTACCTACGACAACTGTGCTCGGGTCGGCGTTAACCTGTTGTACGTGCCGAACAGGCGCAGCTTACCGACAGTTTTGCTCGAGGTAAGTGTGTTATGTATTAAAAATATATTTTTGAAAATGTATTAAACTTGGTTATGAATTTTCAATGGCATCTACATGTTTGAGATGTGTTGTTTTAATGAGATAAAGATGTGTAAGTCATTGTCATGTTGTAATTCGACATTAATAACTATGCAATTATTCAAGATACCGTAATAATAGCATATGATTTTGAGGGATAATTTCACAACTGTTGATGATGAAGTTATCCGTTAGATTTCGATGATTGAGGTGGATGGGAAAATTTTTTATTGCATTGATTTTGTTTTGGAGTTGCGATTGGTTGACATTTTATCGAAATGTTTAATTTGCTACTGTTTGGCAGGGGGGATATGGACCCGTATAGGGGAAATTCTGTCCATTTTTTTTCAACATTTTTATGAAATTAATTTGGAAAAATGAATGAATGTCAGTATTAATTGAATTACATGTACAAATAATACTTGATGGGCCAGTTTTTTATTCGATATGTGCCTCTTGATGGTTCTGTGTATATAAATGTTACGATTTCTATAACCTGCGTATTATTTATCATGCTAATAATTATGTAACACTAATTATGGATTAAAGTCAAATAGTAGGTTGGAGAATTGAGTTGAAATAAAATACAATAATTGACTCGTGATGGTACTAACTTCGACCTTATGATGCTTGCTAAGCAGTTTCACATTAATGAGCAATATGGACAGAAGTTGGATGTATAGAAGAATAACACCAGATGGGTATATTAATTTAGAGTTTGCTGAAGGAGTTCAACACTTTATTGAATACGCAAGCTCCCAACCTGCATACATGGACGGTTTAAAAATTAGATGTCCATGCAAGAAGTGCAAACACAGGGGCTATCTTCCAACGGATGAGGTGCAACTCCATTTACTAAAAAAGGGATTTGTGCCCAATTATTTTGAATGGACAAGGCATGGAGAGCCATTAATTAGTAGCACGTCTAGAAGTGCGGAAGTGGGATCGGGTGTTGTTGGATCGGGTGTTATTGGATCCGAAGTTCAAGGGGGCCATATGTTATGAATACCAATACTTGTGATACAGAGAATCCATATGTTCAAATGGTTTTTGACGCAGCTGGAACTTCATTTCAGCCCAATTTAGGCAGTGTCGAAGAGGAACCGAACCCAGATGCCAGTAATTTTTTCAATTTACTTAATGCAGCTGACCAGGAATTATGGCCCGGATGTGATAATATGACACAACTGGGATCAGTTGCTCGAATTTTAAACATTAAATCCGAAGGTCATATTTTCGATCAAAGTTTGAATGAAATCCTGTCGTGGTACAATGACTCCTTACCGACGGACAATAATATGGTTGACAGTTTCTATGAAATGAAGAAGTTACTTCGGGGTCTTGGTTTGCCAGTTGAAAAAATTGATTGTTGTCGGCTAGGATGTATGATTTTCTGGGGGGATGATGTGGAATTAAGGAGTTGCAAATTTTGTAATCAACCGAGATTCAAGCCAGCCAATTCTAATAGGAAGCATAAATTAGTGCCATGGAAACGGATGTATTATTTTCCTATTACTCCAAGACTTCAGAGGTTGTATTCGTCAGATGTGACGGCATCTCACATGAGGTGGCATAATGAACATGAACAGATAGATGGAGTAATGACCCATCCGTCGGACGCCGTTGCATGGAAACATTTTGACGACATTCACCCAGATTTTGCTTCTGAAAGTAGAAATGTGCGGCTGGGTTTAAGTACAGATGGTTTTCAACCTTTTGGGCAATCAGGCCAACAATACTCATCATGGCCAATCATATTAATTCCGTATAATTTGCCTCCGTGGATGTGCATGAAAGAGGCTTATATGTTTTTGACAGTAATTGTGTCGGGTCCTAAGAATCCAAAGCAAGGGATTGATGTCTTCCTCCAACCATTAATTTCCGAATTGCTTCAATTATGGGAAGTCGGTGTGCTCACATATGACGTGTCCCTAAAACAAAATTTCAGGATGAGAGCAGCTTTGATGTGGACTGTTAGTGATTTTCCTGCATATGCTATGCTGTCAGGTTGGAGCACAGCTAGAAAATTGGCTTGCCCTTACTGTGGAAATGATTCCGATGCGTTTTATCTTACTAATGGGTGTAAAATATCGTGGTTTGATAATCACCGAAAATTTCTCCCTCCAAATCACCCATTTAGACGTAATAAACAGAGATTTCTTAAGAATAAAGTTGTCCTCGCATCTCCTCCACGTAATAGATCTGGTGAGGAAATTTTGCAAGAGATTGAGGAATTGGGGTTGATGAAAGTGACAGAAGTTGAAGCTGAAGAAGTCAATAGTAGCATTTCGAAAAATTTTGGGTGGAGAAAACGTAGTATATTTTGGGATTTGCCGTATTGGAAGACGAATATAATAAGACATAATCTAGACGTGATGCATATAGAAAAAAATGTTTTCGACAATATTTTCAATACAATAATGAATATTGAAGGGAGGAGCAAAGACAATGCAAAGTCACGGGCCGATTTGAAATTATACTGCAAAAGAATTGAGTTAGATAGGGATTTTCGAACGGGTAAATATCCAAAGGCCTGTTATACTTTGGACAGAAGACAAAAAAAAGTGTTATGTGATTGGTTGAGAGATCTAAAATTCCCGGATGGATATGTTTCAAACTTAGCGAGGTGTGTTGATATGAGAAAGTTCAAATTGTTCGGAATGAAAAGCCATGATTGCCACGTATTCATGCAAAGGCTGATGCCGGTTGCTTTTCGTGAATTGCTGCCTCCTAAAGTTTGGGAGGCAATAACTGAATTAAGCTTATTTTTTAAAAGCTTGACTTCCAATGAGATTACGATAGCTGAAATGGAAAAACTGGAAGGAGAAATTTCGGTAATCATTTGCAAGTTGGAGGGAATATTTCCACCGAGCTTTTTTGACGTAATGGAGCATTTACTGGTACATTTAGCATATGAGGCCAAACTGGCAGGACCCGTTCAGTATCGATGGATGTATCAATTTGAAAGGTAAATGCCGTCTCTATTGAATTATATATACATTGAGGTTCATAATTTGTTAGACTGTTGTTAACGTGATTACCACTTTGGATATGTAGGTATTTGTATCATTTGAAAAAAAATGTTAAGAATAAAGCTCGAGTTGAAGGTTCAATATGCAATGCGTACTTAGTTGAAGAAGCAAGTACATTTTGTTCTCATTACTTTGAGCCGCATGTTAGCACAAGACGCCGAAAACTTCCTCGCAATGACGATGGTGGCGAAACAAGTGCCAATGATGGAAACTTACGGATATTCACATATCCTGGTCGATTGCATGGACGTGGTATCAGAAGAATGCTTACAGATGATGAACTAGATGCTGCACATGGTTATATCTTACTGAATTGCGAAGAAATTCAACAATTTGTGCAGTAAGTGTAATTGCGCGTTTGATGTTGATAATTTGTTAATTGCAACGAAAATGGATATGTATTTACTATTGTGGTTGGATGCAGTTTCTATGAGGAATGGTTACGGGAGCTTATGCCGCATATAACGCAAAATGATATCAACAAGGAAGTCGATAAGCACTTCCCTTCGTGGTTCAAGACATATGTAAGTTTTGATTGCAAACATGGATTACCTCCCTTACAAATTATATTACGTAAATGGATTAAATGACAAGTTACAATTTCGTTCTGTAGGCGTCACAACATCCAATTGAAAATAATTTCATCTCCGATGTTGCAAAAGGACCTCTGCGGACTGTTAAATCTTACCCGGTTTATTTTGTCAACGGCTTCAGATACCATACACAATCGCATGGTTGCAATAGGGCAACTAAAAACAGTGGAGTTTGCATTAAGGGAGAATTGATGGACTATTACGGTGACATTACATAGATCCTTGAAATTGAATATCCTGCTTTGCCAATAAAACATTGTGTGCTTTTTAAGTGCGAGTGGTATGATCCTACACCCAATGTCGGAATCAGAGTACAAGCCGCCTACAACTTAGTCGAAATTAATAAAAGAAGGCGACTTGCTAATTTTGAGCCTTTCGTGTTGACCATGCAAGCAGTTCAGGTGTATTACCTCCCTTTTCCTAGCCTTAGACGGGATAAAATGGATTGGTTGGCAGTTTGCAAGGTTAAACCCAGGGGCATATATGAGATGAAAGCAACAAGACAAAATAAACGAATTGACAGCGAGGCCTTTCAGGAAGAGGAAGTGGAGGGTCATGAAATAAATGAAAGCTTGCCATATCGGGATAATGAACCTTTGAATAGTGTGGACAATGAATTTGTTGACATTGGATCGGACGGGGAATCCAATTCCACATCGGAATTGGAAAGCGAGTTTGATTCTAATTATTCGAAAAATGAAGATAATGGTGATAATAATGCAGATGATAGCGAATAATTATTCGCCCATGTGAGTAAAACCCATAATTTTAATATAATTAGTTAATTTATGTTTCAATTAACTTACATATGGTAGACATTTGCATTATTGATTGTGTTAATCATCTATACGTAATAATTTAATTGCTAATTATGATTGTGAATATTTTCAGGACAAAACATGAATAACAAGAGGCGGGCGGGATCGATGCCACCTCCCAGGGCCAGGATGCGCATGTCCACATTAGGAGCGGACAGTCAAGGGGAGGGAACATCTCCTACATCAGCACCTCCCCATGTGGCCATGGCATCTTCGTCGCCAGTGCATCCAGCCCCGCAATCAACGGCTGCTACCACGTCTACCGAGGTTCCTAGTTCGGATAATCAGTCCGAGCCATCGCCGCGATCGCCTGACACTGTTGAAGGTCCATTGCCTGGTTCGGTTGGCGCTGACGGGCGGACGTATGTTGTCATTGCTGGCAAACAGTGAGTTACTAAATTTTCTGTTTTATTTTTACTCTGTAATAGTAAAATTCATCACACAATTACATTTTCTTTGTAATCCAGATTTATTCCCTCGGGTATATGCTCCCGCACGATGACTGGTTCATTCAAGGAAAGGTTTGAATTTAATGGATTTTTGTGGAAAAATATATCACAGGAGACGAAGATGTTCTACTTCCAAGAGTTTAAGGTAAATAACTTATTTAAATTATTTCGACTGTGTGTATCTCTAATCTTTTATAATTTAAATTGTATAGTAATATTGGGAATATATATATCATGTTTAACCGTTTTTTTCTTTTAAATCCTGTAGAAAGCTATTTATTGGAATTCTTCAATCGATCACCTCGTTTACGGCGTGTGGGAGGGACGAGCGCGTGTTCGTTACAAGGGTTATCTTAATAAGTTGCACGCAAAAGGTGAACGCCCAAGGTTTATAAGTGAAGAGACTTGGGCAAACTGGATGCAGTACTGGTCATCAGCCGAAGCCGTTACCATCGCCGATCGGAATTCCACTAATAGGAGGGGAGGACCTGAGGGGCCTAGTGTTTCCTTACACACTGGAGGAACATTGTCTCATCGTGAGCATGCTGACAGACTTGTAAGTACTCAAATATTATTAGATACTTACTGCATTAATAATTTATTCACTGCAAGAGTTGCAATAGTTGATAATAATCATATAGTTTGATTGAATGAAGGAGGATGGGCAATAAATTGTGTAAGGAGTTTGATATAGATTGTTGTGGGTGATAATATAAATGTAAATATATTTTCTTGATGTTTGAACAGGTGGTTTGTTAAATATTTAGGGGAAATTCTGTCGAAATTTTATTAAATTATAGAAAATTGTTATAGTGTCACGAATCATAATTGTATTATGTCTATTGCAACTCTTAATAATAATGATATAGTATGATTGAATGAAGGAGGATGGGCAATAAATTGTTTAAGGAGTTTGATATGGATTGTTGTGGGTGATAATATAAATGTAAATGTATTTTCTGGATGTTTGAACAGGTGGTTTGTTAAATATTTAGGGGAAATTCTGCCGAAATTTTATTAAATTATAGACAATTGTTATAGTGTCACGAATCTTAATTGTATTATGTCTATTGCAACTCTTAATAATAATGATATAGTTTGATTGAATGAAGAAGGATGGGCAATAAATTGTGTCAGGAGTTTGAAATGTATAGGTAAATGTATTTTCGGACATTTTTGAACAGGAAGTTTGTTAAATATTTAGGGAAAACTCTGTCGAAATTTTATTAAATTATAGACAAGTGTTATAGTGTTACGAATCATAATTGTATTATGTCGGCGTTAAAATAACAATACATATCCCTATGTATTCTTGTTATGCATTAGGTTTGATACAAACTTATAGACAAATCTGTCAATTAGTTTTTAACCTAAAAATTGTTTACAGGAGTCTACTATGGGCCGGCGACCTTATCCTCATGAGGTGTTTGTACACACTCATACTCGGAAGCATGACGGTGTGACATTTGTCAGCGATCGTGCCAGACAAGTTCATGTATGCTAATTTCAAAACTTAATATTTAGTTTCGTATAACTTATTAGTTTTATTTTACTATTACATAACAATTTTAATTACAGGAGCGAGTAGTTGAGACTCTTCAGAGTCAGCAGACGGACGGCGACAATATTGATCACGCTCGAGTATATTATGAGGTTGTTGGTGGTCGGGATCGCCGTGGACGGGTATTCGGTTTGGGTTCCTACGCGAATGTTTGTTATTCGCATGCGTCATTCTCCTCCATGGCTACAGCTAGTAGGCTTGCGGCAACTACAAATGAGATCATTGAGCTTCGCGGGACGGTCGACGTACTGATGGACCGTATTAATAAGTTAGAGGACTTCATTACTCGTAGATTACCTGCTGACCCGCCATCTACTGATCGTCCGCAGACTCCTCCACCTTAGTTATTATTTTTGCACTTGTGTTTTTTTTTATTTGTAATGTCACAAATACTTTTTATATATTATTAATACATTATAAAATACAATATTTTTAAATCTATTTATTGTTTATTAAATTTTTTTCATTACATAAAATTAAGGAATTTTTAAATTTAACATTATTTATTCATTTTTGACATATTTAAAAAAAAATTGTATTTTAAAATTAGAGACGGAAAACTATTTTCCGTCTCTAAAATTAGAGACGGAAAAACAGTTTTTCGTCTCTAAAAATAGAGACCGAAAAGTTTTTCCGTCTCTAAAAATAGAGACGAAAAACTATTTTCCGTCTCTAAAAATAGAGACGGAAAACTTTTTTCCGTCTCTAAAAATAGAGACGGAAAACTGTTTTCCGTCTCTAAAATTAGAGACCGAATATAAGTTTCCGTCTCTATTTTTAGAGACGGATACCGTCTTTCCGTCTCTAAAAATAGAGACGGAAAACTGTTTTCCGTCTCTAAAAATAGAGACGGAAAAGAGCGTTCCGTCTCTATTTTTAGAGACGGAAAACAGTTTTCCGTCTCTAAAAATAGAGACGGAACATTTTGGTCTCTAATTTTTAGAGACCGCCGAAATAGAGACGGAAATTTTCCGTCTCTATTTCCGTCTCTATTTTCGATTAGAGACCGAATTCCGTCTCTATTTTCCGTCTCTATTTTGTTTTTTTCTTGTAGTGTGTCAATAGGATTGGTTTTAGATAGTTATTTTGTTTAACTTTATCTGAATTCAGAAGACATGCCTCAATTATATGCAATATTTACGGTGTTGGTGGCATTGTGGATTTGATAGCTACCACCAATGCATGCTTCAGCCTAAAGCAAGTCCTCCATTTTCAGTGAAATTAATTAAAATATTAAACTCTATAAAACTTTGGAGCTTCAATTATTTATCAACAAACCAAATATTAAATCTCTAGGCAATGTGGTCCGTTCATATTCATTTCACGGTCCCCTCCTGAATTTTGCTGTTAAATATCTATTTCTCAGTAGTCCTGTCACTGTTTCTTTAGATTTCACTCCCGCTTTTAATTTAACATGCTTTAACCAATATTATATATATATATTTACTAATCCACAATAATTAATTCTGCTACGATAGTGGAGCTGTTGGCTTCATTTTTAATCAAACAAATCTTTCAACTCATACCATTTTAGTCTTGTCCATGTCCCAATTCTTCCTAACATTATCTCCCTCTAAAACAGAAAATTAATACTCCATTAGTTGCACTTCAAACCATACTTTTGATGCTTTTAATTTCTGGCACTTCAAACAACTCTTTTCATACTTTTAATATTTTTAAAAATATTTGTGATTAAATTGTCTTTTATCATAGAGAAATAGAATGTGATAGCATATGCCCACACCTGTTACTACTGCAGAAAAAGTTAACAAACTTTTCTTTTATTATAAAAAGGATAGCTTTCTTGCTTTGTATTCTCAGATAACCCCTCAGTTAAGAAGTAGGAGTAGATAAGCTGCTGTCCCAGATGGGTAAGGGAAGAGGTAGTGCAAATGTAGCCACACTCACAATAGCTGCAATATTGTGCATAGCTGCAATTTGTCAGCCAATTCATGGTGCAGTTTACACTGTTGGTGGCACCGGTGGATGGACTTTTAACGTTGATTCTTGGCCTAAAGGCAAAAGCTTTAAAGCTGGTGACACCCTTGGTATGTTGCTTTTTTTTTTCCTGACCTACCAATTAAATCTGTGGATAGTTTAATTTAAGGCAATTAAAATGATGCAGTGTTTAAGTATGATTCAACAACCCACAATGTGGTGGCGGTGAACAGCGGAGGTTATAGAAGCTGCAGTGCTCCGGCGGGTGCGAAAGTGTTCAGATCAGGGAAAGATCAGATAAAGCTGGTGAAGGGACAAAATTTCTTCATTTGCAGCTTTGCTGGTCACTGCCAATCTGGAATGAGGATTGCTATTAATGCTGCTTGAACTTAATTATATATCCATTATTATTAACTAGTTTCTTAATTAAGCCTCATAATCTCATATGTGTATTTGTAGATCAACTTACTATATGTGTGAGTTTGTGTCTTGTTTTCTACATTGTCCTGTCAGACTTAGAACTGCTGAAATAAAATAAAAACTATGAAATTTCAAGATCCTATTTCTGACTTGCATCTCTTGCCTGAAAACATTCTTTATCCCAATCTCTTCATTTTATCATAGTTTCCATCTTTAATCTACCTATGTACTGTTAATATTCTTCATCCTCTTTTTCTTTTAGCCAAAATCAGCACCGCTGTCGATCCAATTGATAAGGGCCTGTCTCGCTACAGCTTAAAGTAGGTTTTGATGTCACTATTTAAAGCTATTCTTATAATTTAACTGTTCAATCCTTCTTCATCTTTTCAATTTCCTTGCTTTCATACGAATTTGATTAAAAAATAATTTTTGAATTTAAGAGCTATTTGAAAAATTAGATTTTTTTTTCTTTTGTTATGCTTGCTGACTGTTAAAAATATGTTTAATTTGAATTTTAGAATTTTTAGAGTTCTCCTTAAAATATCTTATTTTAGAATTATAATGTGATATTTAATAAGTTAGGTGAAAAGTGGTTAGGTGAAAGTGATTAGGTATTCAATAAGTTAGATAGAAAGTGGTTAGATATTTAAGTTAGGTGGAAAAGTGTTAGGTATTTAATAATTTTTAATTCTAGTGTGATCCCAAAACTCCCTATAAATACTCCTTGTACCAAGTGTTTTATGCAAGCCAAATATTTGAGTGTTATATCCTTCTCTCTAATTCACTCTCTATAAATTCTCTCTTCCACCTTCTAACAAAGTGGTATCAGAGCCAAGTTTCTTTCTTAGTATGCTCTGTGGTTGCAGCATAGTCTGATCTTTCACATCAGAAAAGAATTTTCCTTGGGCTATTGTGAGTGTGTGAAAAAAAAATAGAGTGAGTAAGTTGTAAAAAAAAAAAAAAATAGAGTGAAAAAAAAATGTCCAATTTTGATATGATTTCATTTCAATACCCTCGTCTTACAAAAGATAACTATGAGAGTTGGTGTCTTCGAATAAAAGCCTTACTAGGCTCACATGATGCATAGGAGATAGTAGAGAAAGGATATGAGAAGCCACACGATTAAGGAGTCTTATCTCAAAATACAAGAAATGAATTGGTAAAGACAAGAAAGAAGGATCAACAAGCCCTCACCATCATCCACCAATGTTTGGATGATTCAATGTTTGCAAAGGTGGCCGATGCAACTACCTCAAAAGAAGCTTGGGAGATCTTGCAGAAGTCTTTCCAAGGAGTAGAAAAAGTAAAGAAAGTAAGGCTTCAATCTCTAAGAACGGATTTTGAAGCAATGAAGATGAAGGAATCCGAATCAATTTCGGATTATTGCTCGAGAGTAAAGGCGATAACAAATCAAATGAAGAGATATGGCGACAAGGTGGAGGATGTTCGTGTGATGGAGAAAATCCTTCGAACTCTCACTCCAAAATTTGATTATGTGGTGTGCTCTATTGAAGAATCAAAGAATTTGGAGGAGATGACTATTGAACAACTAGAGGGATCCTTGCAAGCCCATGAAGATAAGATTAGTAGAAGACAAGGAGAAGTATTAGAGCAAGCTCTAAAAGCCAAAGCTTGTTTAAAGGAAGATAGAGGAGAAAGCCAACAAGGACGTGGACGAGGAAGAGGACGAGGCCATGGACGTGGCCAAGGTGGAAGAGGAAGAGGTAGCCAATACAATTTCAATAATGAGGCAAGAAATTTTCAATCAAGTAGAGGTCGTGGAAGTGCAAGAGGTAGACGACGAGGCCATAATTTGAAGACAAATGAAAGGAGGTATGACAAATCCAACATTGAGTGCTACAATTGTTATAAGTTGGGCCATTATTCTTGGGAATGCTATAGTACCTTGAATAATGGTGAGACAAGAGCTAATCTTATGGATGGCAAGGAAGAATATGAAGATGAATCAACTTTATTGCTAGCACTTAAAGGGGAAGAGAAGGATGACAAGAGCTCGTGGTATTTAGACAACGGTGCAAGCAACCATATGTGTGGACTAAAGGAAAAGTTTGTGGAGCTCGATGAAAATGCACGGGGTAATGTATCTTTTGCGGACTCATCAAAAATTCAAATTGAAGGCATAGGTACAATTATCATTTCTTCCAAAGATGGTAGCCATAAGCTTGTTAATGATGTCTACTATGTGCCCAAGGTAAAAAGCAATATTTTAAGCTTGGGACAACTCTTGGAAAAGGGGTATGATATTCACATGAAAAATAATTGTCTTTGGCTTCGAGATCAAAATGATACATTGATTGCCAAGGTCGCTATGTCGAGGAATAGAATGTTCACATTGAATCTCAAGAAACTTGATGTAAAGTGTTTGAAGGCTACGATAAAGGAGGAAGCATGGCGTTGGCACATGAGATTTGAACACTTGAACTTTGGCGCACTCAAAGATATGGGGGAGAAGAAGATGGTGAAAGGGATGCCTTTAATCAACCATCCCAATCAAATTTGTGACGCATGTCTTCTTGGCAAGCATGCAAGAAAGAGTTTTCCAAAGGAGGCCACATCAAGAGCAACCAAGCCACTTCAACTTATTCACACCGATGTTTGTGGGCCAATTGATCCATCATCATTTAGTGGCAATAAATACTTCATCCTCTTTATTGATGATTTTAGTAGAAAGACATGGGTTTACTTCTTGAAGCAAAAGTCTGAAGCATTTGCTGCATTCAAGATCTTCAAGGCTCTTGTAGAAAGGGAGAGTGGCTACAAAATCAAGGCTCTAAGGTCCGATAGAGGAGGCGAGTTCACCTCAAAAGAGTTCAACGAATTTTGTGAGGCTCATGGGATTCGACGTCCTTTAACAGTCCCTAGATCACCACAACAAAATGGCGTTGCGGAAAGGAAGAATAGAACAATTCTTAACATGGCACGAAGCATGTTGAAGGCTAAGAATATGCCTAAGGAGTTTTGGGCTGAAGCTGTCTCTTGTGCAGTGTACATATCTAATCGCTCATCAACATCAAGCATCAAGGATCGTACGCCACTAGAAGCATGGAGTGGACATAAGCCTAGCGTGAATCACTTGAAAGTGTTTGGGTGCATTGCTTACAAGCACATCCCGCAATAAGAGAGAAGCAAGCTTGATGATAGAAGTGTCAAACACGTCTTTATTGGCTATAATGCAAACTCAAAGGGCTACAAGTTGTACAACCCAAACAATGGCAAGGTTGTGGTGAGCCGCGATGTAGAGTTCGATGAAGATGGAGCATGGAATTGGGAAAGAAATGAAGAAAGCAACTATGACTTCATTCCATACTTTGTCGAGGAAGAAGAGGAAGCCATGGCACCAACACAAGATGCAACTCCACCTCCTACACCCACTTCCAATGATCAAGGTGAAAGTTCAAATGAAGGGCCAAGAAGAATGAGAAGTCTTGATGATCTTTATAATGAAACCGAAGAAACAACTCTCGGTTTGCATTGCCTCTTAGCCGACGGCGAGCCATTAAACTTTGAAGAAGCAACGAAAGAGAGAAGTTGGAAACAAGCTATGGATGAGGAAATCAAGTCGATTGAGAAGAATGATACTTGGGAATTAACAAATCTTCCTAAAGGTCATAAAGCTATTGGAGTCAAATGGGTTTACAAGGTGAAGAAGAATGCAAAAGGAGAAGTGGAAAGACACAAAGCAAGGCTTATTGCAAAAGGTTACAAGCAAAGGCATGGCATTGACTACGAAGAGGTGTTTGCCCCAGTTGCTCGCATGGAGACTATTCGATTACTTATCTCAATGGCGGCTCAAATGAAATGGAGAATCTATCAACTAGATGTGAAGTCGGCATTCCTAAATGGTGATCTTGAAGAAGAAGTGTACATTGAGCAACCACTTGGATATGTGGTTAAAGGACATGAGGACCAAGTCTTGAAGTTGAAGAAGGCATTGTATGGATTAAAGCAAGCTCCAAGGGCATGGAATAGTCGCATTGACAAGTACTTTCAAGAGCATGGTTTCGATCGTTGCCTTAATGAATATGCTCTCTATGTGAAAGCTTGTCATAATGGAGACATATTGCTAGTTTGCCTTTATGTGGACGATCTCATCTTCACCGGCAACAATCCAAGATTATTTGAAGAATTCAAGAAGGAGATGTCTCGTGAGTTCGAGATGACTGACATAGGGCTCATGTCATACTATTTGGGCCTAGAAGTGAAGCAAATGGAGGAAGGAATTTTTATTTCTCAAGAAAGATATGCAAAAGAAGTATTGAAGAAGTTCAAGATGCACGATTGCAACCCCGTGAACACGCCTATGGAGTGTGGAATGAAACTTTCAAAGTTTGAAGAAGGCGAAAAGGAAGATCCCACTTTATTCAAAAGCCTTGTGGGAAGTTTGAGGTACTTGACATGCACAAGACCAGATATTCTTTATGCTGTTGGAGTGGTGAGCCGCTTTATGGAAGTTCCTACAACAACTCATATGAAGGCAACGAAAAGAATACTTCGGTACTTGAAAGGTACATTGGAGTATGGATTATTTTATACTTCCTCCAATGACTTCAAGCTTATCGGATATTGTGATAGCGACTTTGCTGGAGATGTTGATGATAGAAAGAGTACTACCGGATTTACATTTTCAATGGGTAATTGTGCAATTTCATGGAGTTCAAAGAAACAACCACTTGTTACGCTTTCTACATGTGAATCCGAGTATGTAGCGGCAACCTCTTGTACTTGTCATGCGATTTGGCTAAGGCGACTATTAAAGGAACTTCACTTGTTTCAAGAAGAAGCAACGAAGATTTACATCGACAATAAGTCTGCTCAAGCACTTGCTAAGAATCCGGTGTATCATGATCGAAGCAAGCATATAGACACAAGATATCATTTCATTAGGGAGTGCATTGCAAGAAAAGAAGTAGAGCTCAAGTACGTGAAGACACATGATCAAGTTGCGGACATCTTCACAAAAGCACTCAAGTTTGAAGACTTTCAAAGATTAAGATCAAGACTCGGGATGAAGAAGAAAAATTCAAATTAAGGGAGAGTGTTAAAAATATGTTTAATTTGAATTTTAGAATTTCTAGAGTTCTCCTTAAAATATCTTATTTTAGAATTATAATGTGATATTTAATAAGTTAGGTGAAAAGTGGTTAGGTGAAAGTGATTAGGTGAAAGTGATTAGGTATTCAATAAGTTAAATAGAAAGTGGTTAGATATTTAAGTTAGGTAGAAAAGTGTTAGGTATTTAATAATTTTTAATTCTAGTGTGATCCCAAAACTCCCTATAAATACTCCTTATACCAAGTGTTTTATGCAAGCCAAATATTTGAGTGTTATATCATTCTCTCTAATTCACTCTCTCTAAATTCTCTCTTCCACCTTCTAACACTGACCTCAACATTTCCATTTTCAGTTTTAAATTTCCTGTAATTTGAATTATTGATAATAATGACTATAAATATAAACAACTAAAAATTATAAGGGAGCAAAGCCTTGCATGTATTTGGTTTTAGCTTCCACCTCTTCATCAATGGAGAAATTTGATGGTAGAATTTCAGATTTTTAATTTTATGTTCAAATCTATATCTTCCTCTAACAAGAAAGAAACTATAAATTTTATCAATACGAATCCACTGGCACAGAGTTTAGAGGAAAATTTCCACATAACTCTCACAAACTCAATTCCAATTTCTATTGCAATTGGTAATGTACAATAATCATCACTAATCCGGGACTTGAATATAAATTAGTGAATTAAACTCTTGTTGTAAATGAGAGTCGCAATCCGCTGAACCATGTGCACCGTTCAATCAAGTGTGAATAGTGGCGTGCGTTGTTCAGACAGAGCGCAACCGCGCATGAAGACACCGAATGGCCCCCTTGTAAATGAGGGGTAATTTATCGCCCAAGATTAATAAAGAACTTGTATTAATTAGGCGGATATTAATATTGGGTATTATTTCATAAAATAATTGTCAAATTTTGTGAAATATATGAGTAAGATTATATTAAAACCATTGATTTGGTTTTATTGTTTATCCAGATTCTGAAAACCATGATTTATTTGAGGGAATTATGCTTTATGCTTGGAATTAGGTGTGGAAATGAAATATTTGAGTGAGCAATGAAATCGCGCTTGGCAACTCACAACACTGCAATTTTGAGTTTGATGAGTAAACGGACCCCTAACAACCCCTCTGCATCTCATTATAGTGAGGCCTTATGGCCCAAGCCTTTTACACTCTTTTATTATTTATTTAGTCGTTCGCAAAATTAGTTGCAAGTAAAATACATTTTCTGCCTCAATGCATGAGATGATAGCTGATTTCATTCACTGGTGCGCAACACAGGACACTCATAGAGAACCGAATTAACACTCTGATTTTATATCTAAATACTTTAATTTAATTTTATAATTTAATACAATTCGAATTTTTTAATACAACTATTTAAATATTTTAGAGAATTAGGAGGTGTTTGTAGAGGTGGCAAATTTGGATCAATCCAAAAATTTCACCCAAAAAAATTAATCCAAATCTAATTCAACCCAAAAGTATGTCCATGTTGTTCAACTCAAAATTACTCCATTAAATTTTGATCCAAATAGATATGTTTCATGTGATTCAATGGGCATCAACTGTACCAAATGAATTGATATACTAAATTTATACTAACTACATTTTTTTTATATACAAAGCATACTCAGTCCGATCCCAACCCATCTAGGCCGAAAATCGAGCTGACCCAAACTCGGCCTTGCCCATCCCAATCCATCTCTATCTGACCCGAAATTGGCCCATCCCGACCCGAACTGGAACCAACCCGAAGAAAATCTTCAAATTCCAGTTAGGCATGGCCCGAACTCGAATGAGCATGGCCCGAACACGATCTAGCGTGAAATAGGCATGGATTTTATTTATGTAAGCTTGTGTAGAAAAAAATTTTAAATTTCGTTTAGACTCGGTCCGAATTCGACCGATCTCGGCCCAGTTTGAACCCAATCTATCTCTGTCCGACTTGAACTCAACCTATCTCAACCCGAATTTGGCACCGCCTGAAGTAGATCTAAATTTTATTTATACAGAATTGTGCAAAAAAATCTTTAAATTTACTTTAGGCGCTGCTTGAATCCGACTCATCTCGGTTTGGTCCGAACCTGATACATACTAGTATGGCCTGAATTCAGCCCATGCCAATTCCAACCCAGCCCAGCTCGAAATAAACCCATATTTTATTCAAAAAAATCTTCAAATTTTGGTTAGACCTGGTCTGGTTCGAACTCAGTCGAGCCCGGTCCAACTCGAAGTAGGCTTAGATTTTATTTATGCAGTGTTGTGCATAAATAATTTTCAAATATTGTTTAGGTTCGGCCAAAATCCGAACCATCAGGGCCCTGTTCGAACCTGATCCATCATGGTTTAGGCCCGAACTCGGCCCATCCCTGTCTAAATCTGGCCCAACACGAAATAGGTTTGAATTTTATTTATGCAGGATTGTGTAGAAAAATTTTTTAAATTTCGTTTAAGCCGGGCCCGAAACGTATTCATTCTGGCCCAGCTCAAATTCGATCCAGCCTGAGCTCGACTCGTACCAAATCTAACTTAACCCAATACGAAATAGGTCTGTATTTTATTTATTCAGTCTTATGTAGAAAAGAAAATTTTCAAACTCCAGTTAGGTCCGGCCCAAACCCGATCCATCCCAGATTGGCCCACACTAAATCGAGCTCGAACCGATTCGAAGTAGCTCGGATTTTATTTATGTAAGTTTGTGCTGAAAAAATCTTCAAATTTTATTTAGGCTCGGTCAGAATCCGAACCATCTTAGTTAGGCCCGAATCTAGCTCAGCTCAAAGTAAATCTAGATTTTATTTATGTAAAATTGTGCAGAAAAATTCTTAAATTTTCATTTAGGCTCGCCCCAAATCCGATCCATCCCGACTCGACCCGAACCCGATCCATCTCGATCGGGCCTAAACTCTGCCTATCCCAACCCAAATATGGCCTAACCTGAAATAGGTCTAAATTTTATTATGCAAAATTGTGAATAAAAAATTTTCAAATTTCATTTAGTTCCGGTCGAATTTGACCCATTCTGGTTCGGCCCAAACTCGGTCCATCCCATTTAGTACGAGTTAAATGAATTAACCCACCATTTCACCCATTATACCTACTATGCGACCCATTTGGATCACCATGCACCCATCTAATCCAACATTCTACCCATTTGGACCAACATGTAGCAAACTCATTAATTGACCCAAATCCACTCAATCAGTTTGGACATTGGTCCATTTATAATCCATAAATAATGACCTGCCCATTTATAACCTTTTCATTTATGATCCGATCCAAATTCATCCAATTTGATCCATTTGCCAACTATCGGGGAATGGATTTAGACAGCCACGCCTCTAGCTAGTAGCTTTTAAAGCAACAATGCTCTAAAATATAGGTGTCTAATACAGTGCTAAAATGTCCGTATAATTGTTGAAATATTGTAAAATTGTTCTTATATTTATTGAATATAGTGCTAAAATGTTCCTTTTCAATACCCGTAAATTTGTTTTCGCTTCAAAAATATTTTAAGGGTAAAAATGGAGTCTCAAAATAAACTTTGATGGCAAATCATACTTTTTTCCTACAATTTTTACTGTGTATTTTCGAGATTTATTATCTATTATAGCAAACATTTAGTCCAATTTTGATATATTAAATAAAATAATATTATTATTTTTGTATATATTTGCATTAGTCTATTTATAAGGTTTTAACTTTTAATTTGTATTAATGACTCTGCTTTATTAGTCAAAAGATTTTTTTTTCTTAATACAATGAAACGAACACTTACGAAATTAATTTTGAAAACAAAGCGTAATAGCTTCAATTTTTCTTTTTTGATACGGTATACTTTGAAAAGGCCATCGCTGAATTGCCCAATCAACAAGTCTTTTATCTTTCCGTCTTGCAAGTCAAAGGAACTTTTTCTAAGTTATAGTTAAAGGTGATTCTACAATAGTGGTAGAACCGTAGAAGCATTGTTGAAGTTTAAAGAACCACCAGCTAGCTTGTTTGGATGAAACTGATAATGTAATGATATGATTTGGTATGGTATGATATAATACGGCATGACGTTATAATTATTGTTAATATATTTGAAAAAATAATATGGTATGATATGTTTAATAAATTTTTGATACGAGTAAAAAACTCAAAAATAATAAAATATAAAAATAATTTTGATAAAAAAATAAAAAAATTAGGGTTATATTAGTTAGAATATAAAAGAGTTATTAAAATTAAACAAATTTGGTAATAGAAAAAATATAAAAAAATTATGCAAAACTACCAATTTAGTGGTTTAAAAATTTAGATACAATGAGATAGTGAAAAACCATAACCATGTAAAGTTCATCTTTCCGAACAACACATTAAATCAGACCATGCTATTGAAAATCATGATTCAAACAGGGCCTAAGTCTATAACTTCAGTTATTTCATATATTTTGTATATTGCTTCTCCTCTGAACTGTGACTTTGCATTTGTAAATAGATATTTTTAACTGTGTGGCTCACTATTTACCTAGAAAGAGTTTGAGTTACGATTGTTAATCTATTAATCCCCCTAGATAGGTTTTGTACTTGAACTCTTTTTTGTGATGAATTTTCCTTTAAAAAATAGTATATACTTTCAAGTTTCAATCGATAAATTTAAATAACATTGATGGTTTTCTAACACTTACAGTTAGAGGTAAGTAAAAAAATCGTTGGACTTGGTTAATCGAGAAATCGGAATCGAACCGAAAATTAGGTTAACCGAACCGATATTTATGGTTAACGGTTAGTATTTTACAAAAATCGATATTAAAGGACTGATTTTTATTTTTTAGCTTATAAATTGGTTAACCGAACCGAAACCGATAAATGAACACCTCTATATTTTATTAATTATATTTCACTCTTTTTTTTATTATAATTTTTTTATTTCATTATTTTCATATTTAATTATTTATATCCTTTTAATTTTCATTTACTTTAAAATATTTCATTTTTATTTTAGTTTTTTTAAAGTTATTTTAGTTAATTTATTAATTGTTCAATATGTACATATTTAGTATTTCTTATTATTTTCCAATATATCAATTTTTCATTAATTAAAATAAAAATATATTCGAAAAGTTATATATTAACTAAAAATTTCAAATAAAATAAAATTTTTAATATATATGAAAATAATATTTTTGAATATTTTTAGTTTATTTTTGCTGTTTGAACGTCATATTTAATTATTATGTTAGATTATGTTTGTTTTCTAATTTTAAATTTTAAGTATTTTCAACAATTTAATTTTTTTTATAAATGTATTTTATAATTATAGTGGTTAACCGAAAAATATTGGTTAACCGGTCCGAAAATTCGAAACTGATGGACTGGTTAACCGATGGTAATGGACTGCTTAATGGACTGAAATTTCAAAAGATCGATATTAATGGACTGATTTTTTTTGGGGCTCATGGACTGGTTAACCGGTCCATGCTCACCCCTACTTACAGTCAACCAAAAATAAAGAATTTTCACTAGTTTTTTCACAAGGAAAATTTGGAGTGTGAAATTAGTGCATTGGAAGATAAATATGGTAAAGGAAAATTAAGTATATGAGTTTACAAAACTTATTTGGTGTAGTTGAAAGTTCTAATATAATACTCATTTTGTTTCCTATTAAGCATATTCTTTTTAAGAAAAAATTAGGCTTAATACCTAAAAACTTCCCTGTACTTGTATTTAATTTCATTTTTGATACTTATACTTTAATCGCGTTTTAATTCACCACATGTACATCAAAAAACCATAATAAATTACCACCTAATATATTGATGTTATTGATGTAGCGTGGAGAGTGAGTTACACGCAATAAGAGAGCGTGAGTGGAAATAATTGAAAACTCAACGGTAAAAAAAATCCCAAATAAATAATAGTTTATATTGAGCAAATTAAAAAGCTCAAAATCTCCATTCCCTAACTGAGCAATTTTCCATTCTAAAAATCTCCCTCTTTCACTAATTTGTTTTCGTTATTCCTAAAGTATCTGTTAATCGTAGTAATTGTCTGAAATCAAAGGCCAATGTTGAGGAATGGTGGTGCTCTTATATGCAGCTGTGGACTGGTAGCAGAGATGAAGTGTTCTTGGACTTAGACAAATCCAAGAAAACGCTTCTTTGGCTGTCAAAATTTTGGGGTATGTTGGATTTAGGGTTTACATTCGATTGATGATGCAAATTTGAGCTTGCGTGTTTTGTAATCATGGTGAGTAAATATCTGTAATTTTGAACATTGTGAAAATGATTGTTGGTTTTTTCGTTGATGTGATCCTCTGTTGAAGAGAGATGAAGGCAAGTGATAAATGGACTTTTGAGAAGAGTTAATTGTTTGGAACAACAAATGAACGTACATAGGAGGAAGAAGAGAACTAGATTTTCTATAGCCCGATTTCTTCTGAAGTTGTTTGTTTTAATTTTAGTGTTTTTTATTTTGGTATTATTTGGAACTAGTGTATTGATATGAGTAAATTGTAACTCTATTGTGGAATGCTTTGAAAATCTGTAATTCATTTGGGGAGTAGACTGTATTTTGGCAGTGTAGTTGATTTAAACATTTTGGGTTTAAACTCTATTTTGGGAGTTTAGAAGATGTACTTGTAATTATATTGAAATTTGTTGTTGAATGAATTGGAAGTAACATTTAGATGATTTTATGATCTGTAATAGTTGTATATTTTTTGTTAAATTGATATGTAAATTGGAGTTGTGAGAATATACTATATGCAGATATATTCATCAGTTAGTAGACAAAAAATTGAATTTATAGATTAGAAGACAACCTGTTAAAATGAAAACATTATATACCCTATCGAAAACAAAATATCTATAATGAATTAAAAGCATGCCATTTAAACAGATTTCAGCAAGACAATAATTTAAAAAAACAATAGATCAATGAAAATTGCCTTGTTGAATAAAACTGGATATCGATATACTCATAAATATAAACATATTGTTCATTTATACACATTATAATTTCATTTGTACTACACATAATAAGAGTTGTTAATAGCAAAAGTTAATACATTGCATTGCCTATTAATAACTATTGTTGTGTTTTTAATTCCTAAGAAATTTGGTTTTGTAAGGCTGGAATCCCAAGTCAATGTTGTAATCTGTTTCCTTCTAGACAGGCTGAGATGAGGATACTAAGGTCTCCTTGTTTCCTCTTCTCTCTAATAAATTGCCATTATCATCATAAAACAAGCCATATCCATAAACTTTTTTGTTATAAAGACCTATTTATGTTGGCAATGATTTTCCTCTTTCTGAACCTCTTGTTGTAATTGTTGATGTTCCTCTTCCTCTTCCTCTATAAATAATATTTTTTTTGCCTTAATGATGTTCCAGCATTTGAAGGTCCACCCTTTTTTGACTTCGGTTGATCACTGTAATGGGCTTCTGATCGCAATGTGTCATTACCAACAGGAATCCTTACAGCCTCAATACTCTTTCTCTTCCTCCCTCTGTTAATAGTCTTTGCTGGTGCATGTGGTGGAATATCCTGGAAATAAAAGCAATTCAAAACAAATTTAATGCAAACATAAATCTTCTTCCTATATGAGACAAATAATTAATCCATTCACAATACATCAATAAATAATTATATATAAAATAACCTCTGATTGCATCTCATTATGTGGTTGATGTGCATCTGATGTTACATTTGCTGCTCCAGAAACAGTGGACTGGTAGCACATACAAATAATTTATTAATTAGTATTATTGTATTCATAAATTAAACACAATGTTTAAAAAAAATTACCTTTTATTTGCAACCTCTTCTGTTATGTCCAGTTTGGTGACATAAGCTGCAGACCATCACTCTTCCTCTCCTTGATATTTTACCAAATTTTTGTTTGGAAGAATTTGGTGCCCTTTTCCTTATTTTCTTAGGCCTACTAGGCATTCTTTTTGTTGGAGGTGGGACTATGTGTAACACCCTAATACCCTGGGGAGGAATATCGGGGCGCCACAAGCCAAACACACACATAGTTGTACACATGCATACACAAAGGCGGAAACGATATCAATAAATAATTAAAATAACTAGGGCCAAACAAACTACTCTTATATCATACATATAAACTGTACATATTAACAAAACTTTATACATATACATCTTCGGTACATATACCGAACAGTTAATATTTACATATAAACACTATACTTTCTATCTACATAATGATGTTACTCAAAACGTCAAAAACTCTATCTTATACAAAAAGATCTTAAACCAGCTCCTAGTGGCCATGTCCTGCATATGCAAACTCTCTGATACCATCCTGCAAACCTACACGGGAAAAACACCCGTGCTAAGCAATAACGCTTAGTGGGGATAAACAGAAGCAAAAGACTTCGAACGAAGTCACAAATATATCACATGCATATCAATAGTCATGTCATATACCAATACTCATGTACACAATCTTGTAAGCAAATATCGTCATGCTTTAACTCATTCATATGTAGAAAATCGAAATATAGCAAACAATAGCAATGTCATGTCATACTATGTTCATATCTATATACAAGTCCATACTATACCTCTTGTACATTACAAAACATACAGTAGCCTGAGAAACACTACAAAACATAAAGTAGCCTGAACTCTCAACAATGGTGGATACGGGCACATTACAAAATAGAAGACCGAAGTCTCAAAACAGAAGACAGAAGTCTCAAAACATTCTCTTTATCTTATTAAAATGACCAGCTCGGAGGTCGACTGCTTGGCCCAAACAGGGCCGAATTGGGCAGCTGCACTCGGTATCCCTTTATAAGCATGTTTATCTATCTACTACTATGACCGTTCAGGCTCGTACTAGAACTCTACAAAATAAATCATATACATTACATGTACTCTAATGTTCATTCAAAACACTATACACTATTTATGTATTAACTGAGCAAACCATGTGCATGCATATACCCTATGCATATACTCATATGTAGCAATATAATATCAACGAATCGTTGCACTACACACTACTAATTAATCAAATGCACACTCCATTATACATGTTCATAAACTTCATATATTATGATTCCATATACTATATCATATGCACTATAATCACTCAAGCATTATATCATGCTTCAATCATATGTGACCAATATCACATGCCATGTCATGTTCAACAATTAAAAAGCATTTATACATTTAATTCCATTATTAAACTTTTATGCTATAGCATTATTTACATCTAATTTCCATTAATAACCACTCACATACTCATTTCATATGGTTAGAAATGAGTTGGACAAGCTATAGGAACTTGCAATGAAGTTCGGGTGCATTTCGGGAAGAAAAAACACTCAAAATATACAAAGCAGGAGATGGTCACGGTGGAAACCACTTGGTTGTGACCGTGAGGTCCAAAAATATTCAATTCTACCTTGTCTGGTCATTGGTCACGGTGGCAACCAATTGGTTGTGACCGTGACATACCAAAAATAACAAAACAGAAGTGAAAACTCAGGACTGTTTCACTACTCTATTTTGTACAGCCTAAACTAACATCTAAACCTCATTTTTAAGCAAAACTCTCTTCTTAAAAATTGTTCCCTAGGATGTTATTAATCAAATGGAACAAATTTAAGGTCAATTGGAAATCTATAATATTAGATATGATCTAAAAAATCTGACCTGCTCAAATGAACCGACCAAAGTAGAGACAACTCTATTTTAGCCAATTTTTAGGGTCTTAGAAGAAGAATTTGCTCAAGATCATTTCTGAGACGTTTATATAAATAGAAGTCATGGTTCTAATGGCTTAAAAATCACACAATTTAGAGGTCTGAAACTATACTTATGATAAAAACAATTCACAGAGGTCAGATGCAAAATGAACAGAATTTTCCAAAATCAAACTTTATCATCATCACACACTCAAATGATCAAGTCACATACTCATAAACATATATACACACATATATCATAAACATATATACACATATACCACAAAACACCGCAAGCAATCAAAATGAATAGAAATTAAAATCACACACGATCCCGACCTCTACGAAGCTCAATCTCTGTTCTCTAATCGTTTCCGATCTTCTCCTTCCCTTTATCCAATTTCTTGTCCACAGTTTCAATAGAATCATATAGAAAACACTTGAGTTAAACCTCTTTTCACTTTAAATCAAAAATAAAACCCAAAAAAAGAAGACCAATACTAATCAGAAATCAAACCACTTACCTCTTCTCTTACTCTTCAAACTAATCCAAGTAGCTAACTCACTTAAAGAGCAAAGCAAATGAAGAAGAAAAGGAAAAGAAATGGCAAGAAAAGGGTCACGGCAAAGCCAAAGGAAAAAGAGAAAGGAATGAGGGCTAAGGCAAACAAAATGAAAAAGAAAGAAAAAGATAGGAAGGCAGATGGTCAATCCTCATCCAAGTCCACTAAACCCATAAATGCCATTTACCAAATTAAATACATGTATATCTCTTTAACAAATACATGTATTTAGATAAGACAAAACAAATATTCCATGCTAAGTGTCACACTCTCTTATTGCCACTTGTCAAACTTCTACAATACCACATGTCCATAACACATCAACTAATCCAACTCAATTTAGCCAAAACTTCTACGGTCAAATCGGAGTGTTATACTATGATTGTATTTTAAGTTTCTGGCCACATCTTCGGATTCGATATTGGCTGATTGAAATTGTCATATGCTTTCAAGTAAGTGCTTTTCCTATACCAATGACAGATGTGCTCCTCTGTTGTTATATTTAAGTGAAACATGGCAGCAATTGCATGGGAGCATGGAATTCCTTTTAGTTGCCATGATCTGCATGTACATGTCTCCAGTCTCAAGTCAACAGTATGCCCATATTCTCTTTCTACAATCTCAAGACCCATATCTCCCTTCCATGTAAGCCTACACTTGGTTACCCTGTCTTTATTGTCTGCAAAAGTCTTCATTGCTTTAGGTGAAACATCACTGATCCAAGTATATGCAAATTTTCTCATGTCTGCAATCTTCTTCATGATTTTATATCTTATTTCCTCAAGCATTGTGATTATTGACTTATACCTTACAACCATGATCCAATCATTAAATGTTTCACACATGTTGTTGTCCACTATATCAGACTTCACTTCTGTATTGAAATATACCCCGCACCATATTTCCTTGTTATAGCACAAAAGATCCTCACAAATCCCTGCATTAAGTCTACTTAGATCTTGCAAACGATCCTTTAATTGAATCTGGAATGTGGCTTTAACACAGGACCATAACTTCTTTCTTCTCTCTTCACCCCTCCACTTCTTTTTCCAATTGCTCCAGATATGTCTAGCACACATCCTGTGTTCAGCCATTGGCAAGAGTTCTTTAATTGCAGGCACCAATCCCTTCACCCAAATTCAAGACATATGCAAATTAAATTCTAATTATAGCAAAATATACGCATTCATATAAACATATTCATGTTAGCAAATTAAAAAAAAAAATTGAAGTACAAACATAATCAAATGGAGTATGCAACACAACCAAGGCAAATTGAGTATGCAACACAAAGGCATATTCAGTTCAACAATTATTTTTTATACTGTTTAAGAAGTATAACATGTGCTAATTTATCTATATTAACAATGCCTTATTTTATTAATACTATGACTAGAGGTAATTTAGATATTAACACATTTACATATAATAAGCATCTCACATCATTGAACTTTTCATTATTGTCTTTGTACTTGTTTATATGAATCACTACATTCTATAATTTAAGTTATATGCAAGTAGTTGTTAATACATAAAAGCACTAAAGAATGAAGAAAGGCCCTTTATTATAATTTAAATAGAAGCTTTATACATTAAAAGAATCTATAGTATACATGGGCTCTGGGGCATATAACTAACATAATATAGCCCTATATAGGGAGAAAACAAACCCCCGAACTAAGCATGTAGTTTAATGGGAATTTCTTATTACAAATGACCTTTTACAGAGTCTTTTATACTAAGATTAAAAAATGCATACACACAAGTATTTAAAATAAGGAGACGCTCGAACTTGATATCATAATTCATTTGAATATTTAAATTTTAATAATTACTTATTGAGCACATATACTGGTCAATTTTGTAAATGATAAACACATATTAATATTATTTTTGAAAAATTGGAGTACATGACACTTAATTGAACTAATGTAATAATTGAACTATTGTAATGAAGACCTATGTTCTACATGCACAATGAAATTAGTGAAAATGAAAATGGAATGAGTTGATTTTCTTATTGATTTTGATGAATTTTTTTGTAGATTTTTATATTGTGTGATGCAAATTAGCATACATGAGTATCACATATTTTAATTTTTCAAATTCAAAGCGAATTTGTATTTGTTATTTGTAAATTTGATAACTACAAGTGTTTAATAGGTCACTGTTAACTTTTAGGTGTTTAAATAAACTATTGAGTAAAATTCAAGTGCTTGTGTATGTATTAAGCCTATATATATATATATATATATATATATATATAAGCATAATGTATAGTTATCATGTATAAGATGCAATAATTCATAATCACTGTTAATATAACACTTCAGAGAGCCTAAAACTCACCTTAATCGAATCACTAGATGTGGATAACAAGAATACTTTAAATTTAAATGGGTATATGATAATATGTAAATACGTGGAACTTATAAATTTATAAATGGATTAAAGTGTAATAAATGATAAAAAAAAAATATAGTGGTTTTAAAATGAAAAATCACATTACTGAATGGATAAAAATGTAAAATTGCATGTGAAAAGAAGCGTTCAAAGCCACCTAAACCAGGGGCGTATAAATAACTAAACAAATAACTAGATCTTACCCCACGGGCTGACCAAGTGACGGTTCGGCTGTCCAATCAAATTAGTGTTTTATGGCCGAAGCAATGACCATTTTCTTATTGAACCGGTCAGGCCGATCCGGTCTTTTTTTGGATTAATTATTTTTCGGCTCTCACCCCTAACCTAACCCAATATTCTTCGTCTAGTTCCAAATGGGAAAAATTGTAAATAAACATTCATCTTTTTTCAATGATAATTAATTTGAAGTCAAAATTAATTTCTGCGTTGAATTTGAATGTAACTAATTTTGATTTAAAGTAATTTTTTATTTTTATTTTTTCACTTATTGAAATATTTTTAGATGAAATCGAATAAAATGATTATTAATTGAACCAAAAATTAATTGTGAGGTAAACATGTATCACTGAAAAATTTAAATGTTTTAAATTGGAGTATACTGAATTCTAGGGGTGAGCAAAAAAACCGATGGACTTGGTTAACCGAAAAAAAAATCCGAAACCGAACCGATGGACTGGTTAACCGATTGTAATGGACTGGTTAATGGTTAGTGTTTTGAAAAAACCGATATTAATGGACTGGTTAATGGTTTTTGACTCATGTGACTGGTTAACCGAACCGAAACCGAATTTTTAATTAATTTATTAATTTTTAATAATTTATAACAATTTATATAACAATTTATCCTAATTAAAGGTGATTATGTACTTTTTTTCATTATACTAATTATTTTTAAGTTTTTAAGTTTTTTTAATTGACTATTTGTAAATATAACAATTTATCTAATTAAAAGTGATTATGGCCCAGTTAATATATTTACTTATTAAATATTAATTTTTAAAAACAAATTTGCTTATATCCACCAAATATTTTTATTTTATCAACAATAATGTTATATTATAGTGAAAAAATTTTAATTTTTAAGTATCTTGAATATTTTAATTTTATTTATGAATATATTTATAATTATAGTGGTTAACCGAAAAATATTGGGTAACCGATCCGAAAATTCGAAACCAATGGACTGGTTAACCGATGGCAATGGACTGGTTAATGGACTGAAATTTCGAAAAACCGATATTAATAGACTGGTTAATGGACTGATCCAAGTATATGCAAATTTTCTCATGTCTGCAATCTTCTTCATGATTTTATATCTTATTTCCTCAAGCATTGTGATTATTGACTTATGCCTTACAACCATGATCCAATCATTAAATGTTTCACACATGTTGTTGTCCACTATATCAGACTTCACTTCTGTATTGAAATATACCCCGCACCATATTTCCTTGTTATAGCACAAAAGATCCTCACAAATCCCTGCATTAAGTCTACTTAGATCTTGCAAACGATCCTTTAATTGAATCTGGAATGTGGTTTTAACACAGGACCATAACTTCTTTCTTCTCTCTTCACCCCTCCACTTCTTTTTCCAATTGCTCCAGATATGTCTAGCACACATCCTGTGTTCAGCCATTGGCAAGAGTTCTTTAATTGCAGGCACCAATCCCTTCACCCAAATTCAAGACATATGCAAATTAAATTCTAATTATAGCAAAATATACGCATTCATATAAACATATTCATGTTAGCAAATTAAAAAAAAAATTGAAGTACAAACATAATCAAATGGAGTATGCAACACAACCAAGGCAAATTGAGTATGCAACACAAAGGCATATTCAGTTCAACAATTATTTTTTATACTGTTTAAGAAGTATAACATGTGCTAATTTATCTATATTAACAATGCCTTATTTTATTAATACTATGACTAGAGGTAATTTAGATATTAACACATTTACATATAATAAGCATCTCACATCATTGAACTTTTCATTATTGTCTTTGTACTTGTTTATATGAATCACTACATTCTATAATTTAAGTTATATGCAAGTAGTTGTTAATACATAAAAGCACTAAAGAATGAAGAAAGGCCCTTTATTATAATTTAAATAGAAGCTTTATACATTAAAAGAATCTATAGTATACATGGGCTCTGGGGCATATAACTAACATAATATAGCCCTATATAGGGAGAAAACAAACCCCCGAACTAAGCATGTAGTTTAATGGGAATTTCTTATTACAAATGACCTTTTACAGAGTCTTTTATACTAAGATTAAAAAATGCATACACACAAGTATTTAAAATAAGGAGACGCTCGAACTTGATATCATAATTCATTTGAATATTTAAATTTTAATAATTACTTATTGAGCACATATACTGGTCAATTTTGTAAATGATAAACACATATTAATATTATTTTTGAAAAATTGGAGTACATGACACTTAATTGAACTAATGTAATAATTGAACTATTGTAATGAAGACCTATGTTCTACATGCACAATGAAATTAGTGAAAATGAAAATGGAATGAGTTGATTTTCTTATTGATTTTGATGAATTTTTTTGTAGATTTTTATATTGTGTGATGCAAATTAGCATACATGAGTATCACATATTTTAATTTTTCAAATTCAAAGCGAATTTGTATTTGTTATTTGTAAATTTGATAACTACAAGTGTTTAATAGGCCACTGTTAACTTTTAGGTGTTTAAATAAACTATTGAGTAAAATTCAAGTGCTTGTGTATGTATTAAGCCTATATATATATATATATATATATATATATATATATAAGCATAATGTATAGTTATCATGTATAAGATGCAATAATTCATAATCACTGTTAATATAACACTTCAGAGAGCCTAAAACTCACCTTAATCGAATCACTAGATGTGGATAACAAGAATACTTTAAATTTAAATGGGTATATGATAATATGTAAATACGTGGAACTTATAAATTTATAAATGGATTAAAGTGTAATAAATGATAAAAAAAAAATATAGTGGTTTTAAAATGAAAAATCACATTACTGAATGGATAAAAATGTAAAATTGCATGTGAAAAGAAGCGTTCAAAGCCACCTAAACCAGGGGCGTATAAATAACTAAACAAATAACTAGATCTTACCCCACGGGCTGACCAAGTGACGGTTCGGCTGTCCAATCAAATTAGTGTTTTATGGCCGAAGCAATGACCATTTTCTTATTGAACCGGTCAGGCCGATCCGGTCTTTTTTTGGATTAATTATTTTTCGGCTCTCACCCCTAACCTAACCCAATATTCTTCGTCTAGTTCCAAATGGGAAAAATTGTAAATAAACATTCATCTTTTTTCAATGATAATTAATTTGAAGTCAAAATTAATTTCTGCGTTGAATTTGAATGTAACTAATTTTGATTTAAAGTAATTTTTTATTTTTATTTTTTCACTTATTGAAATATTTTTAGATGAAATCGAATAAAATGATTATTAATTGAACCAAAAATTAATTGTGAGGTAAACATGTATCACTGAAAAATTTAAATGTTTTAAATTGGAGTATACTGAATTCTAGGGGTGAGCAAAAAAACCGATGGACTTGGTTAACCGAAAAAAAAATCCGAAACCGAACCGATGGACTGGTTAACCGATTGTAATGGACTGGTTAATGGTTAGTGTTTTGAAAAAACCGATATTAATGGACTGGTTAATGGTTTTTGACTCATGTGACTGGTTAACCGAACCGAAACCGAATTTTTAATTAATTTATTAATTTTTAATAATTTATAACAATTTATATAACAATTTATCCTAATTAAAGGTGATTATGTACTTTTTTTCATTATACTAATTATTTTTAAGTTTTTAAGTTTTTTTAATTGACTATTTGTAAATATAACAATTTATCTAATTAAAAGTGATTATGGCCCAGTTAATATATTTACTTATTAAATATTAATTTTTAAAAACAAATTTGCTTATATCCACCAAATATTTTTATTTTATCAACAATAATGTTATATTATAGTGAAAAAATTTTAATTTTTAAGTATCTTGAATATTTTAATTTTATTTATGAATATATTTATAATTATAGTGGTTAACCGAAAAATATTGGGTAACCGATCCGAAAATTCGAAACCAATGGACTGGTTAACCGATGGCAATGGACTGGTTAATGGACTGAAATTTCGAAAAACCGATATTAATAGACTGGTTAATGGACTGGGGCTCATGGACCGGTTAACCGACCATGTTCACCCCTACTGAATTCTAAATCCAATTGTACATAATTGTCATTTAAAGACTTGGAAAATTCAGGGAAATAGGACAGCAACAGCGTTTTGACTTGACTATGGAAAATTGGAAATTGACTTAGTCTACTTTCATTTTCTACCAGTCTTTGCCGTCCATTCCTAAACCATACTTTTTGCTTAACACTTTGATTACCTCTACAAAAAAAAAATACAAATATCTGCCTCAAAAACAACTAAAAACTCGAAATATGCATTTATATTTGAAATATAAATTACTTTACCACGTCTTGAAATTTATTAATTTATATTCCAGTCATATTTTTCTGGAAAAAAATATTGAAATTATTCTTAACATTTGTAAAAATATATCCTTTACTTCTTTCTTTGTATTAATTTCTCAAATTTAATATTCAAAATTTATTAATTCAACTAATTTAAATTTTTATTTCGTAAATTTTATTAAAGGGATAAAGTATTTTTTAAGATATTTAAATATATTATATACTCAGAATTTAAATTTAAAATATTTAATTAAAAGAGAAGAAATTCATGTCAATTTTTTCTTGCTTTTCGGTGATTTTAATTCACTTTTTAATATTAACGAAAGATCTTTTTTTAATTAAATAAAATTTTCCTTGTATAGTTTAATCAGATATAACAAAAATAAATGTTTAGGTTTATACTGAAATCCTACGTAAACAACACGCTGGTGGACCTCAAAATAATGTTTTTCTTAAATAACGATAATTATTAATTCATAAAAATAAATAAAACAACCTCCTCAATTTTCTTATCTGATAAAATTAAGCATTGACTTTGGAAGTTGATCGGAAACTCCAATGCTAGTTTGAAAATTCCAAGAAAATTAAATTCCAATCTTCTTATTACTAGCCTATAAGCATACACCCATAATCCAATTTTTTTCTTCAACCTCTCACAAATACAAACCCAAATCAAGAATTGGCCATGGATAGAGAGCAAGAAGAGATGCAGTTTCTTGGAGTTCTTGACATCTACAAAGAATCCTACAAGATCATCTTTACATGGAGAAAAATCTTCTGCAAAATAACTCTTGCTCTAATTCTTCCTCTCTCTTTCATCTTCTTAGCTCACATACAGATCTCAGATCTCATTTTTTCAAACATAATTCACGATGAAATCCAATTAGATCACACGAGAGCTGGCTCCCCAAGAAACAAGAAATTAAATGATCTACTTTCCTCAGAATGGGCATATTTCTGGCTTTTCAAAGCAGCATACTTCACTTTCTTTCTCATTTTCTCTCTGTTATCAACTGCTGCCGTTGTTTACACCATAGCCTCCATTTACACAGGCAGAGAAGTAAGTTTCAACAAAGTTATGAGCGTTGTCCCCAAAGTTTGGAAGAGATTAATGGTCACTTTTCTGTGCATATTTGCTTCTTTTTTTGCCTATAACGTAGTAGCTGTGATTCTGTTTATTGGATTGGCAGTCATGGTTTCAGACACAAGTGCTGCAGTTGTGTGTTTGTTCGGCTTCTTGATTTTGTACTTTGTGGGTCTTTTTTATTTAAGTATAATTTGGCAATTGGCAAGTGTTGTGTCAGTTCTTGAAGATGCTTGTGGGACTAAGGCCATGGTTAAGAGCAGAGGTCTGATTAGAGGGAAGATGTGGATTGCTGGGTTCATATTTTTCAAGCTCAATGTTTCTCTTTTGATAATACAATTTGCTTTTGAGAGGCTCGTTGTTCATGGAAATTCATTAGGGATGGTGAATAGGGTGAGTTATGGGATTATTTGTTTCTTGTTGCTCTTTAAGTTTTTCTTGTTTGGACTTGTGGTTCAAACTGTGATTTACTTTGTCTGTAAATCATATCACCATGAGAATATTGACAAATCTGCCCTTTCTGATCATCTTGAAGTCTATCTGGGAGAATATGTTCCTCTGAAGGCTAAAGATGTCCAGCTCGAACAATATGAAGTATGAGTTGTTATAAAATTACATAGCAGAACAATAATTGTTTTGGATTCAATACAATACAATTTCTGTAATACTTGAATTTCATGAGTATGTAGTCAACTTTTATTCTTGTTTAATGGCTTTAATTTTCGTTTTGAGCTTCACGATTAACTTTAACATCATTTTTTGTTGTTTCATCAAAATTTGATAATCATCCAAATGCAAATATCTTTAAGCGCAGCCAGAAATATAGTACAGTGAAATAAAAAATTAGAACTTATAAAAATTTCATTCATATAAAAAATAAAAATAAGTGCGAAATTTACCTTCAAAATATTAAAATCGGTACAAATTAATTTATTATTAAAATTTATTTTATTTTTTAATTTTTTAAAATATTAAAAATTATACATATTAACTTTTTAGAGGTCAAATATGAATATTTTTATTGATAACTAAAATGAGAAAACATTCCATATTTATCTTAAATTATTGAAATAGTTCATTTTTGCTCCTAAAAGTATTGAACAATAACAAATATATAGAATTTTTAATATTTTGAAGGGCTTTATTTAAGAAAAAAATAAACTTTAGAGAAAATTTTGCATTATTTTCAATAATATAAAGATAAATTTGATTTTTATCACTAAAAAGTAAGAAATTTATTTAAATTTTTTTAATGGGATCAATTTTTCAAAAAAATCAAAATTATAGAATGCTTTTTAATTTTTTTCAGTTGATTGGAATAATTTTTTAAAAATTATTGAAATTATAAAGGCTCTTTTAATTTTAATTTTATTTTTATTTTATTCATATATATATATATATATATATATATATATATTTTAATTGAGTAAGTCAATTTACCCACCCAACATGGGCAGGTACGCGCTTTACTGTAAAACAAAAAGAATTGTAACCATAGAAAATATAAGACGGCTAGCCGGCCAGGTCGCCACCAATTCCTAAAAATTCCTCTAGAAGGAAACAATGTCAATGACCATTAATTAATTAATTTTTAATTATTAAATTACAACTACTGGTTTGAAACTTAATTGAAAGAAATTAAAATATATTCTTCCGTAACCGTAACTACTGGTTTTTCCGGTTGTAATTGTTAGGATTTTAGATTATTGTAGCAACTAATTATTAATTTCAAATATAACGTACGGCATAACATTTTATCATAAACTATTAGTATATTTTTATATTGTTTCCAACATTACTAAAATAAAATTAAGATATTAAACAAAAACATTATATTTTGATTTTGTATCAATTTATTTTCTTGAAATTTAGAGCCCAACTAATATCCTTAGCTATGTTCTGTGCATCAATGGAAATTCCCAGCAATCCTCTTCTTGCAAACCCTGCACAATAAAGACCATTTTCTCCTTTCCAGTGGTTAGGAAATTCTTTTTCTGGCATTCCATTTTCATCAAAAAGGCCTTTGTCATCCTGCAATTTTTTATTTCATTTAATATATATCTGCTTGCATAAATAAACTTATGCATAAAATGAATATTTTTTAATTAACAAGTGAATAATAAATATAATACCTTAAGCCAGTTTGTGACAGTGCTTTTGTAGCCAGTCGCAAAGACTATAGCATCAAACTCATCAATCTTCCCATTTTCGAATTGGATTTTGTTTTCGTCGATGCTTGTTATACATGGAAATACCTACACACGTCAGTATCAATTTTCTTAATTAGATTAAATACTTATCTTATACGTGACTAAAATTATCATGAGATGTGGAACTTGTATATTGGTGCATAAGAACAAGAATAAGAATACCTTGATTTCTCCTGTTTTGACCCTGTCAACGGCCCCAACATCAATAGTAGGAGAACGTCCAGTTTTTGCCTTGAGATAAAATGGGCCTTCGGTGGGCCTTGGAAGCCCATAATGCCTTAAATTTCCATACTTCAATTTACTTAACATCACTGAAATAGCGTCCACTATTTTACAGGGTAGGAAATTTAACAAGTACATTCCTAGATACACCATCTCTTTGCTCAGAATATGCACCTGCAGTTTCATTATATATTACACCAAACATATCAAATCTATTATTCATGTTACGATATGCCAATTCGGGAACATTTTTATTTTTATTTTTATTTTTATATACATATATATATATAAGAAAAATTAATACCGGACTACGAGCAACAATGGAAGTGTTAACCCCCCAGTTGGACAAATCATAAGCAATCTCCAGGCCAGAATTTCCACAACCGACAACTAAAACATTCTTACCTTCAAATTGTCTTCCGTTAATATATTTATTAGAATGAATAAACTCTCCTTCAAAACTATCTAACCCTGAGATTTGAGGGATTAATCCTTCACCATTTTCACCACTAGCAACCACTAAAAACTTACTAACATAAACTTCCTCAACCTCTAACTCCATATTTCTAACCCTAATAACCCACCTCCCTTCCTCCTTGTCATAACAACCACACACAACACACCTATTGTACCTAGGATTCACTTTGAATTTTGAGACGTAACTGTCCAAATACCTAATGAAGTCAGCTCTCGGGATAAATGTCGGGAAATTCACAGGAAATGGCATGTGAGGAAGTTCACAGTATGGCTTTGCAAGGTGTAGTTTAAGGCGATCGTATGATCTTTTTTTCCATAAAGAAGCACAACAATCTTCTTTTTCTAATACAATATTAGGGATAGATAACAGATTTAGACATGCAGAGGTTGCTAAACCTGCTGGTCCTGCCCCTACTATCACTACAGTACTCACTTTCTCCATTAATACCCTAACCCAAACCCTACTTATGTAACTAATATTTGGTGAATGCAACTGCGCAACTTTCTTCTCTTTATAATGAAGGTCTAGTCCAGAGTCTTTTAATTATTTTTTCCTTTCATTTTTTTTTTAAAAAGTATTCAGTTTAACAAGGGATTTTCCTATATAATTTAATTGTACAGTTGTCTTCTTAATACGCCATTTTACAACCGTGTAGATTTGGAAATTTATTTCTTGCCTTATTTAGGTGTTCTGCCTAGATTTTATAATCAATTCTGGCCTCTTTTAGGATTTAAATTTTGTCTTTCATTTTTTATTTGAATTTTTTTTATAAACTAGACTACCGATAAAATGTCGTATATGAATTATGAAAATTTACGTGGCATTTTATTATTAGTTTAATTTAATATAGCAAAACTTGTCACTCAATAAACTTTACAAGAAATTGGAGACTGCCTGTTTACAATAATTTTGAAAAGGGAAAACTTAGCCTTTTATTTGGTGCAATCAAGAAATTAATTATTCAAATATTTGTTATATAAAATTCTCTAACTTGGTGATCGACTTCATAATATTTTTCAAATTTCTAATAGATATTTGAACCCAACTGTCGTTTATCTGAACTTTATGTTATATATAAAAACTATTCCGTAATATTATAATATTTCAATAATACAAATAAAAAAATTAATATAACATTGAAAAGGAAGAATGCTGCAATTTTGGTATATCATTAATTTAAAAGTCAAGTATATGGAAAGTAACTGAGGAAAAAAGTAATTATATGGAAAGTAAATGAGAAAATATAGCAGTATACACAGGCATACTGCAGGAGTTGGAAGAGGTACAGCTAATTAATCTGAATATAAGAAGTTCAAATGAATTTTTAAAAATATGTATATATATATATATTTTTTTTTTTTTTAATAACACAACGGAAATTTCCATATCAAGCCATATTTCAGGGCCACAGAAATGTGATTTTGTGGTTGGGCAAGCAAATTAATATAATAAAATATATTTGGAAATGATAGATTGCTATATTTTCAATTCCATATTTTCTCAAAATTGACATTGCCATGCTTCCATTTCCATATCTGTCATTTGCAAATTAAATATATTCCCAAAAATTGTTCGAATTCTCTAGATATTTTTATAAACTTAATAACTAGTTAAACACATTTGGTAATCATCATGATAAGTCGTAACTGTCAGGGCTTGACAATATATATATATATATATATATATATATATATATATATATATATATATATATATATATATATATATATATGTGTGTGTAAAAGAAAGAAAGAGCCGAAACTCAAATTTGAAAATCTTCTAAAATATGGAAACCAACATTTATTACTGTATGTTCTTTTATATATATATATATAATTTCAAAATATTCACAATATTAACTTTCAAAAAATTTTAAGAATACTGTTTAAAACTTATTAAAATATTATACATCTGTAATATATTTAATTCCGGTGTGCATCTATTGATTGAAATTATATAAAAATAAATAAATTAAATTCTTCATGATATTTTTTTTTTAAAAAAAATAGAATATAGTTTTTAACTTGATTGAATAAACCTTTGTATTATATTTGTGGTTGTCCCTCACTCTATTTGATATAAAAAGCTAAATCTGATTGAATAAATTGAAAATTCAATATCATACTATATAATAAAAATATGGATGTGGAGAAACTTTTTTAAATTAAAATGTCCATTTTTTATTTAAAAATATTTTTTAAAAATATAATTACAAAATAGAAAATTGCAAAACAGAATATTTTGAAATAAGATATGTTTTTTTGATATAAAATAAGATACAATTAATGAGACTGAAATAAGAAGAGTATAAATAGTGGTATTATTATTTGAAAACCATTCAGAAATATTTGATTTGAGATATTATTATAATAAGAAATTATGCATAGAAAATCAAGAAATGGGATTCAAAAAATTATAAACTTCTAATGTAACATTAATACATCTTTTGAAATTTTTATCACACGCTTCAAAAGGGTCATGTGTAAGTGCACATAAAATTGATCTTGTAAAATAACTAACATAAATTAAAATACTTGGTCCAGTGGAACAAAATATAGATGGTAAATGGGGTTGGATTGGAGGAATTTAGATTGGATAATAAAGGGCAGATCATAAATGAACAATTATTTATGAGTCAAAATTCAAACGGGTTAGGCGGATTTGGGTCAACCCATGAATTTGCCATATGCTGGCCCAAATGAATTGTATGTTGGCCCAGATAATTAAGTTGTATGGTGGCCTAGAAGGATTGCACGGTGGCCAAATGGGCGCATGGCGATCCAAATGGATCACAAGATAGCCTTAGTAGACGAAACTTTGAGTTAATCTATTTAGCACATTTTTTTCATGAAAATTTATCCTTGACACAATTACGACATACTACATGAGATGGGCTGAGTTTAAGCCGAATTGAGATTAATCAGGTTTGGGCTGGGCCAGACCTAAATGAAATTTGAAATTTTTTTTCTACTGCATACATAAAATTTAGACCTATTTCGAACTGGACCACGCTCGAGATATGTCTATAGTTGAAATTTTGACAATTTTTTTTCAATTGATTAGACATTGCTTATCACAATATTGCAATCCCAACCTCTTGTAGCAACAATTGCATCTCTCGCAATACCCTGTGCTTGAGCTTCATTCACGTTCTTGGGAATATTAATGACACTTGAATTGTTTATCTCTAAGATGACTAAAGGCAAATTTACCTTAGCCCTGTTTAATCCATCAAATGCACCCCAAAGCTAAGCCTCTTTCAACGAAACATTTCGCCATGGCAAACAACGGGATCACTTTTATGGAAACCTATTGTACCACCAGAGGCTGCTCTAGGGTTATCACCTCGTGTGACAGCTTCATCGGAGTTTATCTTGTACCATTTGGAAGAGGCTCCCATTTCACCAAAATAGTTTGTGGGTTTCTTCATGGATTCTTCCAAAATCATTAACAGGCAATGAGTATCATATGGCAATTTAAACAACATCATCAAGTTACATGATGTTAAAAATAAATAAAATCTTCTAAACTATGTGCAAATGCACAAGAGTCACCCTTTGAGCAACTCACACTGACTTCCCACTGTCGACAAGGCTTTTTCTTAGCGGGACTTCTATACCCACTTGTTTTATCACCAAACACTTCACCATTTTCAATTACAATATGAGATAGACGCTCATAAATTCTGGTAGATTCAAATTCTAAAATTGATTGCAGCCCTCTCAGCTCGAAAGGTGCATACCTTATGGGATGAGTGGCACTATACTCACACGTGCTTTCCAGTTTGCAAGAACCTTGTAGTATCATTTTTGGGCAGATTTCTACGTTTTGTTTTTTGTTTTTTGTTTTTTTACTCGAACCCTTTTCATTTTTTTCTTTATCCATCTTATCAATATTTGGAAAAGATCGAACTAAAATGATCCAAGGAACATATAGGGCAGTCTTAAAATTCTTTCAAAAAATCAGAGATATCTGTAAAAGAAATAAAGATCGTGCAAAGAACAAGAGGCAACATTCAAGTAATCCAAATAAAGAGAATCAAATTAAAGAAATTTTTATTATTGACGCATTTTGACAGGTTTTAACTTGTTTTGACTGCTTTTGATGCGTTTTGACCAACACAAGTGTGAAAATACCTTCCATGGCTACATAAAATCTTTTCTAATTCAACTAGAATTGATCTTCTCTATATAATAAGGGGATCTCCAAGGGATTTTTTCAAAGAGATCATTATCTTTCTAACGGGCAACTATTTTATTGCTCTACAATGTTCTACTCTATTTAATAAATGGGTTAATAAAAGATTTTCTACAAAAATTAATATTTTAATTGTTCACTAAATACCTTGACTAAATGTTTGGTAGATTCTATTGGTTCGTGGGATTAAAAAATTTTCACTGCAAAAAATAGTGAAAAACTCCCGAAATAAATCCCGATTTTTGTGTGATTTATGTTGATTTTAATTGCTTATCTTGATTTTTGTGTGATTTTAGTTATGATCCAATTGAAATGTGGTCGACTTGATTTGTTTTTGTGCGTGCTCATTCGTGTATGTTAGTCAGGTCTATGACAATGTGTCGTCAGTGAAAGAATCCCGAGATTTCGGCAGGAGCTCTCGAAAATATCTTGATTTAGAATTCCAGATTAACTTTTAGTTTATAGCTCTTGGTTTTGACAGTGCTGCAAAATTTTCTTTCCTGTATAAGTGAGTTGCTGAGTCATAGCTAGTGAAAGAGGGGAAGACATCAATTTAATTAACAATTCCCAGAAAAAACAGTACATGTTAATGACAAATTGTAACATATACCCACATGAATGAAAATAAAACTTATCAAAAGCTATATTTTGATCCATAGTGGCAAAAGGAAAAAAAAAAAAAAGCGTTCAAAAATTCAGAAGAATGCAGAGAAAGGACATATATTGTGAATAAGCATAACATGAAGCGTTAAAATTAGATGAATAAGCATAACATGAAGCGTTAAAATTAGATTCTCCGTGCAGGTGAAAGATAGAAGCCGCACATTATCAACGAAGGAAATATTGAAGCTGTCAACACTGAACGATTGAAAAAAATTGATTTGTTGCAGAGAGAAAGGAGGGATTAGGGATTCATTCTGTTCATGGCAAATTCTGATTCATATATATACATAGCTAGACCAAGACAGTGTGATTTATGTGTACTTTGATTGTCCAAAATATCCAATATAAATATAAATACCAAATAATTGAAATTTCGGGAATTTTAATGAATTTTTTATGAATAAAATAAAAATTTTAATTTATATTTGATGAATTTTTAAAAATATTTGTAATTTTATCTTAAATTTTTGTTATAAATGTTGAATGACTTGAAAAAATTATCCTATGATTAATATTTGGTGATGAATGTGTCTTTTAAAATATTTTTTATTTTTTTATGTAGTGATATTTTCATGACATTTATATAAAACTTTAAATATATTATTATTTATAAAGAAAAATAAAACCCATGTATCCTTTGCCTCTACGGTTTTTTATCCCGTCCAGTTTTAATGACATTAATGATAATATATTATTGATTTGATTTATGAAATTTATACTATTTCCAAATATTTAATCACAATTTTTCTCTAACACTGGAAAATTAATAATAAGAAAAATAAGTGTTATGAGGGAGATGTGGAGACCATGGCACCCTTGGGGCGGTTAGAGGATCATATCCTCGCGATTGCATACCCAGAGCTGTTAAAATTCTAGGCTTTCGCCAATTCAATACAGTTATGTTTTGGCCAATTCAATACAGGCGTGCCTTATCTTTCTTCTCTTAGAGAGCTTGAAGTAGTAGAAGGATGCCGAGAAGACAACGGCGGCAAGGAGAATCCCATTAAAACATAAATTTTTCATAACACATTAAAAAATGAAGCTATTCAAGAATATTGCGTACAAAATATTGATTCAGAGCAAGTTCTTCTAATTTTTGAACCGCCCTGTTCCTGTTTGTACTTAGAAACCAGAATCTTACAACACCTTGCGGCACAAAAGACATAGTTCTTTCAATTATATTCTTTACCATTGCTGAGCACTTGATTTTCCACAAAACTGCATCAAATCAATATATAATAGTAGATATGTTAGTACATGAATTTAATGAAACAAATTTGGTGAGCCCCATTGCTTCACGCTCCAACTGAGAGCAACGCCCTTTTATTGTTTTTGACGATAAAAGCTGAACTCCCAGTCTTTCTCTCTTTGCGAACAGCAGCTGCAACTGAATGGGCCTGGTTGGGATAACATAGCACTTTTAAAAGCTGGTTTGTAAAAATGGTGGACATATCACTTATTTTGAGAGTTTTTTCCTCTTTTTATTTCTATTTTCCATCTCAATTTCAGGTCAGTTTTTGTTATGGGAGAACCTGAGTTTTTTTTTTTTAATTCTTATAATTGTATCTGCACATTATCCATAATCCTTGGTTTGCTTTTGCCCAATTTGCAATATAAAGGTTATATTGCAAATCATGCCGAAATACAAGCTATATTTTATGTGGCCTATGCTTTGCCCTCTGTGAGTAAAATTCAAAATGACATTTTTCCTTAAAAAAAATTACAAGCAAAATATGACCAATTTCAAATATAGACATTTGATCATTGCCCCCAACATATGCAAGTATATTAATTACACATTTGACAAGTTTTGATAGTTATTGTCCGTTCTCTTGCATCTCTGCCAACAAAATCTTGATCATTGTTTTTGTAGATACAAGATTACTGAAGAATATTAGGCTGCTTTGCTGTGCACATCCTTGATACTTATTGATATCCGAACTCTCTACTCCGAGGATCGGCTAGATTTCTTTCAGCCGAGCACTTCCGCCGAGCTCTTAGCTTGTGAGGCTTTATAGCAGGGCTCACCCGGACATAAGTCATGATAACAGTCCGGCACCCGATAACAGTTCGGTCACCAATCATGGTAGGCAATAATTAACGAATATTTCCAGCAATGATGCAGATCTTGACCTCCTAAGGATGGAAAGTACCAAGAATCTCTCAGCAAATCTGCCTAAATGGGAAATCAAGCATCAATCAAGGGATGAAGGTGATTTTCTCCTATTCAAGAGATTATCTCCTATTTCATACAGCTCTATATAAATGAAACAACCAGGTACATTGCTCTCCCTAATTTTTGATAAGAGAAAAGAAAGCTTTGACTTTGCGGAAAAACTGACTTGATCGTCGGAGTCTCCCCTGTCGGAACACCCGACGGTTTTGTGATTCTTTTCAGGTAACTCAAGCAAAGGACAATTGGAAAACTTTTACTTTGTTATCATTTGGTGCGGTGAGCGTGGAACATTCCACAGATTTCAGTCGATTCACAGATCGCAGCTGGGAATGGATCTCTTTCCTGATTTATCCGTTTCTGCTGCCCCAACCCTTAACCAACCCAGCAACGTAGCCCAACCTTTAGCCAATTCTCTAGGCCAACTCATTCAAAGCCTTCAACCAGCTCAGCCAGAGCAAATCTCCCCACTCCCAGCACGACAGTTATTTCCCCCTACACAGACTCAAACGCCAGCAACGCCACTAGCGCCCATGGCTATCCCAGCAATCCCGGGTTTGACCCCCCAAACTGCCCAAACCTTGCTTACCGCCTTGTCAGCTATGGCGGCCCAAACACCCCCTACTATAACACATATACAGCCTTCGGCCCAAATACCCCCTCCTCTAACACATATACAGCCTCCGGCCCAAACACCACCTCCGTTACAGCCAAGCACTTTGGCAGCTGGTACCACGGTCACATTGACAGCAGAACAGTTTGAGAAACTATTTGAAGAGCGAATGCAGAAATATCAAAACCGAAGTACTTTACAGTACCAAGGTAGTTTCCGATCTCCTCTATCCCGAGACATCCTGGCCACCCCGTTTCCCCAAATACGATTACCACATCTGCCGAAATATAGCGGTAGCACGGACCCCCGAGCTCATCTGGACGAGTTCCACCACACTATGTTGGTACATACAACGGAAGAGGCGGCTCTATGCAAAATCTTTCCTCAAACACTCACTGACTCGGCTCAGATATGGTTCCGCAACCTCCCAGAAAATTCGATCTACAGTTTCGAACAGTTCAGTGACATGTTCATCGCCAAATTTGTAGCAGCCATCCGGCCAGCTAAAGTGTCTGCCGACCTTACCATGGTATACCAGGAGAAAGGGGAGACACTCAGAGCTTATGTGGAGAAATTTAATGCTGTGGCCATGGATATTCAGAATCTTAATTTGGAGGTAGCCATCAATGCCCTTATTCGAAATACGAGATGCCAAGATTTTAGTGATTCCCTCAGCAAGAAGCCACCGGGTGACTTTACCGAGCTCATGTCTCGGGCACACAAATACATACGTATGGATGAAGCTCGCAGGCTCAGGTATAGTTCGCAGAACAGAGACTCGGACAGAGGGTTTCGTACCGGGCGAGACAGAAATAATAGTAGTAGAGATGAAGTTAGAGGAAGGGGGGCTGCCCATTCCAACAGAGCCTATTTAGTCTCAAAACCGAACACAAAGAACAAGCAAGAAGACCGGTTTACGCCGTTAACAGCCCCGAGGTCCCAAATTCTGGTTTGGCTAAAGGAAAATGAGCGGGTCAACTGGCCACGACCGATGATGGATGACCCTAGCAGGGATCAGAGCCAGTACTGCTCTTTTCACAGGGATAAGGGCCATCAGACGAATGATTGCCGACAATTGAAGCGTGAAATTGAGTATTTGATCCGGCAGGGCAAGCTCGGGCAGTTTGTGAAGAGTGCTGATAGGGGAAAACGAGATAGATCTCCTTCACCGAGAAGACAAGATAACCGAGCTAGTTCGAGCAAAAAGGCCCCAACCGGGGTGATTCATGTGATTGCAGGAGGCCCGCACTATGATGTTTTTGAGGAATCGAGAAAGCGGAAGGCTAAGGAGGTATTCTCCGTGGGTACAGGCCGAAAAGTCGAAAGCTACAAAGTGACATTTTCTGAGGTAGATGAAGCCCATGTCCGGACTCCCCACACCGATTCACTTGTTGTGGAAGCAATGATACAGGACTATTTGGTTCAGAGAATCTTGATTGATACGGGGAGCGCGGTAAACCTTATTACTCTGCAGGCCTATAAAGCTTTGGGTTTATCAGTCAACCGGTTGGAAACAGTTTCAGCGCCTCTCATCGGTATATCAGGACAACCGGTCAGAGTAGAAGGCTCGGTGGTATTAAATTTACAGCTCGGGGATGAAGAGAAGGTGTGTAGTTGCAGGAGCTGTTTCATGGTGGTAGACATTCCACTTGCCTACAACGTGATTGTTGGGCGACCTCTTTTAGTGGGAGTAGACGCTTACATCTCGATGCGTAAGTTGCTTGTAAAAATACCTGTCGAAGGGGGTGTAGCCGTACTGAGGGGCAGTCAGAAGGCGGCTCGGGAAACTTATGTCAGCATGTTAAAAGAAGCAGATCAGGCATTACCTTTAGACGCGCTGGACGTTCCAACAGCTAGGAATGCTGAGCCCATGGAGTCACTCCGGGAAATTGAGCTCTCACCAGGAAAAATGGTCAGAATTGCTGCCAGCAAAGAGGGGAAAGAGAAGGAAGCGTTGGTAGCGATACTGTCAGAGTTTAGTGATGTATTTGCTTGGCAACCTTCAGACATCAAGGGAATCTCTTCCGAGGTAACTTGTCATGCACTCAATGTACAACCAAGTTGCAAGCCAATCAAGCAGAAGAAGAGGAACCATGCTCCCGAGCGGCAGCTGGCTATGTCAGAAGAAGTGGATACACTGCTGCAAAATGGGTTCATTAGAGAAGTGCTATACCCGGACTGGCTATCAAACGTGGTTTTGGTGAAGAAGGCCAACGGGAAGTGGAGAATGTGTGTTGACTTCACTGATTTGAACAAGGCCTGCCCGAAAGATTGCTACCCATTGCCAAATATCGATCTCTTGGTCGACTCAACTTCTGGGTTCGAGGAATATGCCTTCCTGGACGCCTCTGCCGGATATCACCAAATTCCAATGAAGAAAAGCGATGAAGAAAAAACTGCTTTTGTCACACACCGGGCTACTTATTGTTACCGGGTCATGCCATTCGGGTTGAAGAATGCCGGGGCTACTTACCAGAGATTAATGAATAAGATGTTTGCGGGGCAATTGGGAAGGAATGTAGAGGTTTATGTTGACGACATGATTGTCAAGGGCAAGACTGCTTCGGATTTACCTCGGGAACTAGCGGAAACGTTTGGAGTGCTCAGAAAGTTTGGTCTGAAGCTAAACCCAGAAAAATGTGCCTTTGGAGTTCAGTCTGGAAAATTCTTGGGGTATATGATTTCAAAGAAGGGGATAGAGGCCAACCCAGAAAAGATCCGAGCCATTCTGGAGATGGAGCCACCAAGATCGGTGAAAGAGGTTCAGAAACTGAATGGAAGGGTGACGGCTTTAGGCAGATTCATCTCTTGTTCGGCTAAAAGGTGCCTCCCTTTTTACAATACCCTCAAGAGAATGAAGAGTTTTGAATGGACAACAGAATGTCAGGGAGCGTTTGACGAACTGAAAAACTTTCTTAGTACCCCACCTCTTTTAAGTCGGCCATTGCCTGGAGAAGTGTTGTATATGTACTTGGCAGTCTCATCGGGAGCATTGGGGTCAGTCTTGATAAGGGAAGAAGGTAATCAACAGTTTCCGATCTATTATGCAAGCAAGGTTTTGAGAGGGGCCGAGCTACGGTACCCTATACTGGAACAACTTGCTTTCGCATTGGTGATTTCCGTTGTGAAGTTACGACCCTATTTCCAGGCCCATACGGTGACAGTAAGGACAAACTCGAACCTTCGAAAGGTCTTGCAAAAGCCAGAGGCATCTGGGCGATTAACGGAGTGGGCAGCTCGGTTGGGAGAGTTTGATGTCAGGTATGAAGCTCGGCCATCTATGAAGGGTCAAGTCTTGGCAGACTTTGTAGCATAATTGCATACGCCCCCGCAGGAGCCTAGCCCTTGCTCATGGAAATTGTATATAGATGGTGCATCCTCGTCTGTGGGTGCTGGAGCCGGGGTGGTGTTGATCGGACCAGGGAAAATTGTCATCAGGGCGATGGCTCACATAGCATTCCAGGCAACCAACAATGTAGCTGAATATGAAGCTCTCAGCTTTGGATTACAGCTAGCTTTGGAGGTAAGACCAGATTCCTTGAATATATTCTCTGACTCACAGCTTGTCGTTAGCCAGGTACTTGGCAAGTTTGAGGCCAAAGACAGTACGATGATCAGATACAAGGAGTTAACGGCTGCACTCTTTGCCCAACTTGAGAACCGGGGTTGTGCATGGTCCATTGATCAGGTGCCGAGGGAGGAGAATACTGAGGCCGATGTGTTAGCCAAGCAGGCTTGCCTTCAGGATCAACCGGCCATATCTAACATCATTTGGTCTATCATATCCGCCCCCACGCACGAGACGTATAAGGTACACTTGCATGAGCCGATGGATGGATGGAGGCTTCCCATCTACACATATCTGAGTAGTGGAGCTTTACCCGAAGAACAAGTACAGGCCCGTAAGATAGTCCGGAGATCCAGTCGGTATGCAATCCTTGATGATCAGTTATATAAGAGATCGTTTTCGGCTCCCTGGGCAAAGTGTTTGAGTACTGAGGAAGGTGAGTATGTGCTAAGAGAAATTCATGAAGGAATTTGTGGGGCTCATGAGGGAGCACAGGCAATAGCTCGGAAAGCGTTATTACAAGGGTATTATTGGCCTAGTATGGAGGGCGACGCGAAGGAGCTAATAAAGAAGTGCGACAAGTGCCAACGGTTTGGCAATCTGAACCATCAGAAAGCTGCCACCCAGACTTCAATACATAGTCCCTGGCCATTTGCCCAGTGGGGCGTTGATATAGTGGGCCCATTTCCATTAGCAACCGGACAGCGAAAATTCTTAGTGGTAGCAGTAGATCATTTCACAAAGTGGGTAGAGGCTGAGCCCTTGGCAACCATAACCCCGGCAAATATTATCAAGTTCATGCAAAAGTTCATCATCACGAGATTTGGCATCCCACACTCCATTGTTACAGACAACGGCAAACAGTTTGATTGCACGGCATTCAAAAAATATTGCTCAGAATTGAAGATCCAGCTTTGCTTCACCTCGGTGTACCACCCGCAGGCGAACGGCATGACCGAGGTAACTAACCGTACTATCCTTGCAGGTTTGAAGAAACGACTTGACTCAGCAAAAGGTCTTTGGGTGGAAGAGCTATACAACGTCCTCTGGGCCTACCGAACATCGCCAAAATCAGCAACGGGAGAAACCCCCTTCTCGCTCACATACGGGACAGAGGCGGTTGTTCCCTGCGAGATCGGTATGCCAAACGCCCGGACCTCTAGTTTTAATGAAGCTTCCAACGACGAGCGCCTGTTGTGTCAACTGGATAGGTTAGAAGAGCAAAGAGAACATTCCCAGCTGCGATCTGCTGCTTACAAACAAAGGATGTCATCCTACCATGATCGGAACATCAAGCCGAGAACATTCAGGATCGGGCAGTTAGTCCTCAAAAGGGTAGTTGCTTCACAAACATCAGCCGGTGTAGGCAAATTGAATCCCAACTGGGAAGGCCCTTACATAGTTCACGATGTCAAGGGAGGATCATATAGGTTGAAGGATCATTCAGGCAAAATACTTCCCCATTCATGGAACATTTCAAATCTGAAGGCGTATTATCAATAGCTCGGCTCGGTATTCTTATGGCTCTCTCGGCCAGCGAACTATCGGTCAATTCTCTGATACTTATCATTTTATTTTGTTCGATTTTTGTCATATATCATTGTACTTGACAAAACTCCAAATAAAAGAAGTAATTCATGAAAACATAATGTCTCCAGTGATTATTTGCGCTCGAATTGCTATGACTCGATTGAATATCACCGCCGACAGGGCGTACATTCAAAACACCGCCGACAGGGCGTCCATCCAATATCACTGCCGACAGGGCATACATTTAAAACACCGCCGACAGGGCGTACATTCTCATATCCAACTACGAAATATACTCTTGGCGCCCACTCGGTTATTATGCCATCAAATATTTTAAGACTTATATGTCGAAAGATATTCAGCTCGGTTAAATCTACCAAGAAATTTTAATCTCATTGCTTATTGAAGAACTAGTTTAACCGAACAATCATAAGAATTTTGGTTCATTCAAGAGTTCATCATATTTTATCGATCAAACTACGCATATACAAAGGGTTCGGCATACACAAGCAAAAATAAAATATTCATTTCATTAATGATTAAAGAGTACACGGCTTATTCATCCGGATACACTTCGTCCAACCAGGACCAATCCATATCCGGATGACGCTGCTTAACAGCATCAGATAACTTCTGACTAAATCCAAGACATTTATCAACAGCCAGCTCCACAGACTGGTACTCAAGCTCTGAAAATTTTTCCTCTGCCTCGGCCTTGCCTTTCTTCGCGTCGTCAAGCTCGGTTCGGAGATTTGCCACCTCGATATCCTTTTCGGAAATCTTCTGCTTGGCCTCGGCTATATTCTTCTCCATCTCAGCCTGAAGACTTGCCACTTTCTTCTGAAGATCAGATACCTCATTTAGGGCTTCGGCGGCTTTATCCTTAGCTTCCTGGGCTCTTTTTTCGGCATCCTGCAGCTTACCTTCTGCAACATTCGCCCTGAGGCGCTGCCCGGCAACCGACTTTGCCTCTCGGTTACACATCCTTATCAAGTTATTCATCTTGGCGATCACAGCACCACTAAGAATGGAAGCCTGTATGGAGTGCAAACTTTAATCAAGGGAGACAATCAATACCTAACAAACAAATGAGACCTCGGCAACAATTACCTGTACTTGATGCCTCTTAAGGGCTTCGCCCAGATCGTCAGCTTTCCAGAGCAGCAAGGGGTTGATGCTCCTTGGGACGCAGGATAGGATATGGATGAAGTTGCAGAAGATGGGATTGTCTTCAGAATAGTTTCTCCCCTCCTCTCTCCAAATATCGCAGATCTCCTCGGCAAGAGCCCTCATATCCCTCTTCATGGGTCGGGGATTTGACGACCCCGCCGCATCACAAAATACAGGAGATGGATGAGGATTTGACGACCCGGCCTCAGCATCGAACGCTGGAGAGTGCGGTCCGGGAGGAGTCCGCAGATCAACTTGCGGAATTGTCGTGGGGGGAGTCTGAGGCAAGGGACCCTCAGGGGCAGCATTAGGATCAGTGTCGTGGTGGTCAGGTTCGGAGATATTGTGTTCAGGAACCTTGGGTGGAACCTCTGGGGCAAGCTCGGACGAGGCGGATTTTCCTGCTTTTTTCTGCCTCTTCGCCCTCATCATCTCCACCATGCTCGGCCTCTCAGTGCGCTTCATTTCTGCAACAAACCAAACAATGAGAAAATATCAGAACAAGGGAATAATTTTTAGAATATACCTCTTTGGCGCGGTCGAGATGATTCGATTCGGATAGACCCTATCGTCAGTTGGTCTTTAATGTCGACTTTGGCTTGTGCGAGTTCTCTCCATTGGGCCAAAGTTTCTTCCTCCTGGTCGGTAAGAAAGATCGGGTCATCATTCTTATTGGTATACCGACCCCATGTTGTTGGGAACTTGAATTTTTCATCGCTCTCAATGATGAAAAAGCGGTTCTTCCAGTTCTTTAGGGACTCCGGGTTGCCGTGGAAAACCCCATAACCGGCCCTGGCCTGCACATAATTATGGTCCTCTGTTGACACACGAAGACCGACTACATGAGTAACTCGGAAAAGCCTCACGGTCAAAGGAATCTCGTTCTCCGCTGCCCATATCTGTAAAGCAGAGATTGTGCGCCAAGCATTTGGATGAATTTGACCCATGGTCAACCCGTAATGGTTCAATAGCTCGGTTTCGAAGTTTGTTGGAGGGATGCTCATGCCGGCCTCGAAGTCAGCCTCATACACCACTATCTTTTTCTTGTTGTTGTAGGTGGCGTTAGCTCGGACTTGAGGTCCGGGTGCTCGAACAATAAGGCTCTCCGGAATCCCATGCTTCTCCTGCAATTCTGCCAATTCATTGCTCCGGATAGCCGAGCTAATGCTCCCAACTCGGGGGTTCCTTCTTGGTTCTTTCCTCCTTGGTGGCATTGGTTGACTAGGACCGGGAATCTCAGTTATGTCTTCGTGCTCAAGGCCTTCTTCCACTCTCTGCCTCTCTGGAGAACTCTCGATATCACTCATTCTAAAAAGGTAAAGTATAAGAAGACAAAGTACAAACCTGTATTGGAAGAGATCTGGATGAAGCTTCGAGAGATAGTAGCAGATCAGAAACAAAGAGGAAAGGGGGATTTGTGTAAACTGGAAGTTGCAAATTAGGAAGAAGATGATCAATGTTAAAACGCAGCAAAATCTCCAAAGAAAGCGAAAATGAGAATAAACAGGGGAAGTATTTATAGAAGGCGAAGACCAATTAAGGGATAACAGCTGGCGATCGATAATTGGGGCTGTGGGAAGATAATTAGTATCTGCACGGTAACCTAAGGGACGCCCTCATCATAACGCCTGACATTACTGCTGGATCACAGCTAACGAAGAGATCTTTTGCGTGTTTCGATGGATCACGCGCACAGTAATCATCAGCGTAGAATGGTCTAAGAGCACGCGCTGGTAAGTCGTTTGGTATTGATCTCATGACATAAATGTCATCTCTTGGGGGGGGACTTATGATATCCGAACTCTCTACTCCGAGGATCGGCTAGATTTCTTTCAGCCGAGCACTTCCGCCGAGCTCTTAGCTTGTGAGGCTTTATAGCAGGGCTCACCCGGACATAAGTCATGATAACAGTCCGGCACCCGATAACAGTTCGGTCACCAATCATGGTAGGCAATAATTAACGAATATTTCCAGCAATGATGCAGATCTTGACCTCCTAAGGATGGAAAGTACCAAGAATCTCTCAGCAAATCTGCCTAAATGGGAAATCAAGCATCAATCAAGGGATGAAGGTGATTTTCTCCTATTCAAGAGATTATCTCCTATTTCATACAGCTCTATATAAATGAAACAACCAGGTACATTGCTCTCCCTAATTTTTGATAAGAGAAAAGAAAGCTTTGACTTTGCGGAAAAACTGACTTGATCGTCGGAGTCTCCCCTGTCGGAACACCCGACGGTTTTGTGATTCTTTTCAGGTAACTCAAGCAAAGGACAATTGGAAAACTTTTACTTTGTTATCACTTATCAATATGATGGAGTCAAACTCTATTCTGTAAGCTGATTTGGTCCTAACCCAAAGTTCTACATAACGTTTGGAGTTACATTATTCATGCCAGGTACCACATTAATAAATCGGGTTAAAATTTTTATGAGTGGTTATAGAACATCACTTAGCCTTTCTTTTAGTTGTTTTTATTTTAAAAAAGATTCTGCCCCCCATAATTCTTAAAATAGATAATTTTTACCTATCAACTTGTCAAATAGATATATTTATTAACCTTGTGTATTTAATTGCCGAACAAAGACATTTTTAAGATCAATACTGAAAAATAAAAAATGACATTTAACTCGTATAAATAAAATCTTGTGGACATTTACCTCTTGTTTGGATCAGGAAAAGTGGATGAAAATGAGGAGAAAGTAAGTATAATTAACCTTACTTTCACTCGTTTGGTTTGTTAAAATGACAAAAATGGAGGAAGGAATATAAAAAAAATCAAATTTCTCAATTCCCTTATTATCTGAATTTTATTTCCGTCCAATTTGAAAAGAAACGATAGCAATTGAAATGAAGAAGAGAATAATTGTGTGAAATAACTATATTATCCTGGTGACCGACTCGTGATCTTCTTCACAAGTCGTGTTCTAGTGTTCCGCTTGGCTTCACGAGTGACTTCATCTGGCTTCTTAAGTCCTTTTTCAATATATTCCCACACGCACAGCTACTCCATTCTTCCTAATAACTACACCTTTCCTTTGCTTCTCAAGTCCTTATCTGACTTTAAGGAACTCAATTAAGGCCAATCTGTACATACCCATGTCGTAAAATTAGGTCATTTAAATGATATTTATGTCGGAAATGCTTTGTTGAACGTCTATGCTTCATGTGGACAGATGGGGGTTGTGTCGGAAAGTGTTCGATGAAATGCCTGATAGAGATGTTGTCTCGTGGACTGTTTTGATCATGGGGTATAGGAATGCTGGGAACTATAATGATTCCTTAATTTCTTTTGAGCAGATGCAATATGCAGGGATAGTTCCTAATCATGTCACCATGGTGAATGTTTTAGGTGCCTGTGCGAGTTTTGGAGCCATTCAAATGGGTTTTTGATAGAGATAAGCATGGTCGGTTAACCGGTTCATGAGTCACAGTCCATTAACCAGTCTATTCATTAATATCGATTTTTTGAAATTTCAGTCCATTAATCAGTCCATTACTATCGATTAATCAGTCCATCGGTTTCGAATTTTTGGATCAGTTATCCAATATTTTTCGGTTAACGACTATAATTATAAATATATTCATAAATAAAATTAAAATATTCAAAATACTTAAAAATTAAAATTTTTTCACTATAATATAACATTATTGTTGTTAAAATAAAAATATTTGGTGAATATAAGCAAATTTGTTTTTAAAAATTAATATTTAATAAGTAAATATATTAACCGGTCCATAATCACTTTTAATTAGATAAATTGTTATACTTACTACTAGCCAATTAAAAAAATTTAAAAACTTTAAAATAATTAGTATAATGAAAAAAAATATATGATCACCTTTAATTATGATAAATTGTTATAAATTATTAAAAAATTAATAAATTAACTAAAAATTCGGTTTCGGTTCAGTTAATCAGTCACATGAATCAAAAATCATTAACCAGTCCATTACAATCGATTAACCAGTCCATCGATTCAATTTCGATTTTTTTTTCGATTAACCGAATCTATCGATTTTTTTGCTTACCCCTAATTTTTGGATACATGATTTTATAAGGAGGAAGGGTGGGAGTTGGATATGATTTTAGGGACTTCTTTGATTGATATGTATCTGAAATGTGGAAGGATTGATGAGGCCTTCAATGTATTTAGAAGCATGAAAGAAAGGAACATATTTTCATGAAATGCTATTATTAAAGGTTTAAGCTTTGCTAGATGTGGGCAGGAGGCTGTTAGTTGGTTCCATAGAATGAAGCAAGAGGGATTAAAGCCAGATGAAGTCACTTTGCTAAATTTAATTTATGTCAAAATATATAAGGGTATAAATGTCAAAAAAACATATAATATTAAAAAAAAAATATTTTACTCTATATTTATTTTAAGTTTTCAAATAATAAAAAAAAACAAAAGTACTCTCATTTTCTCTTATTAAAAGAAATTCAACCAATTCCATCCAAACAAAGCATTATTATAAAGAAAAAAACCAGAGAGAATGTAAACTGCTAGCACTCCTCTTCGAGTAATGCCTGCCTACCGCAACATAAAACATGTCTAAACTGTAAAAAGTATGTTTTAGACCAAAACTCTAACCTTGAAACACTAACAACATCACTGTTATTATTTAATCAAAACAAGTTTCAATTTCAATAACAGCAGCCAAACTCACAATCCCCCATCTCCTTACTGAAGCTTTTCCCAACAATTGGGAATGTGAACACCAAACATCAACTACCAATAACATGTCAAAATTGAACATATTGTTAAATTCCTTTGCAATATGACAACTCTTGAAACAAAATTCATAAACTACTAACTATAGCCTCAAAACAAAATTATTAAAACCTCTCTGCCAATCTAGCAGTAACTTGTCTAAGCTTTGAGTATACCTTACCCGCAGGGGACCCTAAAATCAGGCTGCACAGAGAATCTCTTGCAACTTTAATGTTTTGAAAAGATCCCAGTATGTGAATCTTGGTGTCTGCAATTACAATCCTTGTTTTTGTTGCATTCTCAATAGCAAACTTTGTTTTGCCCCCTTTACCGGACAGTCTCCCAATTGCGCGAGACAAGTGCTCGCCTCTAAGGGTTTTCACATCCTTGATTTCAAAAGACTCCACATACAGCTCATCTAACCGCAGAAGAGCAATTGCATCAGTAACATCAAACCCTAACATGAAAGCGTGCACAAAATCTGCACATTTTTGCAGGTTACTAATATCAGGTGTATCTGCTCTGGTTTTTAATTCAACCTTTCTAGCCTTCAGATTCATACGGACATCAATCTTCATATGCTCATATATCGGAGTGTAGATTTCCATCCATGCTTTCTTCAGAGGCGTGTACCTATGTGGCGGAACTGACACCTTCCGGAACTGAACTTGTCCATCGGACATTTCATGAGCCTTCAACGGCTTGAAATTTGGTTTTGCTGGCAAATTCGTAGACTCTGTTTTTGATCCATCTTCAACTGTTTCTAATACCATCGGAGTCTGAGCTTCTCCAGATTGCATTGTGTTTGGATAGAATTCTGCACGGCAGAAAAGAAAAACAGAAGAATTAGTCATCGCATCTCTAATTGAAAGATGAACCAAGTAAAACAGAGAATCAAAAATCCTAGCAAACCACTAACACACAAACTGAGATCAAAACTAACACACATAAAATTAATTAAATACCGAAAAACTCAGCAATTAGAAAGAGATAAGTTGAATCTATTTTATAATTGTGCACGAATATATTTGTTTTCAGCCTTTGTGTTTGATGTATAAACTGATACATAAAAATAGTGTGGCGAAAAAAATTCTAAGGAAATTAAAAAAAAAAATTCTAGTAGCAACATCAGTGAATCCAGGGAGAAAACCTACCTATCTGATTAAGAGAAGGAAGAAAAAACGAAGTCCGGAGTGAAGAAGAAGAGGAACGGGGACAGGCGGCTAGGTTAACGAAAAACAAAGAGACTACAGACTTTTAGGGTTAAGTTTTTAATTATGTAAAAACTGGGGCCAACTGAAAAATTACAAATTCTCTTTCACACCGGCTTTATAACTTAAATACAAAACCAGATCCGGTTGGACCAATAAAACCATGACCGAATATCAAGCTGATTATTACCACAGTATAATATTGAGGAAACGGTTCTAAACAAAGGTACCAAGTTAAAAACATAGTCCTTGTTTCACCCTATTAAAAACCAAAACATGATTGGCCAGGCATAGCCATTAAGCAACCGGCGTCAAAGTGGAAACGGGCATTACAACTTAAAAGAAAATAAAAGAAGAAGACTTTAGAGCTTTCTTTCAATCTCTGCAATCTCTCCTTTCCCTTTTACTCCTCTTCCATACATCAAAAACATCACCTTTGGATCTAATACCACCTTTCTTCTCATCAATTACCAGGTACTAATCTCTTTTTCATTCTCTGCCTCTGTGTTTATATGAATCTTCAGTTGGTTTCGGTTTCGGTTGTGTACTTGGGTCTTTGCATTGATGATTTACAGGTGATTTTGTGTTGAGATTATTGGGTTATAAATGGAATCTTCTTCGAGTCAACCAGACTTTGACTATTTATTCAAGTTGTTGATGATTGGGGATTCTGGTGTGGGGAAGAGTAGTCTGCTCTTGAGTTTCACTTCTAACTCTTTTGATGTTCTCTCTCCTACCATTGGTGAGCCCGCCTCATTTATCTTTGCTTCGGTTTTTCATTTATTTTATGTTCAAAATGTTTATATTTATTTTCCTTGTGAGTTTGGTTTGTTCTGTTGTGACGGGAGCTTGCAGGAAATGCAATTTTTGTTTTTTTATGCCTATTTGATTAAATAGAAAAAGAGTATTTAACTATTTATATGCATGATTATAGTATGCAGTTTTCGTAGCTGAAAGCATTCAGGAAGTAGGACTGGAAATTGCCTTGTTTACTAATGAATTTTTAATTGTAGTAATGCCATTACATGACTATGCTTGAGATGAATATGGGTTGAGTATCTGTTTACTACTTTCAGTATGTGTGATGTTAGTTCATCTTCTTTTACTTAGAAAATGGGTATTGTCTTTTACTTATTCTGGTTTAGAGTGCCAGCCTTTTTTTTTTTTTTCTTGACAAGGAATTTCAATTTATTGTACTCTTTGATGAATTTTGTAGGTGTGGATTTTAAGGTAAAGCATGTTAATATAGGTGGAAAAAAGTTAAAACTTGCCATTTGGGACACAGGTAATGCTTTTTTATTTTAATGATTTATTTATCTCCTGAAATTCTTGTCCTGTTTTCTTTGTATGTCTAATTTCTTCTTCCTCCCTCCTCCTTCACTCACTCTCCTGACATGAATTTCCATAGCAAGAGAGCTTATACATCCACATAATTGTTACATGCCAAAATCATAATGGAATCAGGACTAATAGGCTTTCTGTATGTGTGTCTGAGTGAGGATTAATTGTGATCACATGGTTGATATATGATGATCCATATAAAGTTTTGACTAGGTAGCAGCAGCAGTTTTCCTGATTTAGATTGAGATGTTTCTTCTATAATAATAATGAATGAATAGATGAGCTATACAAGTCTGTATCTTGATTGTTGAAACTTTTTGACATAAGGAGAGAATTTTGATTTCAGTATTTTGGTTTAGCATTGTTTTCTTTATCCTATGCATGTATATCTCCTTTTATATTCTCAGTGACTCGATTTAATGAACTCTTGTAAGAATATGGTTAGCTTTTAGCCTTAGCCTGTTTTGCCAGCAAAGGCTAATTTAACAAATTGTATTGTTTTGCAGCTGGACAGGAAAGATTTAGAACACTCACTAGTTCATATTACAGAGGAGCTCAAGGGATAATAATGGGTACATGATTCATCCTATTTTCTTCATCGTCTTGTTGTTGGCTTGTGAATGATTAATGCTTAGTTGTTGTTGACTTGTTCATGGCCACTATTGCATGCATATCTCATTCAATTATTAAAAAAAAAAAAAAAAATTGGTAAAAACATTACATTTACCGATAGAATAAAAATTTTATGCATTATTCAGATTGAATAGCTTCTCCACAGTTGCGTTTGAAGGTGACACTAATTACATAAGTCAGTTTTTTTACACCATCGATATGTCTCTCTCTCTTCGAGTGATTAGTTCCCTTGTATAAGTTCACTTCGGATTCAGGAATTATCTATTGCATTACTCTTAGGGGAAACTTTTTCTGATTTACAAATATTCTAAATCTACTTGTGAAATGCCAACTTTTGGAGGTGTGACTGCCTTTGCTTTTATTATATTTATCTTATGTTCACCAATTCAGGCCTCTAAATTATTGATCTTTGGAATTTTTACAGTATATGATGTAACAAGACGAGATACATTTACAAATCTATCTAATATATGGGCTAAAGAGATTGATTTATACTCAACAAATCAGGATTGCATAAAGATGCTAGTTGGCAACAAAGTTGATAAGGTAAGTTTAATAAAAACTTCAATGTAAATTAATTATATGTTCTTGTTTGATTTGATGGGAATAGATTAACTTTTATGCCTTATGTTTTTTTCTAAATTAGCACCTTTTACACATTCCAATATCCATCTAGCTTCCAGTATATTCTTAAGCTTTCTTTTGCAGTTTGTTGTATAGTGGTCTTAATAGATATACTTCATTAAAATGTTTCTAAATGGCAAGGGATTTAACCACAACTGAGAATACCTCTTTCAGGAAAGTGAAAGGGTTGTCACCAAACAAGAGGGTATCAAATTTGCCAGGGAATATGGATGTCTCTTTCTTGAATGCAGTGCAAAAACTCGGGTCAATGTAGAGCAGTGCTTTGAGGAGCTTGTGTTAAAGGTAAATGAAATCCTAGCATCTTCTTCTAATAGTTTCTTTGTTATACTGGTTTTTGAGTTTAAGCTAGCTTTTCTTTGTATGCAAGTGTACTGTTTGGGAGAATGTTCATTATAATTAGACAAGGTTTCGTCTGCATACCTTCTATAGATGTAAATGTCATTTCATTTGTCTTCTGCTTCTTCTGTTGCTTTGATTTTTTAAGAAATGAATTCAAAATTCCTATTTTTATTAGAAAGAGAATCCAATTCATGAGTGCAAATTAGAGCTGCTACATGCATCGATAACTAAGGGGATGGAATACTCTGTAGATGTGGATCAGTGTTCTATTAAAAATGATGGTATCTTCTTGACATGCAGATTTTAGAAACGCCGAGTCTGTTGGCTGAAGGATCGAGTGGAGTGAAGAAGAACATATTCAAACAGAAGCCTCCGGAAGACGTATCAACTAGTGGTTGTTGTTCCTGGTGATTGCATACTTACGTTTTGCTGCTTTCTTGGTTGAAGAAATAGCTTTATTGATATGATAATCTTGGACAGTGAAATGTACATCAATTACATTACACAGTGGTATTATTGTTTGATGTCATATCCATTCTCTCTCTTTACATGGCCAGATTACTGTGTTCTTCTCCTGCAATGACCCCATGAGTTTTATCTATTAATTCCATCTTTTTAGCTAATGAAGATGAAGAAAACAACAAAAACCATGAGTTCGTAAATATTCTTTTTCATTTTACATTTTATCTTTTTAAAATTACAAATTTTTCTTTCTATTTCTTTTTTTTGTTTTTAATTTGTGACTTCCTAGATTATGCATGATAAAATAGTCTCGTACTGTTAAAAGCGTGATCAATGCACATTAATCAAAGTTAAATAAAAGCCATATGTTGATAAAAATATAAAATAAAATAATGAAATTATATTTAAATTAATTAGAAGCAACGTAAAACACCATCATCCCGATCTATTATTAATCGGGTAAGCCATGCATTATTCTACTTTTGGAAATAATTCACCTGTCAATACTTTCCCTTTGCTTCAGGTTTAATTTATACTAATATTAATTAATAAAGAGAAAATTGGACAAATAGATATATAATAGCATGCACAACATTGACTTAAAAATATATTTAAGGGATAATCGTGTACAATTTTCAATATTTTAAGAATATAAATATAAAAAATATATATTTAAGTGGTAAATATGTATCATTTTTTATATTTTATGGACAAATTTGCCTTTTGACAAATAGAATTGTCAATTTTATTTATTAATCTAATTTGAAGATTTCTCTCTCAAGGGTTTCTTCAAAAAGAAAAGATCTTTTATTTTATAATACACTAAAAATCCATAGAAACAAATTAAAAGGTATTTGCTCCTCTCTTGCAGCAGCTTCATCATCGTTTCTTTCTCTCTGTTCTCATAGTTGTACACGTTCCACCAATGTTATTAAAACCGGACCGGCCGGTTCGACCGGTTAAACTGCGAACCGGACTGGAAACCGGTTGGTTCAACCATATAAAACCAGATTGGAAAAAACCGGACAGAACCGGGAAAAACCGGATTTAAATAAAAAATAATTTTTTAAAAACACAAATTATTTTTAAAACACCCCAAAACTCAAATTATTTTTTAAAATACATTATTTATAAAAAAAAATCCCTCAATTCATCTCCTTCCATCTAAATAATATTTTTTTTAGGTAATACACTATATAATTGAAATAAAAATTCTAATTCTAATAAAAATGTATTGTACATAAAAAATTTATGAAAAATAAAAAAATATATTTCTGCTAATGACATAATCGAAATAAAAAAATAAAATTATTTTTTTTTAAAAGAAAACCTCCAAAATTAAAAAAAATAAATAAAACAAAATATTTTTTTAAAATACACCCTTTATAAAAAAAAAGTCCGGTGAGAATGATAATGATAATGCGTGGTAAAAATAATTTTTTTTAAATATATATAATGTAGAATGAATTTATTTGAATATTTAAAACTTATGTTTAGTGAATATTTAATATATTTTGTAACTTATTATTAATATATTTGTGTTATATGTTAAATATTTTGATAATTTTTTTTTATTTGAGTGTTTATATAGTATTATTTATAAAAATTATACTAATTAATAATATTTTAAAAAATAGAAAAAAATTCGGTTGAACCCGGTCGAACCACGAACCCTCAGCCTTGCCGGTTCTTTAGCCGGTCCGGTTTCAATAACATTGCGTTCCACTGCTTATGAGGAAGAACATTAAGAACTCCATGACGTTCAAAATTCGCTTGCAACATTGACATGTATGTCCAACAATTTAGCTCCAAGAAATTCTAATCCGTAGCTTTAATATGAGACTATATCATAGTAAAAGAAAAAAAATAGGACTAACCGCAATGGACTGATTGCAAAGAAAGAATGATAAGGAGGATAAAACTGATCAACGATTACTTGGGTGGACAGATATATAAGCTTTCAGATAAATTCGCTTCCAACTTTTTGCAATATTGAAAGAATTACGAATAATTCAAATTTCCATAGCTAGTGAAAGTGGGGGAATACGTATCAATTTGATTAACAATTCCTAGAAAAAAACAGCACGTATTAATGACAAATTTTAACAAATACCCACATAAATGAAAATAAAATGTATCAAACACTATAATTTGATGCACAGTGACTGAGGAAAAAGAAGCGTCTAATCAAAAGTTTTAGAAATTCAAAAGAATGCATGAAAATGACATAAATTGTGAATAAGTATAACATGAAGCCTTAAAATTAGATTTTGCGTGTGGGTGAAAGAGAGAAGCTGTGCATACCTGAGGACTACCAACAAAAGAAATATTGAAGCTGTCAGTGTCAACATGAACAATTGCAAAAAAAATTGATTTGTTGCAGGGTTCTCCCAGACCAAGAAGGTGTTTAGTATACTATGTGTATTCTAATGTCGGTTTTGAAAAGTATTGCTGCAGTGCTCCCTTATCCACACCGTCGTACGTAGGGACCATCTCACATAAAATAATTTTTTTTTTGAAGAAAAATAATTTTTTGCTTTGTTATAAACAAAAGTAAAATAAAGCAGAAATATAAAGTGATGACAAATATATATATTTTTTGATATTTTATTGTATTCATTTGATAGTTCAGAATTAATATATTTATAAATACAAAAATTAAGTAACAGAATTTAATTTGAAATATAATACTAGTAAATTTAGAGTCTAATTAGAGTTTAAGGTGGTTATCCAAATAAAAATATTTTATAATAATATTCCACAACATTTATCCTTGAATAACTATACACTATAAACATATCTCGTTAAAACCTTATTAAAAAAAAATCAGTGGGACAAAAACTTAGCGAAGAAAAAAGAGTACAATATTCATAGGTACTTTCCTTCAAAAAAATGAATGAATTACACTAAATCTTTCACTTGACGCATTCCAATATTGCGCACATACTTCTTGAAAATTGAACTTGTTAGGATTTTTGTGAATAATCTGCTGAACTGTCACTTGAGCGAACTTTGCTAATATCAATTTGTCCTTTTTTCATAAGTTCATGAGTGTAAAAGAATTTTGCTGAGATATATTTGGTTCTATCTCCTTTGATATAGCCACTTTTAAGTTGTGAAATACATGCTGCATTATTTTCATGCAATTTTGTTGGTTTGTTCTCTACTAGGGGTGTTCAAAAATGGGTTGGGCGGGTTATGATAAAATTTAAATCAAATTTATATAATATATTTTATGAGATTATGTATAATTCAACTCCATTTTTCTTCTAAAAAAAATCTAATTGTAACCCATCTAACCCATCTAACCCATTTTTGAACACCCCTATTCTCTACCACTAACCCACTTGCTCCTTTAATGTGTTGGATCATGGATCTCAACCACACACATTCACAACTTGGTTCCTGAATGGCTAATATTTCTGAATGATTTGAGAAAATAGCAGTGATTATTTGCTTCATATATCATCAAAAAATAGCAGTGTCACCATGTGTGAACACATAATCTGTTTGTGACCGAAGTTTATGAGGATCTGATAGGTATTCGGCATTAGTATAACCTGCCAATTATGACTTTGCTCTTTTTGGGAAAAATAAACTCATGTCAGAAGTGCCACGAAAATAACGTAAAACATATTTTACACCATTCTAGTGTCTTCTAGTTGGTGAAGAACTAAATCTTGCTAGCAAATTAACTGTAAAAGCTATATCTGGTCTAGTGATATTTGCAAGATATAAAAGTGCACTTATTGAACTAAGATATGGTACTTCAGGACCAACAATATCTTCGTTATTTTCGTGTGGACAAAAAAATAATCTTTTTTGATATCAAGAGAACGAACAACCATTAGAATACTTAATGGATAGGATTTATCCATATAAAATTGTTTCAAGATTTTCTCAATATAAGTTGCTTGATGCACAAGAATTACTTTTGTCGAATATTCTGCAGTAATAAAAACCTCTTATGGAGTCTCCACTATATTTAAGTTATCAACATAAACTACAATTATAGCAAATTCAGAATTTATCTTCTTAATAAAAACCATGGACAAATGGAATTATTCCTATATCCATTTTTCACTAAAAGATCTATTTACCTTTTCTTTTTAATAAGCCATGCTATCAATTTTAAGGGGTAACGAACATTCATAATCATGAGATTCGTAGTGCATATTTTCCCTTAAATGTCCATTAATACGTAATGTATCTCATTAAAACCCTACTAGAAAAAATCCTATGGGATAAAAACCTAGTAAAGGTAAAAAGAGTACACAACATCTTTAATACACATCATAAGTTGCCTCATTAAAAATCTTAACAGGAAAATCCAATGTGAAAAAACCTTAATTAAGGAAAAAAGAGTACAATGTATATTTTTCTTCCCCTTATAACAATATCAATACACAACTTTAAACTTGTGTATGTAAAATTATGATATGTCGTATTATAATATTTTTTGTCTAAAAATGAGAGACATATCTTTTGGATATACTAGCCATATATCTTCTGGATGTATTATGCATGAACTGAAAAATAACAATTAAAACTTATTTTTCAAAATTACATGTTGTATCTTTACAAACATGTACACGTTCATCTCCACATATTTTATTTCTTAAGATGGAGAATTTATAAAACTTAATAATATAATAATATAATAATAGTTACGTGATAAATATATTTTCATATCATATAATGGATAAGTTATCCATTCTCAAATGATTTTTTTAACCATGCTTATTTTTTTCTTAATTTAACCACTTCTGGTAGTAAAAATTAGTAATATAATAATAATACTTGTCATTTCTTGAAAATACCATTTCTATGGTTATAATTTTTTATTGTTTTATTAATGAAACAAATGCAATAAAATATTTTTTTTGTGACACATATACAACATAATCATATAATAACTATTACAAACGAATGCATTTAGTAATTTAATTCAAACATGTCTAAAGCAATACTTAAAAATAAATGAAAATAATAGAATTTTTCAAATAAAAATATATAATTATATAGAAAACTATAATTTTTAAAACAATATGTAATTTTAAGTAACAATTTGACAATTATCTTATAATGCATGATTACATAATACATCAATAGCACTAATAGCAATAATATATGATCAAGAAATATGTTGTTTTTAGTAACTTTACAATCATTTGGGTATTCAATGGAAAATAATTTATAAACATGTAATTATTTTATCAAAATTATATTTTCAATCAAATAGTATTTGATCTTTAGGTCGATACAAAATTTTAATTTTCAATATTTGTTAAAATATTTCAAACTCTTCAAGAGTTTCAATAACAATCAAAATCATAAATAAATCATGATAATATGCAACATTATAATACTTCAAAATCATACACATAAAATTTAATACATATTTGTATTAAACAAAATTTTTCAAAAATATCTATATATATGTTTCAGGCATGATAAATATTTCAGTGATTTTTATATAATAATTTCATTATCAAATAGGCAAATAGTATCAATTATTTACATATTAACATATTGCTAGATTGATAAATACTTTATTGCATCCATATCTATTATAAGAAAATATATCTCTTCATAATAAATATCAATTATTTATTGCAATAAATGCCATAAAATAAGTCATATTTTATGACTTTATTATATATTGCATGAGTATCATGTGTACTCATTGACATCATATTTTTTAATATTTGAACTACAGGTCCAAAAATTCATATTATAGAATTAAATGCAATTAGCATCTGTATTTTTCAACAAATTTAATTTCAAGATCCTCACTATGTTGAAAACATCAATATCAGAAATATTGTCGACAATTTTATCTTTTTCAGTTCCTTTCAATGACATAACATATTGAGATCTCTTATTTAATTTCAAGTACTTGAACCACTTCCGGGGTCTTGAAATTTGTTATGTTATATGTCTCTTCAGGAGCACATGCCTCCATAATATGACCATATTGATTTATTTGCTCATTGTTATTCAAAGAATTTATTTTTATTTGGAACCAGAAAATTTACCCTACAAGGCAAATTGTCCTACTAAAACATTACTTTGAATTGGAGCATTTGCAGCCGATACACATGATATTCAATAAATCTTTACACACTAACAAAATACATTAATATCATAATTTAAACTGGAGGTTCATGATATGAGGATCTAAATTACACGTAATGTATTTATCATTTTATTTTTTAGCAACTTGCTTCCCCTGATATTATGAAAACTGTTTAATTAAAATGCAATTTTTAACTAAAAATTGCAATAGAGGAGTTTAATGATCTTTGTTGGCATAATGCATGTAAGTATTGCTTCAAGCAATAATATCCCTATATAAAAATGGGAGTATTGTTGTTCTCTTAAAAATATCTAGCAATTAATCAAAGACATAAATATTTTGCTAGACCTTTGAGACGTGCTTATAACAATCATTTACCCGCGACATATGATCATTAGTATTATTAAGAAAAGTATCTTGATTGCATAATCTGGAAGTTGTGCACTTAATTTGAATAATCTCACAAACTACAGGTTGTGAATTGATACTAAACACACATGTTACCATTTTATCGATATATCTCTCAAAAATCATAAACATTTGAGTGGTTAACATGGTGGATAGTGGGCCCACATATATTATCTTTATTTATTTTAGAATGAAGGGAATGCAGTCCTTTTATTAGCTAGTGATACTTTAATAATATTTTTTTAGAACAAGTACCTTATGAGAATTTCTTAAATTAAATTAAAGAAACTTCTGGTTCTCTAATATATATAAATTTTCAATAATTTATGTATTATAATTGATCCGAAATGGTCAAACCGGTCATGCTAAGTAATCAATTGCCATTTGATAGTAAACTTCAGGTTCACTATTTTTATTATATAAAATATTTATATCAATTGATAAACATCAAGTTTCTTAATATTAATATCAATCAGTCAGTAATTTCGAGTTTACTATTATTTATATTTATCAATAAATTTTATATTTGATGATATTAGTATCAATTAATTAGTAAACATCAGGTTACTAATATTTGTATAACAGTTAGTAAACTTCAGGTTACTAATATTTTTATTTGTTAGTAAAATCAAATAATTTTTAAAAATATTTTTCAATACAAATATTGTCATATATATATTTCAATATTCTAATCTCAATTTCAAAGTGATATCCATTTTAGCGAATATCTTTTAGAAATCAATAAAATTCTTTGAGAAATATTGAAAAATAATATATTTCCTAACAAATTGTATGCGGATAATGGCATTACAGTTTTTCAAGAGCTTTCAAATAATTGTATTACGCATAACAAAAAATTATACAAGTCATTATATCATATCTCAATCTATAATCAATTTCATTGATTCACGAAAATTCAAAATTTACGGATTAAATTTACTTGCCGTTTGATTCTTGAAAATTAAAACTTTGATTCCTTCAAGCTGGGTTGTAGTAAACCACCAGTTTCTAATTATCAAAATGTATTATAGAGATTTGATCGTGCTGATAAAGTGTTATAAATAAAAGTAAAATCAAAGCAAAAACAGAGAGGAATGAGAAATATATATATTCTCTGATATTTTATTGTGTTCATTTGATAGTTTACAACTAGTATATTTATAGATACAAAAACTAATAGAATTTGATTTCACTATAAAAAAAAAAAGCCAATTAGCGACGGACAATTTCGTCCCTAATTGGGCTTTTTTCGTCGCTAATGAATTTTAGCGACGCGGCGACTAACCGTCGCTATTGGCACCGTCGCAAAAAATTTGCGACTAATTCATAAATCGGTCGCTAAAAATAGCGACTGAAAAATCCGTCGCTAAAAATGAAATTCAGTCGTTAAATAATTCTAAAAATAGTCGTATAAATATTTACTAGCGACGGAAAATTTGTCGCTATTCCGTCGCTAAAAATATTGTGCTTTTATCATTATTTTTAATTTAATTTTTTATTACAATTTTTGATTTAATTTTTTTATTATTATTACATCCAAAATTTAATTTAATTTATGTAAATAACAATTATACAATATTTTCAATATTACTATTAATTTAAAAAATATAATATCAAAAAAGTAAATTAAATTGTATAATACTTGAAAAATACTATAAAAAATACTAATTCAAACTAAATAATACTATTTAACAATATATAAAAGTTTACAATAAGTTCACAATAATTCAAATATAATAAAAGTATATTAAATTATACAAGACTTAAATTGAAAGTACATGTCCTTATTATATTTAGCAGCATTCATCCAACCGCAGTACCTATAAGTCACCAATAAAATTTTCAAATTAATATATACCAAAATTAATAAAGTAAAAATCAAAATAAGAAAAATTGATTCTAATTCATATATTACAAGGCATGAGCTACCATTTTCTAAATTTTCCACTTAATTAAATAACTAGAATATATATATATATATATATATATATATATATATATATATTTCATAAATTTACATATTTCATAAACCTTAAGAATAAGAGACATTGAGCATGGAAATAACTGTAGAAATAAGACACCAATAAGCAATTAGCTTGAGTTTGGACCACTTTTGCAACTTCAATCTGACAAATAGTAAAACAAATGCTCAATGCAATTAAATTAGATTTTGAAATCATTAATGAACTTGGTTCTTTAGTTATTTTTCTACTCGAGTTATTGGCACTTCTAAAAATTAAATTGTGTAAGACAATATTGATCTATTTGGAGCTCTAATCCATATCCTGCATGATATTAATGTTTTGGAACTCACCTATGCATAACCTGTAAGTAGGTTATTCTTCAGAATTAAAGTGTACAACTTAGGGAGAGTAACAAGCAAGTACATTACTGGATAGATATAGGTATCACAAATTTGAATGTTAAACAAAACAGGGACTGTTGTAATTATTTAAGTATAAATTCTATGAGGACTTTTAACGCACAGCTTGTGGGCAAAAGAAATTGAACTGAAAAACTGCATACTTTATTCATTCAAATGCTGCCTTTAGATAGTAGAATTCGTAAAGAGTTCATGGCAACAAATTGAACCACTAACACTGAAATATATGACCGCTAATTGAAACTACATCTCCTATTAACTTGGAACAACTTCCACTAACATTCAATGTATGACTTATTTGAAGAGAATGGAAAATAAGCAAAGCAAAACAGTAAAACTTAACCATGTAGTCAAAGAAGATAGATTTTGGTTCGTACCTCATATTCTCTGTTTATTTGGAATCATCATCTAGCAATTTCTTCGTTTGTACTTAACAGAAACCTTGTTATTAAAAGAAATAATAATGAATAAAATAAAATTACAAGCTAAATTAACAAACAGTGGAATAATCTTGGAAAAATTAGCTCACAAAAGGCACTTACATTCACTAATTTTTCTTCCATGAGATTTGCATTTCTTCTTTGTAAGCCCTTTTGGTCTTTGATTTCCTTGTCTTTCAACCTTCTTCAAAAACCACGCAGGCTTCTTTGTTGTAAACACAAGATATACAGTTCACATATCATTACTGGTAAATTACTTATTCTAACAAATATCAAGCTTAAATAGTAAAATAAGATTAGGAGAAAACAAAGATAATTCATTTGAGATGCTTATTTAATAAGTCTTAATAAGACCTGTAACTAAAGACAATTCATTTTATTCTTGTTTTCTACCAGTTGGTTTTAAGAGAAAACAAATCTAAGGGACAGTTTAAACCCACGTTCCTTTTCCTGCTTAATTTTGTAATCAAACTAAGTTCAGTAGCAAAACAGGTAAATTATGTTTAAAAATTGACCTATTTTTCTCCATTTTCGTTCATGGAAACCCCTTTCAAAAGAGCTAAGTGAAAGCCCCAATACAAAACCCTAATCAGAAAAATCAAAATCCAAAAACAAATAGCATCAAATGAGTTCAACAAGCAAATCCACACCAAACCCACAAATCAATAACCAAAAAAGGATCTTTTACCAATAATACATCTAAACCCACATGCCAAAATGTCTCATTCAAGGCACTAAACCAAAAGAAATTCCAAAAATGAACATTGAAACTAGTATAACAAAAATGGGAACTGAGCTCAAAGAAGACGAAAGCTAATAAAGCAAAGTCGGAGAGAGAGAGAGAGAGTACCTGGAGAGTGTGATCGGGACAGAGGGAGTGAGATGAAGATCGAAATGGAGATCCAGAGGCTGCAAATCCCGACTCCAAAAGCGTGTGGAGGAGGGCCGTCGCATGCGAAAGAGGGGAAAATAGAGGAGGCGACGCGGCTGGCTGACAGCGGGGACGGGGGGATTGGGTGGCGGGAGCGACGAGGAGGAGGAGCAAATTGAGGGAGGGAAGCTTGAATGGGATCGGGGCAGAGAAAGGGAAAAGGAAGAAAAGAAAGAAAAAGAAATGGAGAAGCAAGGGGAAGCCCAAAACGACGTAGTTTTGTTTTTTTTTAATATTAAATTATCATTTTATTCAATTTCTAAAATATCTTTTAATAAATTTGAAAATATTTTTGCGACGGAAATATAAGTCGCTATTCCGTCGCTAATTTAGTCGCACAATTAGAGATTAAATTTTTAGTCGCTAAATAGTCGCAAAAAAAGCCTCCAAATTTTAGCGATGAATTTTTATTTTAGTCGCTATTCCGTCGCTAAAATTGAAAAAAAAATATTTTTACGACTAATCCTAAATTTAGTCGCAAATTAGTCGCTAAATAGCGACGAAAAATAATCCGTCGCTAATTTCAGTCGCTAATTTGTGTTTTTTTTGTAGTATTTGGAATATAATAATAGTAAACTTAGAGTCTAATTAGAATTTAGAATTAGAATTTAGAATGGCCATCCAAATAGAAATATTTCACAACATTACTTTTATTTTTCATATAATCAGATGACGTGTACGCATACACATTATTTGCATACACAAACGTTATCCATATAATCAGATATGTATGCATGTACATTATTTGCACGCACACCCTTACATGTCCGGTTTCAGTTGGCATTGTTAAAAGACTATATATTTAAAAATAATATATAATACATTCCCTTACAAAATTTTAAAATTTCATATAGAAGTATCAAATGGGTCATGTCATAAATGGAAAAAAAGTAATTGATAATAAATGGGGCCAATACTTGACGAATTTAGATCGATTCATGGATTTACTATATTTTGATTCAGATGGATTGCATTCTGGCTCAAATAGGTCACAACTCATTTGACCATTTTTTTAATAAAAATAATTTTCGATATAATAGCAAAATACTAAAATGTATAATATAAAAAAATATTAGCTCACATAAGTTGTATGGTAGCCTAAACGGGCCAAAATATAGGTCAGCCCATTTGACCTATGTTTTAATTCTCGATATAATAATAGAATATTAAAAAACCAACTATAAAAAATGTTGGTCTAATGGGTCGATTGATAAGCTAAACGGGCTAATATGTGAGTCAATCCATTTGATCCATGTTTTAACGAAAAATAATTCTTGATATAATAACGGAATACTAAAAAAACTATTATAAAAATATTGGCCCAAATGGGTTGAATAGTGGCCTAAATAGGACAAGATGTGGGTTAACCCATTTGACCCCTATTTTAAAAATAATTCTTGAATTAATAACAGCATACTAAAAAGCCTATTTGTAGACACCGGGTCCCGAGTAGCCAAGATCAGGATTACCCAATTATGAAATTAAGTGTGCCGATCTATAGGCAAAAAGAATGAAGTTGGAAGTGACGATTTTCTTGTCGATTTGTTGTTTTAAAATTTAATAAAAATGTATTTCAAAAATATTTTTAAAATTTATTTTGTGATGAAAAAAAAAGTGAGTTTTTAAATTATAAAAATTTTAAAAAAAAAAAATTCTGAGTGAGGGACGGGCAGCCCGTCGGTCACACCTTCAGACGGGCAGGCCGTCGGTCACGCCTTCAGGTGGGCAGGCCGTCGGTCGGCCCCTCCGCACCTCTGTTCGTCCGTTTTGCCTATTTTGGCCATTTTGGCCATAACTTCTTGATTTTAAATACTTTTTAACTCATTTTTTTTGCAAAATTTAATTCTAAAATCCTTCTATCTTCCAACCCAATAAATTCAGTGGTTTTTTGTAATTATGAGAATTAAATTAATTTAATTTCTTAATTAAAAAATCTGAATTTTAAGGGGGAATAAAAAGAGTTTTTAGGTGGAATTAGGGAGGATTTTTTTAGGAAATATTTTTCTTCTTCTTTCTTCTTTCTAGAACAAATTTTCTGAATTTCTAAAGAAATTTCCAGCAATTTTTAAGGCAAAAAATAACTATTTTTGTTCTTGAGAATTTTCTTATTTTCAATCAAACAATTTTTTACTTTGAGACAAACAAATCAATTGTTTGTTCTTGAGTAAAATTCATCTTTCAATATTTTTATTTTTCCAATCATATTCTTCAAAACAAGACAAGTAATTGGATCATCTACCTTCATCTCTTCAAGATAAATTTGAGGGTAATTATTCTTGGCTCAATTTCTTAAATTAATTTTAATTTCATTCTTTTGTTTTTATTTAACTAGTTAACAGGTAAATTCTTTTAGTCTTATTATTTTCTTCTTATTTCTTGTTTTTTTTACTTTTTTTTATTTAATTAATCATCATGTAAATTCTTTTAGATCTATTATTTAATTGTTCATATTTCTTTTTTTATTTAATTGTTCATACTATTATTTTTTTGTTCTTATTTCTTATTTAATTGTTCATACTATTATTTTTGTTCATATTATTTTTATTTAATTGTTCATGTTGTTCATTGGATTGTTCATATTCTTTGATATTATTATCATCATTATTATTATTTATTATTATTATTGTGATTAGTGCTATCATTATTATTTGTCATTACTATCATCATTATTATTTTTATTAGCTTTGTTTTGTTTTTATGTTTTATTATTGTTGTCATCATCATTATTATTTTTATGTTTTCATACATGTTGAATTTGATTATCATTATTATTTTCATGTCTGATGCATGTTAAATATTATTATTATTTATTTCTTATGCATGCTGATTTTTATTATTACCTTTGCTTTTTATATATGTTGGATATTATTGTTATTATTTTATGTCTTTATGCATGTTAAATTCTATCATCATCATTTTATGCTTGTTTTTGCATGTTGAATTTTATTATTATCATGTTATTTTTTCTATGCATGTTAATTTATTAATTTGTTAAATTGCATATTTTTTTATTATGTCATTTTAATTGGCTTGTCATATATGATGCAATTTTGTTTGCCTTAATTTAATTATTTTCAAGTTATATGTTTAATTATTTTTATACTAACTTCATTTTTATTTGTTTTTTTTCTATTTTTCAATACTTATTTTTCATATGTGAGTTTTTGTCAAGTGGGAGCCCATGGAGATTTGAATATCCACTTGGGAGTTGGTTGTTATTTTTGTTGCTTTTTATTATTTTGGTTTAATTGATTATTATGTAATTTGTAATAATAAGTTTATTTTCATGCACGTTAATTAGAAAATCACCAAAAATATTTCTATTAAACTAAATTGGATTTTATTTAATAAAAATGGGACCAATGTCCTAGATTTTTTATCCAAAATAAATTATCACTTTAAAATTGTTTTCTTAAATTATGCATGAGAGGACCAACGTTCTCATTTTTAATAAATAGCCCGATTTATGTATGATTTGCATTTTATTTACAAATGGGGGTTGTATTCTGCCCCTAGTTTTATTGTAATTTATTTTACTTTATTTATCGCTTTTATTATATGATTGATATGCGTTTAATTAAATTGCATTAAAATTGAATGAAAAAAGGCGTGAAATACTAAATTCAAAACTCGATTATAAACTTAACCAAGGTATGAATAAATGGGGAGTCCCGAACTTTCTCTGGTCTTTGGGCTCAAAGAGGCGAGAGGTTTACCCTCCAAGACACCTCTTGTGTTACGAAACTTGGCGTTAATCCTAGGCTCCTTAGGGCGAGAGGTTTACCTTCCAAGACCCCTCTGGCTGGCTCAAAATGGATACTAAGCGCAGTCTTAGGCTCTCCGAGGTGAGAGAAACTTTCCCAATGTTCTATTGGGTGGCGACTCCATGAAACCTCCTTATTGCCCAACATAGACGCACTTGCGATTTATTGCAAGCTGTTAACGGACCCTCAAGTGCCCGATCGCCCTCAAGCGGGCGGTCATAGGGGCAGCCGAGTGGACATCCGGCGCGCGTCACAGTGGCGACTCCACTGGGGACCCTTAGAGACTTCCCTTCGAAAATACCTTGGCTAAAATTTATAATTGAGTTTTAATTTAAAATTTCATCCCTTTTCGAAATTGCATTTGCATATCATTAGAGCCTTAGATTTATGCTAGTTTGGTCCCTTTTTCTAGCCCCGGTTCGTTCTCGAAGCACGACCCTATTTTCACTCAATTTAGGGAAGTGTTAAGGATAATCACCAGCCCAAGTCTCGTACCGTCATGGTATATTAAATGGTGACCCGATCGGTCGTTACGCTCGTGATGAGCTAGACCCGTCGGCAGGGATCATGCTTGGGTAGCCCTAAAGTAACACCACCCTTTGACCAAAGCTCATGTAATGGCAATAGATACTTCCCCTATGTGGTATGAACCGTAATACCTTGCTTGCTATATGGATCGTTTTGTATTGGACAAACCCAAATAATCTGATTAGTCACCTAATCAAAGGTTTTCATGCCCAGATAGGTCCATGTCAGCTTATTCGGACTGCCTAAATACATGATGGTCAAAACAACCATACGTATGTACATGAGACAAGAGCTGTTATGCTGTCGGTTTTCCACCGTGCACCATACGCGTCCATTGGGTCCCCTGTTGAGCCATGGGCCAATCCCACCTAGAAAAAAGACTATGACCTCGTGTGCGGGAGTGATAAGGTTGTAGAGATCTATCTGCTTGTATGTGGTTGTGGATGCTGCACAGCATGCTCATGCATCGCGTGTCATTCATGTGTGTTAATAAACAAAATATATGCATTTCATTTTTGTGTGTGTATATCCTTTTGTCTGCATATTATCCTTCACATTTCTTTCATGCATTGCATTATATTATTGTAAACTATTGATCTTTCACTCATCGAGGACCATCTGCACTAGCACGATCATACATTACATGCCATTCATGCATCATTCTAACCCCTTGGTTTTTTCAGCCACTATAGACCATTTACTTGGGAGGTTTTGGGGTCCCCGGAGTTGCTCGAGGGGCAAATAAAGTTCAAATTGGTTGGCAGCGATCTAATATCTTTATCAGAATATACACAGGCATTAGAAATGGCTGATCCATCACAACAGATTGAAGAGGTTCGTGCCCTAATGACCCAAGAGATAGATGAGAGATTTAAAGAGCAAGAGGAAAAGTTATTGGCCGTGATTAAGGAGAGGATGGATGCTATGGCACTTATTCTTCAAGCTCAATTCATGATGACTTCTATTAGCCAGGTTAACTCGACCCCGACTCAGAAGGCTCATGCAACGATGGCCGTAATGTTCCCGTCCACTCCCGAGCCTAGGCACAAGGCCCCATTCGACTCACCAATCAAGCTATTGGGAAGAGCAAAGGGACTAGAGCCTTTACAGTCAATGGGCCTCCTCAGTCCCTCGAACACGGAAAGGAAGCTAACTGATCTTGAAGAAGAGATTGTGAAGTCCAAACTTGCAACTACCCGGGCACCTCTCAATAAGACTATTGCTGGCCCCGCAAGTCCAGGAGTTGGTTACTATGATAATAGCAGCGATACCCAAAGAGCAAGAAAAGTGTCAACAATTAAAGCGGGTCAGAGGCACTACTCTAATTTGGGCAGATCCTTATCTTGGGTACTCAACAGATTGATGAAGGAAGGTAAGCTACAACCACTACCTGCTATGCCTGCCAGAAACTAAGGACAACCCAATCACAAGGACGATCAGTATTGTGCCTTCCACCAGCACACTGGGCATATGACGGACAATTGTGTAAGGCTAAGGCATGAGATTCAAGATCTGATTGATAATAAACAGATTACTAATCCAGAGCGCCGCAAGAAATAGGGGAGGAAACCTTCTAGTAGATATGCTTTTCATATTTGAACTTTTTTCAGTCTTGATGTATGCGGTATTGTTTACATTAACTATATTAATGGCTTTTTGTTTATGTTCTCATGATTTCATTATGCATGATCATAATCACAAGTCATTTACATTTGATATTAACTTAATGAATACTCCTTCATGTAATCTCGAGATCTTGTAGCGTCTGATATAACTCTTGAAGAGAGAAAATCCTGAGAGCTGAAAATAAAAATAGAAAGTAGTGGAAAGGAAAAGCTAGATGCAATTAGGGGATTGGATGAAAACTCACTAAGAGCACTATAACCTTTCTGATTACCCGTCAAAGCGACTCTTGGATAAGGTTGGATCTAGAAAATGATTTAGGCACTATTTCTTTGTATAGCTCTTTAAATGACCATTTCCTACCCTCATTTCAAAATCGTTTGCTAGCCCGTTGAGCCTTTATTTTGGTATACTAAATGCGTACCGATTTTATTGTTACACACATTAAAATTACCTTTCGCCTAAAATAATTTTGGCTTCCCCTTAGAAGAATGGCCGCTCTAGTAAGGATGGATGTACATTACGATATCCGCTTGAGCTATCCAAAAATTGCCCTAGGGAAAGTGGGTTTACAGTTCTGAAAGGGATTGTTAATCATTGATGATCTTTGAGGCTTGACCATTGGCAATCCTTTGGGCCATTAGAAAATTTGCCCTGATGAAAATGGGTCTACATTCGGAGAAGGGAATTTCAACAATTGATAATTTTGGGTTACAAAAAAATCACCCTGATAAGGATGGGTCTACCCTTTGGAAAACGAATTTGCGATCATCAATAATTTTTGGGCTACACTTCAGGAAAGGGGTTTTAAATCACTAATAAATCTTTTGGGTAATTAGAGACATAAATTTGTTAAAAAAAGAGAAGAAAAAAAAGAAGAGAAAGAAAAAAAGAAAAAAAAAAGAAGAGAAAAAAAAAGGAAGGGAAAAAAGAAAAAAAGAAAAAAGAAGGAAAATAGTAGGGCCTAAGATAATACCCCTTGATGAGTTCAGTAGCTATCTTTCTTAGCTTAATTGTTACGTTGAGTTTGATAAGTCAGAGTATTACCCATTCCAAATTCGAGAATTTCTGGACAGCATGAAATTAGTTTGAAAATGATTTCATCATCCAAATGAACGTTGCGGCCATTTTTCTCTAGAAACCTAATCCTCCTTTGATAGCCATCTACCTAAGCCTAACGTTACAACCAAAGTAAGACCTTTTGATTCTTAGTTCAGTCTTATCCAATTAGCAGAGATGACCTTTTAATAAGATTTGGTACGTAGGAAGAGGCATATGGTGTTTCTTGAGCTTCAAACGGGGAGCCACGAATGTATTTATGCATTTGAGTTGAGTCTCATCCCAACATTGCATCTAGAATTTGCTTCAAAAATTAAGAACAGAGAGAAAATTTTTGACTATGAAAATCCGAGAGAGCCGGTCGATAACAGGAGTTTGATGACTTCAAGATCGATCTCGAGATTAGATAGGGTCATGTATTTTTGAGATTAATGCCAAATGATGATCAAGTGTGATGAAATCAGACTGGAACATATGCATATATACAATAATATTTTAATGTAAGCAAAGCACTTTATCTTGCATACTCAAAATGGTTTAAGTTCCAACATGAAAAGCAGTGCATTGTTTCTCTTCGCATATGTGCAATTTACTATAAGTGGTCCTCATTGCCATTTTCATCTTGATCCTTCAGCAGACTTGCCCCGACATTGGTTTCGAGCTATTTGTCAGCCAAAATCCATACGACCATTATTCAAAAGCTAAAAGAATTTTGGACAAAAAAAAGAGGCCGTTAGAGATGAAAACCGTAACTGGCTCTCTAAGCAAAAGTTAGGCCAAAGGGCAGGGTGAAAACCTGGAGACAGGCAGTCTGTCCTTCAAAAAAAAAATATAAATAAAAAACATAAATAAATAAAAGCCGCTGGATTGGGTTGGGTCCATTCCAGGCAAAAATTAGGCATAGGGTTATGTGAAAATCCCTAAAGGGACGCATTTCCCATAAAGAAAAGCTAGTGTGAAAATCCACAAGGGACGCACTACCTTTAAAACAATGACTTCCGATGCCTGGAGCAATAAGGCAACATATTTCGGATGATCTTCCTTTCAGCAAGATAAGACATAATTCAGGACATGAGTCAGAATCCCGGGCATATGCTCATTGACCAGGGGGCAAAGATGCACACCTGACGGTTCTCTTTGAAGAGTTTACGGGTCAGGGTCCCTAAGCAGAGATGCCATATCTAGTTCCTCAGGGGGCATGGTGGAGCGGCCAAGCCATATCCTCAACGGACCCTTACCCACTCAGGACATGGTCTATTCATTTTTGCATGCATTTCATACCATTCTTTAGCAAACATCTGCATATGGTAATTTACACTTGCATGCACAATCTATTGTATATATTCCTGTGCACACAGCTTTGCAGGAAAGTCCAAATGAAGACCACACACATAAAGCTAGTCAAGGACAGCAACGTTCGCACTTGCCCTTGCTGGGCAATCAGGTCAAGATAGAATCTACGCCGGCAAATCTTTGAGACTTCTTAAGAGGTAATTCTTCGAGGTCTCTTAGGAGACTAATCTCTTTATACTTTGCACTTTTAGCAGTCTGTAGCAGACTCGGTGCAGTCCTCTAAGAGGGCATCTCTTGCGCTTTTCGTAGTCTGTAGCAGACTCGGTGCAGTCCTCTAAGAGGGCATCTCTTGCGCTTTTCGTAGTCTGTAGCAGACTCGGTGCAGTCCTCTAAGAGGGCATCTCTTGCGCTTTTCGTAGTCTGTAGCAGACTCGGTGCAGTCCTCTAAGAGGGCATCTCTTGCGCTTTTCGTAGTCTGTAGCAGACTCGGTGCAGTCCTCTAAGAGGGCATCTCTTGCATTTTTCGTAGTCTGTAGCAGACTCGGTGCAGTCCTCTAAGAGGGCATCTCTTGCATTTTTCGTAGTCTGTAGCAGACTCGGTGCAGTCCTCTAAGAGGGCATCTCTTGCGCTTTTCGTAGTCTGTAGCAGACTCGGTGCAGTCCTCTAAGAGGGCATCTCTTGCATTTTTGGTAGTCTGTAGCAGACTCGGTGCAGTCCTCTAAGAGGGCATCTCTTGCATTTTTCGTAGTCTGTAGCAGACTCGGTGCAGTCCTCTAAGAGGGCATCTCTTGCATTTTTCGTAGTCTGTAGCAGACTCGGTGCAGTCCTCTAAGAGGGCATCTCTTGCATTTTTGGTAGTCTGTAGCAGACTCGGTGCAGTCCTCTAAGAGGGCATCTCTTGCATTTTTGGTAGTCTGTAGCAGACTCGGTGCAGTATCTTCCTTTTGCGTTTTTTGTAGCCTGTAGCAGGCTCGGCGCATCGTCATCTACGGATGGCAACTGTACTTTTAGTAGTCTGTAGCAGACTCGGTACAGTTCTCTTTTTGCACTTTTTGTAGTCTGTAGCAGACTCGGTGCAATCTTCCTTTTGCGTTTTTTGTAGCCTGTAGCAGGCTCGGCGCATCATCATCTACGGATGGTAGTTGCACTTTTGATAGTCTATAGCAGGCTTGGCGCAGCGTCATCTACGGATGACATCTGCACTTTTAGTAGTCTGTAACAGACTCGGTGCAATCTTCTTCTCGCGTTTTGTAGTCTTGGTAGCGACTCGGCGCATCACTGTCTTAGGATGGTTCCTTGACACTTTGTAGTCTTGTCAGCGACTCAGTGCAACTCAAGAGGATGAATCACGGCACTGTTCTCGAGGGAGCAGCTGGAAGGAGGCAGCCTCAGGTACGCGCTTCTTTCCTTTTCCTGAATTTTGGCTCACCTAGGCACCCACACACTAGCCTCCCCAAAATTGGGGGCAACTGTAGACACCGGGTCCCGAGTAGCCAAGATCAGGATTACCCAATGATGAAATTAAGTGTGCCGATCTATAGGCAAAAAGAATGAAGTTGGAAGTGACGATTTCCTTGTCGATTTGTTGTTTTAAAATTTAATAAAAATGTATTTCAAAAATATTTTTAAAATTTATTTTGTGATGAAAAAAAAAGTGAGTTTTTAAATTATAAAAATTTAAAAAAAAAAAAAATTCTGAGTGAGGGACGGGCATCCCGTCGGTCACACCTTCAGACGGGCAGGCCGTCGGTCACGCCTTCAGGTGGGCAGGCCGTCGGTCGGCCCCTCCGCACCCCTGTTCGTCCGTTTTGCCTATTTTGGCCATTTTGGCCATAACTTCTTGATTTTAAATGCTTTTTAACTCATTTTTTTTGCAAAATTTAATTCTAAAATCCTTCTATCTTCCAACCCAATAAATTCAGTAGTTTTTTATAATTATGAGAATTAAATTAATTTAATTTCTTAATTAAAAAATCTGAATTTTAAGGGGGAATAAAAAGAGTTTTTAGGTGGAATTAGGGAGGATTTTTTTAGGAAATATTTTTCTTCTTCTTTCTTCTTTCGAGAACAAATTTTCTGAATTTCTAAAGAAATTTCCAGCAATTCTTAAGGCAAAAAATAACTATTTTTGTTCTTGAGAATTTTCTTATTTTCAATCAAACAATTTTTTACTTTGAGACAAACAAATCAATTGTTTGTTCTTGAGTAAAATTCATCTTTCAATATTTTTATTTTTCTAATCATATTCTTCAAATCAAGACAAGGAATTGGATCATCTACCTTCATCTCTTCAAGATAAATTTGAGGGTAATTATTCTTGGCTCAATTTCTTAAATTAATTTTAATTTCATTCTTTTGTTTTTATTTAACTAGTTAACAGGTAAATTCTTTTAGTCTTATTATTTTCTTCTTATTTCTTGTTTTTTTTTACTTTTTTTTATTTAATTAATCATCATGTAAATTCTTTTAGATCTATTATTTAATTGTTCATATTTCTTTTTTTATTTAATTGTTCATACTATTATTTTTTTGTTCTTATTTCTTATTTAATTGTTCATACTATTATTTTTGTTCATATTATTTTTATTTAATTGTTCATGTTGTTCATTGGATTGTTCATATTCTTTGATATTATTATCATCATTATTATTATTTATTATTATTATTGTGATTAGTGCTATCATTATTATTTGTCATTACTATCATCATTATTATTTTTATTAGCTTTGTTTTGTTTTTATGTTTTATTATTGTTGTCATCATCATTATTATTTTTATGTTTTCATACATGTTGAATTTGATTATCATTATTATTTTCATGTTTGATGCATGTTAAATATTATTATTATTTATTTCTTATGCATGCTGATTTTTATTATTACCTTTGCTTTTTATATATGTTGGATATTATTGTTATTATTTTATGTCTTTATGCATGTTAAATTCTATCATCATCATTTTATGCTTGTTTTTGCATGTTGAATTTTATTATTATCATGTTATTTTTTCTATGCATGTTAATTTATTAATTTGTTAAATTGCATATTTTTTTTTATTATGTCATTTTAATTGGCTTGTCATATATGATGCAATTTTGTTTGCCTTAATTTAATTATTTTCAAGTTATATGTTTAATTATTTTTATACTAACTTCATTTTTATTTGTTTTTTTTCTATTTTTCAATACTTATTTTTCATATGTGAGTTTTTGTCAAGTGGGAGCCCATGGAGATTTGAAGATCCACTTGGGAGTTGGTTGTTATTTTTGTTGCTTTTTATTATTTTGGTTTAATTGATTATTATGTAATTTGTAATAATAAGTTTATTTTCATGCACGTTAATTAGAAAATCACCAAAAATATTTCTATTAAACTAAATTGGATTTTATTTAATAAAAATGGGACCAATGTCCTAGATTTTTTATCCAAAATAAATTATCACTTTAAAATTGTTTTCTTAAATTATGCATGAGAGGACCAACGTTCTCATTTTTAATAAATAGCCCGATTTATGTATGATTTGCATTTTATTTACAAATGGGGGTTGTATTCTGCCCCTAGTTTTATTGTAATTTATTTTACTTTATTTATCGCTTTTATTATATGATTGATATGCGTTTAATTAAATTGCATTAAAATTGAATGAGAAAAGGCATGAAATACTAAATTCAAAACTCGATTATAAACTTAACCAAGGTATGAATAAATGGGGAGTCCCGAACTTTCTCTGGTCTTTGGGCTCAAAGAGGTGAGAGGTTTACCCTCCAAGACACCTCTTGTGTTACGAAACTTGGCGTTAATCCTAGGCTCCTTAGGGCGAGAGGTTTACCTTCCAAGACCCCTCTGGCTGGCCCAAAATGGATACTAAGCGCAGTCTTAGGCTCTCCGAGGCGAGAGAAACTTTCCCAATGTTCTATTGGGTGGCGACTCCATGAAACCTCCTTATTGCCCAACATAGACGCACTTGCGATTTATTGCAAGCTGTTAACGAACCCTCAAGTGCCCGATCGCCCTCAAGCGGGCGGTCATAGGGGCAACCGAGTGGACATCCGGCGCGCGTCACACTATTATAAAAAATTTGGGCCCGAATGGATAAGATGGTGGCATAAACAGGTCAAAATATGGGTCAATCTATTTGACAATTTTTTAACGAAAAATAATTTTTGATATAATGGAATACTAAAAAGATTATTATAAAAAATATTGGCCTAAATGGGTCAAATGGTAGCCTAAGCTGGCTAAGATGTGGATCAATCCATTTGAGCCATGGTTTAAGGAAAAATAATTCTTAATATAATAAGGGGATACTAAAAAACTACTATAAAAAATATTGGCCAAAATGGATGGTCAGGCAACACAAATGGATCGGATGGTAGTCTAAACGGGTTAAGATGTGTATCAACTCATTTGACTCATATTTTAATGAAAAATAATCATTTATCATAGAAGTTTTACATACACTATATGAATTTTCAATTTAGAACCAAGTTATGAGACAATCAATATTATGGATGTATAATTTTTTTTATCAATAAATTAATGGTCTATATATGGATCCTATGATAATGAGGTTCAATTTAATACTATATATGGTTATATGTGTTAATTGGATCGAGTTGGACGGGTTTGGATTTGGTCATAAATAAGCCATTAGTTATGGGTTATAAACAGAATAATACCCAAACGGATTAGGCAGATTTGAGTCAACCCTTGGATTTGCTACATGTTGGCTCGGATTGTATGGTGGCCCAAATGTGCGCATGGTGACCAAAATGAGTTGCAAAGTAGCCCTAACGAGCGAAGTTGTGGATTAACCCATTTAATCTTTTGTTTTAATGAAAATTCACTCTTGATACAATTACGATATACTATATTGGCCGAGTTTGGGCCGAATTGAGATGTGTCGAATTTAGGCCGAATCGGGATGGGCCTGGAATTTAAAGATTTTTTCTGCACAATTTTGCATAAAATAAAACACATAACTACTTTGAGTTGGGTTGAGTTAGATTTGGTACGGTTGGGTTCAACGCGAGTAGGGATGAGTCAAGTTCGGGTTGGATCTGGATGAGTCAAATTCGAACTGGGCCTAATCAAAATTTAAAGATTTTTTCTACACAAGTTTGTATAAGTAGAATCGAGGCCTATTGCAGTTAAGGCTGGTTGGATTTGATACGAGCTAAGTTCGGATCAAGACAAGATGGGTTGGTTTGGGCTGAGTCTAAATGAAATTTTAAAATTTTTTCTACACAATCTTGCATAAATAAAATTCAGACATACTTCTAATTGGATCGGGTTCTAGTCGGGATGGGCTGAGTTCAGGTCGAACTGAGATGGATCGAGTTCACACCGGGCCTAACTTCAATTTGAAATTTTTTTCTACACAAATTATGCACAAACCTGTATAAATAAAATTCAAACCTATTTTAGGATAGATCGGGTTTCAGTGGAGATAAGTCAAGTTCGGACTGCATCAAAATGGATCGAGATGAGTCCGACCGGGTTCTAATTTGATCGGTTTTGGGCTTCGATGGGTTGAAATCAGGTTAGATATACTTTGTATGGAAAAATTGTAGTTTGGTATAAATTTAGTATATCGATCCATTAAATCTAGTTGATGGCCGTTAGGTCACATAAAATATATCTATTTAAATCAAAATTTAGTAAAATTATTTTGAGTTGGTACATATGGAAATATTTCTAAATTGAATTCCGTTTGAGCCATTTTTTTTTAACAAATTTGGACAATATTTTTGAATTGAACCAAATTTACCACGTTAAGTGAAAGAAAGCAGGAGTGACGGAGAGAGTATACTATTTATTTATTTGTGATCGGCAGAAGTAAATAACTTTTCTTATACCAACGATATGTCATTTACCGCCTCGAAATAATCAACCATTTCCATTTCAGCAGATCAAAGACGGCACGTCGTCTGGAAACGATTTGTTGTTGGTCTCGTAGGGTATTCTGTTGCTTCGCACAACTGCAGTTTCGTCTCGTAAACCGGAACAGAACAGAGAATGGGGACGAGGACGAATTTCTACAAAAATCCATCCATCTCTTACAAAAAGGACTTCGGTCTCAGTTCTGTTCTACAAAATCTCAAAGGTACCATTCATTTGTTCTGTTTCCTTTGCTCTTTGGATGCTATGGAAGCTCCTCAAAACGAAAGAAAATTATGGGATTGTTCGATTGCTATGAAGCTTCTTGATTGTTTGTTTCATGATTTGCTCCACTTGCAGCCTATAATGTCGCAACTGGAAAATCTCCTGTGATCGAGGAGCAAGAGTGCCGCGACGAAGAGAATGGCACTAAAAGCCGGAAAAAGGCCGGCCAAAAGCGCCGCTCGACGGAAAATTTACGGCCTGATCGGTGCTTGGAGTTCGAAGAGCCAAGCGGACCAATGACGCACCAGGATTACATAGACAAGAGAAGGTAAAGATTAATTTGACAGTTTCGTGCTTTTTTATTAGAATTATTTGATTATTGAGTGTTGCGAGTATTTGTTTTTACAAGCATGCGCTATCTTTTTCATTAACAGGAAGGAAGTGAGCTCCTCTCTACATTATGAAGCATTAACTAATGATGCTTTGGTAATTGAATTTTGATGCTTTGGTTTGAAATTTAATGTTCTTTTTTTTTCCTACTGTTTTTCTCACTAGTGCTGGTGACTGTTTGTAGCTGCAGGGAACTTCTTGCTCGGTTTTAAATTTAGTGAACTATGGAAGTAAGAGCCTTTATAACTTCATTGAATATACTTTGTTATGCGTTTCTTATGGTTGAACTTTAGTTTGGCATAAACTGATTTGGCAGTTCAAGAAGAAAAAAGAAAAAAAGGAATGCACTGATTAGATAGGTACTACATTATAGCTAGAGCTACTGAAGGAGTGTTAGCACAATTGACACGAGAGGTTGACTCAATTTGATGGAATGCTCTTCGTTTTCTCTTCTTTTGGTTCTTTTCCTTATTCTCCTTGTTTGGCTGAGGATAGAGAGTTATTATGGGTTTCATGGGGGATAAAAGAAAATGGGAAGTGAAATGTTCTTTGCTTATTTTGATTTAATTTATAGGCAGATGGTGTTGAAACATCCCGGTAACCTTTTTTCTTCTTGAAAATTCAGGTGATGATAGTGCTTCAGAATCTCAAGAAGAGGATCGCCAAAATTCTGGTTTGTTTCAAGATTTATATTCATTGACTGTTGGTTTACTTTTATTTTTACCAATAATATTTCCAAGTACTAGGTGAAATGGACCTGTAATCTAACTTGGCTTAAGAAGATTTTTCTGATCTTCCCCAGCTATTGAAATTTTTTCACTGATTAAGCAGAGAGTTACTCTTAGATTTATTCACATCCTTTAGAAAAGGTATTCTAGTAACTGTCAGGAATTCCTGAATATTTATGTGCGCTTGGTTATATTGATTAACTAATTGTTTTCGTTTTAGGTCACCAAGAAGAAGTTGACCAGATTAAGACCAGAGATGAGCAACGATTTCCTGTCCCTGGAGAACCTGTTTGTGTGGTATGTGGAAAATATGGAGAGTACATATGCAATGAGGTATTCAGAACTTTATGTTTTACTTTAGATATTCTTATCCTTCCATTGATTTACACACCTTATGCATGAGGTTTTCTTTTCTTGGTAGACTGATGACGATATCTGCAGCCTGGAATGCAAAGCTGAACTTCTGCAGAGTCTTAAACCAGTTGAGGTGTTTTTGCATCATCAACTTTATTTTTATGTTATGTCTGCTTTTACTGATTTCCTAAGTTTTAATCCTTTCACTTCACTGTTTTCAGCCTGAGCTCATCAACCAAAAGGAAAAGTTTCCCTCAACTGGATTCACATGTACCTTACCAATGCGTGAGCTTGGAGAGGACACTTGGGACTATAATTGCAACCGCTGGTCCACAAAGAGATCAGACCTTTGTACTTATGAATGGTATGTTTCTTTGTCAATATTCTGTTTGGTGTTATGCTCATTGATATGGTTTTTCAAGAGGTGAAAGTTGCATTTTGAAAGATTGGAACCAAAGTGCACAAGGAAACAAATCTTCAACACCTTTTTGGCAAATGTTTTTAATTTTGTGTTTGTGGAGTTTGAGACATGATACCGAGCTGCCTCAGAAGAAACCAAACGTGTTTTCTAAAGTTCCTGAAGGGAAAAAGAGAAAAGGGGAATTAGAGACCTATATGCATATGCGATAATAAAATGTTTTCTTATTTGATTTTTTTTATTTGTACTAATTATAAATGTGCCACTATAGTTGGAAATGTCAGAGGCCTGGCCATCTTGCTGAAGACTGTTTGGTGTCAACATGCTGCCAGGTTTTTCACAACTTAGTGCTGTCATTTTTGTATATTATAGAACATGGGTGTTAGCTTATTACCATTACCTCTACTTGTAGGTGGCAGAAGGGCAGAACAGGAATTCCATATCCAAAGAGCTTCTTGGGATTTATAGAAGGTATAAGAGAGACATTAGTTAGCATTTGTTAACATGAAAAGAAGATCTATAAATACATCACTTGAAGTTTTTTGATATTTTACAATTTACTTAAATACGATTCAAATGCAGCTGGATTGCTCTTGATTTCTGCTGATCTCTAAGCCATGAATTTATTTGAACTTGATTAGTATATGGCTAAGCCAGAAATTTAAATTTTTCTGCTGTTTATGTGAGCCTAGAGGAAATGGTGGATAATTTAGCCAAAATTTCTTGGTTTTTCTATGTCTTGGCAGATGCCATCAGATAGGTAAAACATCGAAAGCTGCAAACTGTGATTCGTGCCGCAGTTCTTTAAGTTTGGCAACATGCCTTCATTGTGATGCAGTCCTTTGTGACAAGTAAGCACAGCTTATCTCAATATTGGCTGCTGTTTAATTTATGAATGCCATTCAGTATGATGGGCAGTTGACTTTGAATCGTTAATATGTTAGGAGTAATTCCTAACTTAAATGGTGGATGAATAATTTCTGGATTAATTCCCAGAAAAAGAGGGTTTAAGATTAGAACAGAAGAGGGGAAGAAGAACAGAGGAAAAAGAGAGAAGAGAGAGAGAGAGAAAGAGAGATAAAATCTGTATTCAATAATAATAATGGTCCCCCAGCAGGAGAAACCTTTACATCATAAGGAAATCAGCTAATGATTGGCTGCACTAAAAGACAAAAGAGCATGCACACTCTCTTTCCTCTAACAACCTGCTGGAGAGAAAAGCTGCTACACAGCTTTTCTTTCACTAGTACACAAAACAGAAAACCCATAAAGAACAACTGAAATTAACAGAATTAACTACCCTATAAAAAATTACTTAATTACCCCCACAAAAATTAATTAATTGCCCTTCTACGTTTATACCTAACAATACCCCCTCCTTGAGAGCATTCTTGTCCCCAAGAATGGATGAATTGAGGGAATTGCTGCTGCATGTAGGAGAGGTCTTCCCAAGTGGAATCTATGGAAGGTAGGTCTTGCCACTTAATCAATACTTGCTGGAGATGTGTGTCACCCACTAGGATAGTTCTAGTATTAAGTATCTTCTCTGGCTGGATGAGAAACTCACCATCCACTAAGTAGGGGAGCTGAGGAGAGATGGGTGTTTGAGCTCCAACCTGTTTTTTCAGTAGGGAAACATGGAAAACAGGGTGGATTTTACAGTCAGAGGGAAGTTGGAGGCGATAGGCTACCTTTCCAACCTTCTCAATGATAGGATAGGGGCCATAGTACCTCGGGGATAGCTTCAAGGATTTTCTGACAGCCAAAGAGAGCTGTCTATAGGGCTGCAGCTTGAGGTAAACCATATCCCCAACTGAAAACTCCCTAGGGGTGCGATGCTTATCTGCAGCTTGTTTCATTCTGTTTTGAGCCCCTGCCAATTGCTCCTTGAGGTAAGCATTCATGGTTTCCCTTGATTGGAGAAAGTCTTCCACTGCAGCAACTGAAGAAGGTAGTTGGGGAAGGACTGGCAGAGGAGGGGGGAAGCCATAGACAGCTTGAAATGGGCTGAGATTAATGGCAGAATGGTGGCTTGTGTTGTACCAGTATTCTGCCAGGCTAAGCCACTTGGACCAGCGCTTTGGTTTGTGGAATGTCATGCATCGGAGGTAGGTCTCGAGGCACCTGTTGAGTCTCTCTGTTTGGCCATCACTTTGAGGGTGATAGGCTGTACTGAATTTGAGCTGAGTGCCCAGCAGCTTGAAGAGCTCCTGCCAAAAATTTCCAGTGAAGATTTTGTCTCGATCAGAAACTATGGATTGAGGCATCCCATGGAGTTTAAAAATCTGATCAAAAAAAACTTGTGCAATTGTTGCTGCTGTGAAGGGGTGAGAGAGAGGAATGAAGTGAGCCATTTTTGAAAACCTATCAACCACCACCAGAATTGTATCATAGCCATCAGACTTAGGGAGCTTCTCAATGAAATCCATGCTTAGGTCAGTCCAGATTTGGGAAGGAGTGGGTAGAGGTTGGAGAAGTCCTGGATAGGATACCGTCTCTGGTTTGCACCTCTGACAAGTGTCACAACTAGAGACCCATTCGATCACTTGCTTCTGCATCCTGGGCCAGTAAAAAGCTTGTTGCAGCCTGTTAAGAGTTCCCCTAATCCCTGAATGCCCCCCAATTGGTGAGTCATGGCACAAGGCAATTAGTTGCTGTCTTAGGGAAGTAGCAGCCCCTATGTACAATCTATCTTTGTATTTGAGGATGCCCTTGGTAAGTGAATGGTTAGGTAGTGAGCCCGGTGATATGGAAAGGGAAACAATGAGGTTCTGAACCTTAGAGTCTCCTTGGTAGGAATTGAGCACATCTTGGATCCATTGGGGAGTGAGAATGGAAGTGGTGGAGGTCAACAAATGGATATGGGATGAAGAATTCCCTTCAAATTTCCTAGACAGAGCATCTGCCACCTTATTGTCAGCCCCTTTCTTATACTGAATGCTGTAGTCTAGTCCCAATAGCTTGCTAATGCCTCTCACCTGGATGTAGTTGTGTAACCTCTGCTCCTACAAGTGCTTGATACTCTCATGGTCAGTCTTTATAATGAAGTGGCCTTGTTCTAGGTAGTGTCTCCATTTGGTTACAGCAAATAGAATGGCAAGCAGCTCCCTCTCATAGGCTGAAAGCTGCTGGTTTCTTGGACTTAGTGGGCTGGAGATGTATGAAATTGGTCTGCCAGCTTGCATGAGTACAGCCCCTATACCAGTATTGCTGGCATCACATTCTAGAATGAAAGGCTGAGTGAAATTTAGCAGGGCTAGGATTGGAGCCTTAGTCATCAGGTCCTTGAGGTTTTCAAAGGCTTGTTGTGCCTCTGGATTCCACTTGAACTGGTCTTTTTTGAGGAGGTTTGTGAGTGGCTTACTAATGATCCCATAGCCAGAAATGAACCTCCGATAGTACCCTGTTAACCCAAGGAACCCCCTTAGTCCTTTTAGGTTTTTGGGTTTAGGCCAAGAAGTCATCGCTTCTACTTTGCTAGGATCTGTGGACACCCCATCAGCTGAAATCAGATGACCCAAGTAGGAAATTTGATGCTGCCCAAACTCACATTTGGACTCCTTGGCATATAGTTGGTGCTCCCTCAATAGCTGTAGCACCGTTTCAAGGTGCTGGTTGTGGGCTGCCATAGATGGGCTATAAATCAAGATGTCATCAAAGAAAACCAAGACAAACTTTCTCAAATAAGGCTTGAATAGGGTGTTCATTAGGGACTGGAATGTGGCAGGAGCATTGGTAAGCCCAAAGGGCATCACCAGAAACTCATAGTGCCCTGAATGAGTCCTGAATGCAGTCTTGTAAGTGTCTTCCAACTTCATCCTGATCTGGAAGTAACCTGACCTCAAGTCGATCTTTGTAAAAACTGCTGCCCCATGTAATTCGTCAAGCAAATCTTCAATGAGGGGTATAGGGAATTTATCCTTAACAGTAAGCTTGTTAAGCTCCCTGTAGTCCACACAAAACCTCCAACTGCCATCCTTCTTTTTGACCAATAGCACTGGAGAAGCATAGGGACTGTTGCTAGGTTGGATAATGGAGTTAGTTAACATCTCTTCCACTAACTTCTCTATCTCATTCTTCTGGTGATGAGGGTATCTATAGGGCCTAACATTGATAGGTTCTGAGTGGTGTTTGAGAGGGATGGAGTGGTCATGGGACCTAGGTGGAGGCAGCCCTTTCGGAACTTGAAATACATCGGCATAGGACTTAAGCAGTTGCTGCAACTCTTGGGGTGTTTTAGTAGGAAGTGGTTCCTGTTTTTGGGTGGCTGTTTGGTGAAGGGTGATGAGGAATAGTTTGGAGGTTACCCCTTTCCATCCATGGAGTACCAGCTTATTGATAGCCTTAGCAGTAATGAGCTTCAAGCTGGTTTTCTCATTTAGGCCCTTGAGTTCTAACTCCTTCCCTTCCCTTTTGATCTTTAACCTATTCTCCTCAAAATCAAATGTGATTGGTGAGTGGCACTTCATCCAATCTGCCCCTAGAATGAGGTCATAGTCTCCTAATTCAAAAACCCTCAGGTCAAACACAAATTTATGGCCCTGCATGCTCCAACAACACTGGCTGCATTTTTCTTGCACTGTGACTCTCCTCCCATCTGCCACAGTAACCGTAGCTGGGGTAGCCTTGGCTAAATGGAGCTTGAGTTCCTTGGCCAGCTGAAAATCCAAAAAGCTGTGAGTACTGCCACTGTCAATTAGGATCATGATTGGCTTCCCTCCAAGCTGCCCTTTTAACTTGATAGTATTATCTCCTAGCCCTCCATCCACAGCATTAAGAGACAACTGAATTTGCTCAACCTCATCAGCCTGTTCTTGAAGATCAGAATCAGCCACATCCTGCCACTCTTCCTCTTCTTCCCCATCAGATTCCTCAATTGCTTGGATGGCCATCAGCTTCTTTTGATTACACTGGTGGCCTGGAAAATATCTGTCTCCACATCTATAACAAGCTCCAGGGTTCTTTCTGGGGGGAACAGGTAGTTGTTTTGAAGCAGGTTGGGGAGGTTCAGTCTTAGGAGTTATAGATACAGTGTTTGGGTATGGTTTTAGGAAGGATGAAGATGCATTTGGAGGTGGATTCCAGGTTTTAGGTTGGTTTTGTGGCTTGTAGGGAAATCTGGTTCTGCTAGCTTCTAAATGACTCTCCTGCAATCTGGCATGTTCTATGGCTGTATACAAATCAGGAGGCTTAAACATCTTGACAACACTTCTAATCTCATCCCTCAACCCTCCTACGAAGCAGGATACGTAGTAGGACTCACTATGCTGTGGATAGAGTTTTTCCATCCTGAGCTTAAGCTCCTCAAATCTGCCTACATAGCCTTCTACATTAGTATTCTGCCTAAGCCTTTGGAACTCCTCTACTGTATTTTCCTCCTTCACTTCTTTGAATCTCCTACATATTGCTTCAGAAAATTCCTCCCATCCTATTCCCTCTTTACCCTTGCTCCAATTTAGAAACCATGATTCTGCTCTACCTTGCAAAAATAAGCTAGCAAGGTCCACTTGCCTCTCCGGTAATACTTCAAAAATTTGAAAGTATTTCCTACATTTGTTAACCCATGTTTGACTCCCTTCTCCCTCAAAAAACTGCAGTTCACACTTAGGTAGCAGCTTGTTGAAGTAAGGTTTCCCTATACTGACTTGTTCATTTGGGTTGGGTAGGATTCCCTTATCAGATCTAGGAGTATCATGAGTGAAAACTTGTGGATCCTTACCTCTATTACTGCTGCTGCTTGGCTGGTTTTGGGTGATGGTTGGGTTGTTAGATGCATTGGGTAGCTGGAGTCCTTGAATAAGCTGGGCCAGATAGGCTACAGACTTCTGGTTCTCCTGCCTAAGCTCAAGCTTCAGGCTGTGTTGCTCTTGCATTAGTGCCTCCATCCTTTGTTGATGCTCCAGCTGGAGGTCAGTCATCCTAGTCTCCATGTTCCCAAGCCGGGTCTCCATCTGAAGGATGCAGGTATCTCTCTGTTCCTCCATTCTAGAACTAAGGGATCTAAGCTGCCCCTCTAGCTCTTCAACGGAGGTTGAAGATTTCTGGGTATTTGGGTTTTTTCCCATTCTACAGTGGAAGAATGTGGATCGAAGGGGGCTCTGATACCAGTTTGTTAGGAGTAATTCCTAACTTAAATGGTGGATGAATAATTTCTGGATTAATTCCCAGAAAAAGAGGGTTTAAGATTAGAACAGAAGAGGGGAAGAAGAACAGAGGAAAAAGAGAGAAGAGAGAGAGAGAGAAAGAGAGATAAAATCTGTATTCAATAATAATAATGGTCCCCCAGCAGGAGAAACCTTTACATCATAAGGAAATCAGCTAATGATTGGCTGCACTAAAAGACAAAAGAGCATGCACACTCTCTTTCCTCTAACAACCTGCTGGAGAGAAAAGCTGCTACACAGCTTTTCTTTCACTAGTACACAAAACAGAAAACCCATAAAGAACAACTGAAATTAACAGAATTAACTACCCTATAAAAAATTACTTAATTACCCCCACAAAAATTAATTAATTGCCCTTCTACGTTTATACCTAACATAATATTTGCCTTGCTACACTAGTATGTTCTGGTTAGTCTTCATGAGCTTTGCTCATAAGTAACTTTGATTTCAGTGCAGGTCATTTGGATGAACATATAAAGTCACACTCATCTCACCAGCAGTATTACTCTCATAAACTTAATCGTTTGGTAAATTTATATCTCACCAGCTGTATTACTCTCATTAACTCAATTGTTCAGTAAATTTATCTTCAACTACTTTATACTCAAGTGATAGGTCAATAATTGCTGCTGTATCTCTGGAGGTGTTTCCTTATAGGTAGTTTGGTTTCTAATATTAGGCAATGTTTTCCTGAGTTTAACTCATCCTTGGATATAGGAAATTTAACTCATCCTTGGATATAGGAAATTCTATGCTCGGTTGATTATCTTATTGTTTTAACAGTCACAATATGAGAACCTAAAAATCTTCAGGGGCTTTACTCATTTATTGAAAGATTTCACTGTTGTGAGGTATTTGACTTACCAGATGGATTAAACACTTGTGATTGGTGTGGAATATTATTCACACAGGTAACATCCAAGGTTCAGCATAAATATGCTTGTTTGATTTTCACTTTTTCCACTTCCTTATCCATAAAATTTGTTCACATATTTTCCCCCATAGTTGAAGGTCCCAAGAAAAGCATAATGCAGAAATATGGCTGCCGATGGCATGTAGACATGACTTCCATATCATACAATAATGATCTTTTCTTTTTTTTTTTTTATGCTCTTCTCCCAAGTGAAGTGACTTCTTTTTTCCCCATATATGGGTTAAGGGTCATGTTGAAATGTGATCCCAATATTTTGTTTTATGCTATTATAAGCAAAAAAAAAAAACTATATACAAATGATGTTTGATAATATCAGCATTTATATGATGCAGGTGAAATGCTGTAAATCCACGTGCAATGTGACTAACATCAAGGATCTTTTAGCTTGCCATTACTGTTTTGATAAAGCTTTTGACAAGTTCTACGATATGTATACTGCGACTTGGTATGCATTCTACATCAGCAGAGACCACATTTCAGAGCCTTTTTTTTCCTCCTTAAATTTCCATATGTAACATATTAAGTGATGATTCCAGTTTTTTTTTTGAAAGTTATCCCCATTTGTCATATATTAACGAATCATAGTTTCTAAAATTTTTTGTAGTATCGGCTGGCTTTGAGATGTCTTGCTTATGGAACTGTAGTATAAGGATTGATTCTTTTACATGTACTTTTGTGCTATTTTCAGGAAAAGAGCTGGGTTGTCAATAATCTGGGGTTCTATCTGCTGTGAAGATCACTTTGAATGGTGTGTAGAGACATTATCAGCCATATTTTCTTACTCCTGTGATGTATGCGTACTAATGATTTTACATTTGGCTGTTCATTCCTGCAGGCATAGGATTAATTGCTTGAGTGCAGATATAGAGGAGGCAGCATATATTATTAAAAAAAAAGCTGATAAGAACAGACATATTCAGCTTAGTGACTTCATTTTCTGATAAGATAGATACTCGAGGAAAGGATCACTTTCAAATCGAACATTGCCTTGCATGGACCCTCTGACATTGCGTTGAACAGAGCTGTGTGACAGAAGGATTTGCCTTGTAAGAAAGTCTACAACCAAAACATAGAGGTTGTTACATTTTATGGCTCTAAGTTGAATCTTTCAGTTTTCTCCTTTTATTTGAAATCTCACTTGCAGTTTTCTTATTTATAAGCTAGATGCAGACTGCAGCTGTCTGATGAAATTGGAAAAAAGGTTCTTAAAGTTCGAAGTACTTATCATCTCCTTTGTTGACAGGTTCTGCATGTTCTAATAGCACCATGTTTGCACCCGTTTTTACCTGTTCATTGATGTATCGGTATCTGGCATGCCACCGTGCATGGAAGCTTTGTAATTTTATGTTGGGGAGGAACGGAGATTTCTTCCCCAAATGATCTTCCAAATTTCCTGCAATGAAGCCAGCGTTTATTGAGGCAAATTTAGATGCAATGTGGAGATGAGATTTGTAATTACACTGGGGGAGAGTGGGATTTTTTTTTTAAACGAAAAGGACAATAGGCCGGAATTTGAATTTTAATGCGCTTTTTGACAGTTTTATAGTAAGATATGTTTTGAGTTGAATTTATGGCCAATTTTTTCAGAATTAAAAAAATGCTTCTTCCCCCCCTTTTTGGCAATGTAAAATATATATTTATATAGTTCTATTAATTAGTAAATCCAGTTTGTTATATATGTTGTTCGAGTTTTTTTTTTTTATTGTTATTTTTATTTTTATTGTGTGTTTGTTTAGCCAGTGGAGTTTAATCCCTTGCAATTTGATGAAATGCAAGTTGAGATAAATTTAGTTCAAAGCTCAACCGAAATCAATCAAGTTTTATATTTTGGGTTAAGCAAGTTGTTAAACTTATGATTTGCTGCATTACGACGCAATGACTTGATCACCAGGCAAGTGTATTCAATTTTCCTGCATAACATAATCTAAAGTATAGGTTCAATGATTTTAAATTTTTAATATCAAGAGTTTGCACATTGATACAAGGAAATGACTGTTCTAAGAGTGCTGATTTTTCCAGCACACCAAATCAAATCAGCCAATTCTCAATTGAATTCGGTTCAATTTATCGGATTTTTAAAACATCTTATTGGTTAGAGAAATTGGTGCTTGGTCACAATCAGAATTGAGGACAGATGAAGCCGACCGACTAGGTCACTAGTTCACCTGCTATAGGGCATCCAAGACTACACCTTTGAGTTCTTGACATAAGCAAAGTATATAATTATATTCGTCATAATAGTTGCAGGACGCAAAAATCAAAGTCAAAATATATCTTCGTTAAACTTGTCTTAAAGATTTATTATATAAAAAAAGACCATGTCTTAAAGATCGACTGGCATATGCATTATTTATACCAGCAAATTTATTCACCAGCACGAAACTTGTAATCTTAGCATGATCAAAATTAAAATTGACCATGTTTTAGTTGGTCAACTGGCAATATGAGCCTTTTGAATGACATCTATAAAATAATGACATCTTTAGTATTAGATTTTTTTTATTGGTCAACTGGCAATATTGAACTTTTGAATGACATCTACATTATAAAATTGACCGAATAATCAATACTCAATTAAATATGCATCTAATAATTAACCTTTCACTTTTGGAATTCAAATTCTACAATTCAATTGGAGCCATCTGCCCTAAACAAAATTAGCAATCAAAAGAAATCCCTTCCAGCTCAATGGAAATTATAGCTCAATGGGAAATTATGACTCAGCAACTCACTTATACCGGAAAGAAAATTTTGCAGCACTGCCAAAACCAAGAGCGATACTGTAAAAGTTAATGTGCAATTCTAAATCAAGATATTTTCAAGAGCTCCTGCCGAAATCTTAGGATTCTTTTACTGACAACACATTGTCATAGACCTGACTAACATACATAAATGAGCACGCACAAAAACATATCAAGTCGACCACATTTCCTTACATCTCTTCTACTACAAAGGCAGGGCAACAAGGAATCTCTTGGATTTCGGATTCACCGGCTTAGCTGAATTCGATGCAAATTCACAAACCAGAACAGAATCTGCAGGCAAATGGCTTTTCCTGTTTTACTTTTGTCTTTATCGAGTCCGTCCACAACCTACCTGCAATGCGGAGGACAAAAATAGTCAATTTCCTGAATGTAGCTAAACAAAGAATAATAAGGAAGTAGGCAATGGATTGAGTGTCATATTGGTTTGCACCAATTTTATAAGCGGTTCGTAGACACTTTCGGAGCATATGCAGCCAGAAAGTAAGCACAAAAGTCTATCCAATCATATAATTTGTCTAGACTTTGAAGGCCACAGAAATAGATCAGGATGGTTATGCCTGTTTAGTGAAATTCAAATTCGTAATACTGTCATCCTCAAATGTGTGAAAGCATCTAAAGTTTTAGTTTAACACTAACAAACAACTCATATACCCAAAATAAAGAGTAAATTGGATTAAAAAGAGTACAGTTCGGCACAAGAAATATTATATACAATATCAAGGGCAATAAACCATCTAATAACCTCACCTTCTGGAAAACCTGCTACTTTTTAAGCCAGCTTTATCTCTCCGCATCCTCTCCAATAATGCTCGTTCTCTCTCTTTCTCCTGATTCTCCCTTTTCAGTCTTTCCTCTCTCAGCTCTTCCAGTGTCTTCTTCCCACTCTTTTTCGGCTCCTTCAATCTCATTGATTCATTGTCTTCGTCACTCTCTTCATTCACATGATCACTCCTTCTCTCAAGGTACCAAGGCAACTTAACTCCTTTTCCAGCAACCCCATAACCCAACCTGTACTTCTCATCTTCTGCAGTCACAACCCTCACTTCCTCTTTCTTCATCTTCTTCTTTTTAGATCCTTCTCTCTCAGAACTCCCTTCATCCTTGACTACCTTAATTGGGTCAAAAATCTTAATCCCTTCAAAGAGATTAATGTGGTTTGACTTTGGTTCTGAGTCTGATTCAGGTTCATTACTCTCTAGTGATGGCTTTTCCGGCTTAGTAAGCGGAGCCAAGCCACGGGCAGCTCGAAGCTGCTCAAGGCGAAACTCAGCATCATGCTTTCTGGCCTGTTCACGCTTCAGTTGCTCCTCTCTTGCTGCAGCTTCTTCATCTTTTCTAACTTTCTCTCTGTTCTCATAGTTGTACACATTCCACCGTTTTTGAGGAAGAATATTAAGGCCTCCATGACCTCCCATAACTGCTCAAGTTCACAATTAGCCTGCAACATTGACATGTGTGTCCAACAATTTAGCTCCAAAAAATTCTAATCCGTAGCTTTAATATGAGACTATATCATAGTAAAAGGAAAAAAAAATAGGACTAACTGCAATGAACTGATTGAAAAGCAAGAATGATACAAGGAGGATTAAACTGATCAACGATTACTTGGATGGATGGATGGATGGATGGATGGATATATAAGCTTTCAGATAAATTAGCTTCCACTTTTTGCAATATTGAAAGAATTACAAATAATTCAGATTTCCATAGCCAGTGAAAGTGGGGAAGTCATATCAATTTGATTAACAATTCCCAGAAAAAACAGTACATATTAATGATAAATTTTAACAAATACCCACATAAATGAAAATAAAACGTATCAAAGGGAAAAAAAAGCATCCAATCAAAAGTTTCAGAAATTCAAAAGAATGCAGGAAAAGGACATAAATTGTGAATAAGTATAACATGAAGCATTAAAATTAAATTCTGCGTGTGATCAGTCTCCAATTACTTTAAAATGGGTAAATAAAAGAGGCAGGTTGCAAGTGATCTGAAGATCAGATAAAAGGAATTGGGTAAAACAAAGAATTAAAAGGGATCAAACCTAAGTTAAAGACGTGGGAGAAAGTGAGTGTAGATCTAGGGGTGTAGAAGAAGTGGATTACAGTGTAGAGAGTCCCACCATGAGTAAAGCTGCTACTACTGCATATATATTACACATTACACAGGGAGTGTGATCAACCTTTTCACAAGATAAAAGATGAATCTACAATTAAAAAAATATACAAAAGAAAAATAATATTGCAAATTAGTGTTGAAAACCATTAGAAATGCAAATTAAAAAAACAATAGATGGTGCACATTGCTTACAAATCATACGTCTATAAGCTAAATACCATGCAGTTCATCTATAACCTATATGATGGAAGAGCAAGAGATATAAAATGTGAAAAGAGAAATAGTAACAAATGGGCAAAGGATAAGTTAATTAGTATCCAGTACTGAATTTAACATCATAAAGAATGATTTTGGGTTTTGAGTTACCATGCTCGCATTATCCAGTGCAGAATTTAACCAAAAATAAAAAATAAAAAAAATAATCTTGAATTTTCTTTTCTGTTCAATTCGCCATTCATTTCTTCAATCAATTACTATAAAAAAAAAACACATCAAGATCCAATTTTTCACCACTTTGGGATCATCCTCTACAGTTTCAACAGAACCCATTTACCCAACAGATTTCTAACTTGAAAATGAAACCCAAAATCAATATCAAAATTCATAGAAATCATAGATATAAAAAATCAATCACAAAAATCAACCAAAATACTCTCATTTCCAATCTAATCGAATAATAATAATAATAATAATAATAATAATAATAATAATAATAATAATAATAATAATAATAAATAAGTCTGGACAGGGTTACTCACAGTTGAAAACAGAGGAGAGAACTTGGTCTTCGAACCCGGCGGCAATGGTGATTCCGGGTTATGCTTGGTGCTTTGAACATCAACATAATAGAAATCAACAATCAATCATCAGAAATCAACAATTGATCAGCAGAAAAAGGTTGTGCTTGGTGCTTGTTTGGGTCAATTAAAAAAAAAAAAAAAAACAATCTGTAAAAGCATAAAAATTAGAGAACAGTTACTCACAAGTCAGAAATCCAAGCGTGAAGAGAGAGCTTCCTGCAGTTGAGTGGCAAAATGGATGGAGGTGAGGGAGACTGGCGGTGGCCGCGATGGAGATGGTGAGTGTGGCGATGGCGAGAGGCGAGGGAGAGGCAGAATTTCCGTTTCAGAGATAGGAAAATCGAAAATGGGTTTTTTTAGATTTAGCGGTTTTTAATTATATATATATATATATTTAAAAAAAATAATTAAACCGATCCGTTAATCGGAATTGAATCTGGACGAATCCAAAATCAAAATTCAAAACCTACTAATTGGAATCAAAACCATCGGTAATTAACTGAAAAAATTAATTTTGTTTCTAATCAATTTTCGATTAATCTCTTTTTTGATTTTTTTTCTCAGCCATACGTTAACTTGTTGCTTATATATTTTCTCCCTAAATTTTATATAATTTTTAATATTAAGCATATTTTATTTTATTTTACTCTCTAAAAAATTATTTAAATAACATTTAAATAGGTCATATATACTTTATTATATGTGGACTTAAAATTGATTGGATAATGAATTGAGACTAATAAAATTATAAATTTATCTTTTACTTTAAATAAGTATTTATATTTTAATTAATTTGCATATTTTATTTTTTATTTTAGTTAAAATTAAATTTACAAAATTTTATTAATTTATATGGCTAAAATTTTAAATGGTTAAAAATTAAAAATTATGGTTAATTGAATTGCAAAATCTCTGAATTAATTAATTGAAGTAAATGATAAATTTATAATGAGTGATTTTTAAAAACCAACACTAATGCATACTCTTATGCCCTAACGGTCCAATCTGAGAGCCAAGAAAGGCCCAAGTACGGGTGAGCAACGGTCGGTTAGGTTGAATAATCGAACCAAAAAATCGAAATATTAGAATTTATACAAATCAAATCGAACCAAAATTATATGAAAACCGAACAAAAACCGAATCGAAATTTTTTTTGGTTTGGTTCAGTTAACAAATAAAACTGAAAATCCAAAATTATAATTAAAAAAATAATCTAAAAATTATACAAAATTACAAATTATAAAAGTAAAATAAAAGCATCTAAATTGAAACATGTACGTATATAATTTGAATTCAAATCTCTTAAATTGATTAAAAAATACAAAAATATTTTTTTAAAAAAAAAATGGATAAAATAACATAGAATATTAAAAATTCGATCGGTTCGATTTTTATTCGGTTTTTGCATTTTAAAATCGAACTGAACCGAATTAACCGATTTACATAAAATTTCAAAATCGACAAACCGAATCGAATTAAAAAAATCAGTCGATTTGGTTCGATTTTTCGGTTTTACCCGAATTTTGCTCACCCCTAAGTAATGCTATTAGTTTTAGTGAATGTGTGTACATTAATCGGGTTCGGATCAAATTCGATCCAAACAATTCAAAATTCGAAATTTTATCATATATATTACTTGAATTGGCCCTAACTAAAGTTTAAGGTCCAAACCAAGCAACTTGAAAAATTTGAGGTCCAACCAAACAACTCAAGAAACACGAAATTTAATTTTTTTAAAATAAAAATACATATATGCATAACTTCAAAACTTCAAAATCAAAACCAATGTCTCATACAAAATCAAAACTAATCATCAAAATCAAAACTTCAAAATTCAAGATCTGGCGCAAACAACAAAGAAAATTTAAAAAAAAAAAAACGCTTCAATTCAAAACTTGAAAAAATGCTTCAACCTGAAGTAACCAAGAAAAATCCAATAATACCCAACAAGATCGGCCACAAAACTCAAATCTCAAAAATAAAAACTAAGATATATGCTTACTCATTTTCGCTGGATTTGAATTTTTTTTATTTTTTTTTCTTTATTTTTCGTAATCTTCTCTCTCATTTCTTATGTCTCTCTTTGCTTCTCGTTGAGAGAACGGCAAGTAATCAGCGGGATGGACACGCAGCGAAAATGGAATACGGAAGCACGGAGAGATGGAAGCAAAGAGAAAAAAAGAGATATGGGTAACAACGAAAAAAATCATAGTATATATAGTATTTCGATCGGATCAAATTGAAAAATATTTTATCCTAATCCGACCCAAAATACTTCTTATTCTTTAGTTCTACACAATTTAAATAATCATAACAATTCTGACTGAATACAAATTTTTATTCGAATTTATCGGGTTGGTCGGGTTTTAAACACCCCTGACTGCTAAGGTCTAGCTAATCCATCGGACCCGATATGAAGAAATTAATTATCCAAAATAGTCCACTTTCCCACTAGAAGACAAAAAAAAAAAGAAAAGAAAAGCAGCAATCGCGATAAGAAGTAGAGCGTAGAAGTACAAGGCCTCGTCCACCACACCACTACCTCCGGCACCCTGTTCCCGTTTTCCGTTTTACTTTTTCATTTACTCTCTGGATCAATCAATCCATCAACCTGACGGATTCTGCTTCTCTCGCTTCCCCTGGTGGGGATGCCGATGCTGAGGTCTCTCAGTCTCCGCCGCCTTCTCCACCTCCACCTCCTCTGCTTCCGGCGGAAACTTCAGCCGAATCACCACCACCACCTCCTCAATCAAATCAATCACACATTATGATGCCAACTAGAGATTCCGGTTCCCTCTTCAGCGGTGGCGGTATCAGGTTCCTAATTTCAATCTATGATTTCTTTTTCTGCTTTTTCTATTTTTCACTGTCAATCTTTTTCTTGTATATGATATTCTGTCTAGGTCTTTGTTTATCTAGTGCATAAGCTTTTCCGTTCTGGCTGTTCATTTCGTGGTTTATGGCTTAGCAGAACATTCTACTTGCTGACTCAAGTGCTTTGCGGCTTTTTGATTATTGATGGAATGTAGTATTCACTGTGGTTTATGCTTCAAAAGTGATGCAAAATTTAATCACTGCATCTAATTTGTAGGGATATTATCAAATGCAGGCTCAGACAAGCACAGAGATTGGTTTTTCACATTCAAAAGATAAGTTGTTGGGTCGTTAACGTGGTGGCTGAGCTGTTCTGATCCTATACAAACATTTTGATATAGAAAGAAGGAAAATTGCCTGAAGACTTGCATACCATTTTTTATTTTTAAATGTTTAGATTGAATTTCCTTTTTTAGTTACGAAGTAGTTAGCTGATGCTGATCTGGCCAGTCAGTTGGAAAAGTTTGCTATTCATAGAAAATATTTACAAATATAAATTGTGTGAAAAGCCAGTCGAAGAAGAATAAGGTCTCTTGGGACCTGAATTTGAATCATTTTGGATTTACAAGTTCAGGAATAACTTAGCCCTTCTACTTGATCCCATGGAAAGTCGAGTAAAAATATGATATTGAGATTAGATATTAATGTCAAATGACAAGTCTGATATGAAAGATAATGAATTTGAGATTATGGACTGTACATGTTGTGAAGATTCAGAAATTATGGTTTGTATAACCTAGTTCATAGATATGTTCTTGTCGTAGGATATGTGATCTAGGCATTGAAACATTATAATTGCCTAAAGGATTGTAATTTTTGCCTTATCCTTTTTCTTATTTGGGTCTGAATTACAGCCATTGCAGAGTTAGGGTACCATTAAAATTCTATACCTAAGTTATGGTTACTTCAACAACCAATACCATAGCTTCTAACACTTGCTTGATTCAGTGGCTTTACCCAACAGCTAAAGGATTTCTACAAATTAGATAGGATTATTGTGAATTAGATTAGATTTAGATTGAAATAATCATATCAATTGAATTATTGCTTACTAAATTAAATTCAGGTTGAAGTAGTGATGTGATGTCGATTAATTGGGAATCTGAGATTGAAGTATTTGGACTTTCAAGGTTCTAAAATTTGTTAATTTGGTCCTTTGAGGTCATTGAATGATTAAGGAACATATGACTGGAAAAAGATAGATTTGGAAACGCATATACTGAACATGAATCCTTGAAGAGTGCGACAAGGATTATCAATGTGGGTATAAGTTGAAGGACAGACGTGTAATGAACTACTGCTGAAGGCAAGAGGAACTAAGTGATGAGTTTTGATTTTATATTTCTTATGTTTATCGTTGTTATGTTTATGTTTCTCTTTCTTTCCCCTCCACCAACGATTTAGTCCTTTAATACTCTTTCTTTTCTATAGTTATTAAAACATGATTAGAAATGCTGCTTTTGTATGTAGGTTAGGTTTGCATAAATATGCTGGTCTATTTCTGTTGTTTTCAGTTAAGAGAAATTGGGGATTTGGGTTTATGGATAACGGTAGACAGTAAAAATAGGGCCTAAGAATCAATTAGGGTTTGATTATTTGGGTTTTGATCACAAAAAGAGGAATAAAAGGAGTAGGTTTGCTGGAGGTTTCAGGCATGAAGAACTTTGTGGTTTGATAAGTGTGTTTGGATGGTTAAAATGGGAGGGATTGGTCTAAAATAATTATGGTTCTGCAGATCCTATCAACATCACTGTGTGATGAACAGTAACATAAGACACTAAAGCAATCAAAATGTGAAAAAAATGAGGGATTGAGAGAAGGAAAAACTCAAGGCAGACATCCATGATCCATCTTTCACTGTCCAAATTTGTTTTGTAATTTTATTAATCAGAGTAAAAAAGAAAAGTAGTTCACTGGTTTTCATAAAGATTCAGTTCTTATGGCTATTTCCTGTCCTATTAGAGATGGTAATTTTATATATGATTTATTTTTGGTGCAAAACATAATGTAAGCAGAGCTAAAACCTCACAAGGGACGTACCAACATCATCAGAAAACATAAGGGGATCCATGCCATCCAATAACCTGGCCCTTGTGTTGAAACATGCTACTTGAATACCACCTATTGTTGCTAGGACTTAGCAATCGCTAATTCTCCTCTTACTATTGGGTTTCTAAATGCAGAAAGAGGATGCGGGAAGATTTTATGGAGACCAGTTACCCATTTTCTTTTCATAGTTTTAATGGTCTTAACCATGGGTTCTGGAACTGCATCTCTCCTATGTAACTATCTAATGAATATGAGGCATCATAAATTCTGAGTTTTTCTGAATTTGTTCCTATATCAGTTATATTTCAAATATATTAGTATTTATAACTGGATACAAGATTTGGTTATCCTATGCTATTTCATGGATTCCAAATTTTAGTTTCTGCAGTTTCCCTGTCAAGAATTAAAAGTAACATTATATGGTTTGTATGCATTAGAGAAGCCAGGAATTACCTATATCTCAAGTTATATGACTTTCTATTATAAAAAGCCAAAAGCATTGTGCATCAGAGTTTCTTCACAATGTTGCAAATTGTTTCAAGCTATATTGATGCCTTCTTTCTTTCTTTATCACTTTTTGTCCTTTCAGCTTTCTTTCTGGAAGCCGTACTGCAAAATTCAGCTATGGATATTCAAGTTTTAAGGGTAAAAGGGCTTCCATGGAAGATTTTTATGAGACAAGGATATCTGAAGTTGATGGTCAAATGGTTGCCTTCTTTGGTGTTTTTGATGGTATGACCCCCTGTTTCCAGTGTTGAGTTAGTAAATTGCAGTGTAGTTCTCGATCCACAAAAAATAATAGGTTGAGCTTGTTATTTATATAGACTTGCTTCCTATATTTTCCTTTCATTATGTCCTTGCATCAATTCGCACTTCTCAATTTTTGATGAGAATAAACCTTTACAAGAACAGCATGAGATATTTGAGCTGGCAAAATAATGATACTTGTTGGGATTTAATCTTTTTATGGGCAGACTTTTATGGAAGGGGAGGAGAAAATTTTAAATGATGGAACTTGTTATTTTCTAAAAAACCTGGGTGGGGCCTGAGCGCAGTTGCTAAAATCAGTCATATTCAGTTTGATTCTCCTTTCTAATAATTTTAATCTATTTGGTGAATTGCAAAAGCACATAAATTGTGACTGAATTTGTAGAATATCAGTGAATTGATATGACTCCTGTAATTCCTGTGATTCTTTAAATTTAAAGGTAAAATTGGCATAAAAAATAAAAATTAACTCCAAATTTAATTAGAAGGATGCCTCAAACCCTATCCAAGTAAAAGGAGAAGTGAGGTTAGAATAAATAATAACAAAAGAAAAGCTTCACATTTCCAGACAGTAAACGCAGAAATGATTCACCTAAATGAAACTTTCACGCATGCCCTTTTTGCTGCTTCAGTTCCACTGCTCCACCTAAGATAATATGGAAAGAAACTGTATCCAAGGATTTACAATTGCTTTACATTGAGGTGGATGTGGCTTTGGACATAGGGAGCGAGAGATAGAGAGTCCATAAGGCCAACCACATCTAGTATGGGATTAAGGCTTTGTTGTTATTGTTAGTTCCACTGCTTCCCATCTGTGTTATCCAAGCTGTAGGAGTGAGCTTGCATTACGCTCAATTGGAAATCTGGAAGTTACTTAGTTGCTTCTTGTTTCCATTCACAGCGCCCGCCAACCCCCCCCCCCCCCCCCCCCCCCCCCCCCCCCCCTCCTTGCTTCCCAATTTCTTCTTTCTGTGTTAAAGTTTGTCAAACTGTAAGTTACTTCAGTTAGCATTAGCTATTTTTGTTTCTTTGTCTTCCCATGCAGTGACCCACTATCTTTTTAATGTTATTATTTTCTTGAATTAACTTACACATTGCACTTAAACTATCTAGCATCTAATTCTAAATTAAAGTATATACATTTATTATATAATATTCTAATTTTGCATATGGCTCATTTTTGTGTGTTCTTAGTTAACAAATTTTTTTTATAATTTTTAATCATACATAGTTTAGTGCATTTATTATTTTATATGTATCCATATTTTTTCATCAGAATTTTACCAAATGTTTTGATTTGAATCAAAATTCCCAAATTGACAACAAAGGGAGTAAGTATTTATTGTACCATTCTTATGTTGTTTTATTTTAGGTCATGGAGGTGCGAGAACTGCTGAATATCTTAAAAACAACCTCTTCAGGAATTTAAGTAGTCATCCGGATTTTATCAAAAACACAAGGACAGCTATTGGTATGAAAGTCTGTTGGTTTTTTCAACATTATATGTGGTTTCTTTTTTCCCTTTTGATTCATTCACTTGTTCATTCATCCATTCATTCCCCCACCCAATTTATCCTAAGAATAGTTTCTTGATTGCAGTTGAATCATTTAGGCAGACAGATGCAGATTACCTCAATGAAGAAAAAGGCCAGCAAAAAGATGCTGGGTCAACTGCATCAACTGCTGTGCTCTTAGGAGACCAGCTCCTTGTTGCAAATGTTGGTGATTCTAGAGTAGTTGCCAGCAGAGCTGGTTCAGGTTGCCTTGATGCTTTTTTTGTTTTCTCATCTCCTTTCTGGTAAAAATGTAATGATAATATAGTTTAAACATCATTGTAGTGTAATGAAGAGGGAATATTGTGATATGTTAGTAAAATAATAATAAGAACTGCACAACACATTGGCCATGATTCATAATTGATTAAAATCTGAGTTGTCATGTAAGATGCTCTTGTAATAGCCTTATTGGATAAAAGATTAATCAGAGGCTATAAAGGTGACTGTTAAACTTACCATGACTATCATTATATTCTGCTTGTAGCTATCCCATTGTCTATTGATCACAAACCAGATAGATCTGATGAACGTGAAAGGATTGAACAGGCTGGAGGTTTCATCATATGGGCAGGTGAAATTTTATCTTCCCAGCCTTAAGTGTTCATATACATCGGTTTTTGAATTGCCATGCAGAATGATAGTGATTTACACTCCATATGTTCTTAAAATTTTTATCATGGGACTTAAAGATATGAAAGATTTACATTTAAGCTTGTAAGGTTTAACTAGAATAAGTGAACCTAAATCTCTGACTATATGTATATTTTGTCATGTACCTCAACTGTGACATGTCATCACTAATTACATACTTCTTTTTGCTGCTGAGCTAAAAAGTATATCAGAATTATTGTAGTTCAGTTGGAACTGGTTTTAATAGCTTTATATAAGCCATTTTTTAATATGTTAGGTTGGTCTTTAAATTAAAATACTGCAATTCAAACTGGTTCCCAAGTCTAGAGCGAGAGTGTGTGCATAGAGTGGGATAGAGGGAGGGAGGAGGAGCATAGGAGTTATTGCAAATTACTCCCTTAGTTTCTTTCCTTTTTATCTGTCACTTTTAAGAAAAATCTAAATTCCGTTTATCTGTCACTTTTAGATTTTCAATGCAATTTTTTTTTTTTCAATTTAATTTTTTTTTTCAATGCAAGTTGACCAATTAGATTTAAATTTGTGTATTAAAACGCTCAATTTTATCTCAAATTTAAGTCTAATTAATATTTCTTAATTATAGTAAAAATAACAAAAGTGATAGATAATAAGAAATGAAAGGGGTACGTTGGACCTATCAATATTTCAATTCAAAATATGGGTGTGAATTCCAATGAGATAGAAAGCAAGATAAAGCAACACATCAAATAGTTCTTCTCACAAATTATTTTGGTACAAGTTGGCATATGGCCTTTTAGAGGACTTTTGTGAAACTCTTGTCAGCTAAACGGTTGCTTTTATATATGAAAATAGAAATTCAAGTTAAAAAAAAAAGAAGGATGAACTCGCTACAAATTATCATTTCAAAATGTTTTCATTTATTTACCCATATAAATGGGCATGTGTTATCAACAAGATCTTTTCTTTGTGTTTCCTATTTGGAAAGGAACAATATTTTCTAGTTCTGAAATTTCTATTGACTAACCATTTTATTTTTGATACTTTCTCATATAAATATAGGTTTGATAACATACTGAGTTTACAAGTTTTAGGAGAAATATGTCTAACATGGTGCTACATTTCTAGGAACATGGCGTGTTGGTGGTGTTCTTGCTGTTTCTCGTGCATTTGGGGACAAACTACTTAAGCCATATGTTGTCGCTGAGCCAGAAATTCAGGTAAATATATGACACTGAAGGTTCTGAGAGCTGACTGTCTTTTTAATATATGTGCTATATTTGGCCAACTGGTGAACTTCTTGGCTTGCTTTTAAATCCATAGTACATTATTTAAACTCTTCATATGAAAGTAAAAATTAGGATGGTTTTCCTAGAAAGTACAAATGATCTGAATATTCGTGTTGAATATCATTATCATAATTCTATTAGGATAGATATATGCCAGTGAGAGGCAGGTGTTGAGCAATTTCTTTTTTCTGTTTGGTCTGTATCCATCAGCCCCCATGTTTAATACTCACATCAAACGCCTGTTTTACTACACAATTGTTTTCCTCCCGTTAGAATTCTAAATTGCTTAATATCTAAATGCATAATTCTTGTCTCTTAATCCAATTGCCTAAATTGCTCAACACGCTTTGAGCCACTAAGGAGGAGATTTGTGAAGTATGCTTGCACTTGGTGCATTTCATTGTTTGTTTATTCATGTAGAGATGTTCCATAATTTTGTTCCGTCTTCATTTCATGTTGTTTGGCATGTTTAGGTTCAATTCTTTGATGCTCATAAATTGTCTCTCTTCCAATAATTAGGAGGAAGACATTGATGGTGTGGATTTTATAATTATTGCAAGTGATGGGCTTTGGAATGTCTTCTCAAATCAGGTAAGTGATGTCTACTTCATGAAATAAAGAATCACGTTAACTTCAAAATAAGTTAAAGAGTTTTAATTTGATAGCTTGCACTGAATATAGTTACTGCTCAGAAGTTGTAGTGTGTTTGGGCATTGTTACTTTGTTTAAACATGAAAACTGATGGTTTTAGTCCACTAGGATGTTGATGATGCTTCTGTTTTTTTTTTTTTTTGCACTAGCACATAATTCTTGTTGTTGGATGACTCTTTCAATACTTTTTGTTTTTGGTGCCCAACTAAGTACTGAAATTTTGTTTAAGCGAGTTCAAGTTATGTCAACATATAAGGAATAAGTTAATTCAAGTGAAATTGTCAATTACTGTTCTATGTTATTCAATATTGGATATACTCTCTCTCTTTTTTGGGTGTGGGCTCTCTGCCCTAAGAGTAGGTTTAGTTGATTTGGTACTCTTGTTTGTGGGATGCATGTCCTCGGTGCATTAAAGAAAAAAGAGAAGTCGCTGTGAATATGGATTAGATTTACATATTGTATACAAGTTCTCAGTTTTTATCTTTTGAGTTTTATCAATGTTGGTAGCCTCAAAGAAGCATTGGACTTTTCTGAAAATGCTACCTTATACCATCTAATTTAGCAAGTAGTAAACATGCATTATTTTTTGAATTTGGGAAGCTTTTTCTTGTATCAGATGGTTCAGAATTTATTTGCAGCGCACATAAAACTTTTGTTATAGAATAGAATTTTAACACGTCAAATTATCGGCTTCCAGGATGCAGTTGCTCTAGTGCAGGACATTAAAGATGCAGAAGCAGCATCAAGAAAACTAATACAAGAAGCTTATGCGCGAGGAAGTTCTGACAACATTACTTGTGTTGTAGTTCGATTTGATAATTCATGAATGGACAAATCAAGGTTGTTATCGGGCCAAGCTGTACGCTGCCTTTATCTACATAATAATTAAATGCTTCAGCATTTGTCTTTTATTTGTTTTGCAGGTTTCTAAAAACCATTAAACGGCCAGAAATAGAAGAAGTGCCCATCATTTCCTCCTTTGATAAACGTTTTAAATAGATTTTAAATACATAATTGGCGGTACAGGCCAACGACTGAAATTTTCAAGAAGTTGGTCGTGTTCCATTTGTTGTTTAGAGTTTGCTTCTCTCGTTCATTGTACGTTTAGACTATTTGTCGTCCTGTGGTATTTGTTACCTCCATTTGAAGAGTTTCGGCTAATCAACATTTCTAGAGCTGGAAATTCATTTACCTGTAGCATGGATTGTTGAGTTGATAGATTGTTTTTATGATCTTTTTGGGAAATAAAAAGGAAAATAAATTGAAGTAAGAACAAGTACAGATTATGCAATCGATAAGACTTGCAAAAAGCATTTCAGTTGGAAGAACTTTTACTCATAAATTTCTCACTGCTACAAATAAGCGATTGAGATGAATTATGCAGGCAACATTTCACCAAAAAAAAGACCCATAACTGGATATTGAAATGGTATAATGTCTTTGTTTCACATTCGCTTAATTTTAGTTCGGTTTAGAAAATAATTTACAGGAGCTCGTACAAAATAGGTTTATATTGCGTGCTTAATGTTAAGGAAATATATATATATGTATTAGAAGCATCTTATGTTGAAAATTTTATCCTTACAAGAGAATAATGAAAGCGTAAATTGACTGTCCTTTCGTAACGCTAGTCTAGCTTGTCCGACTACCTTTTTGTTTTTCTTTCAGTAATTGTATAAATTAATAGCACTCGAATTGATCTCAATCAATAATAGCCTGATATGATTGATTAGTTTTACCATTTATTTAGACTCAGTTTTTGCTAGTCACAACAAGTGTCACTTTTTTATTGCGAGAATTAAAACGAAAGCGAGAACTATTTCTCATAGATGGCTAAATTTAACATCCTATGAAACTTATTGCAAATCTTAATATGTGGTTCTATGGTGTAGTGGTTAGCACTCTGGACTTTGAATCCAGCGACCTGGGTTCGACTCCCGGTAGGACCTCTTTTATTCTATATTTTTTCTTTCTTAATGTTTGGACAAAAGTTGTCTTGTTCAGTTTTATTTTATTTATTCAACTGTATAAATATTTATTTTATTTTTTCTAAAATATTAGATTTTATTTCTGAAACATTTATGCTTTTTGTTCTATTTTTTTCTCAAAATGCTATTTGCAGTCTATTGAAATTTTGAAACAACAACATGAATATTAGGGATCATGCTTCTCCTTTTAGGATTCATTAGCTAAATTTTATTTTTTAACTCCTTTTTTTTTGTCAAATTATTTTTTTTACTTCTTATTATAGTAAAGTTAAAAAAAAAAGTGATGAAAGAATATATAAAATGAGGACTAAATTCTACAAATTTTGCTAAAATATTTTGACGGCTGCTTTTTCTTCCTTCGTGTCACTGCTTTTCTTTTCTTTTGTGGAGCCATTTTACATTTTAGTGATAGCGTTGAGATCATGCCACATGCATTGCCATAATTATATGTGTCCAAAAACCATCATCACTTCATTCATTGTATTAACAACCCATAAAAGTATTAAGACCCTTTTAATTTGTCCTACAAAAACTTATTAATTAATTTTATTCAACTGAATCTCATCCCCTAACATGCCACATTTCACAATCAAATAAATTTAATTTAGATTCAAACTCTAAAATTAGATAATATTTATTATGTGATATGATGCCTACATAAATAAATTATTCGCATTAAATTTAAGAGATATTATAAGAAATTGTTTGCAAAATTTAAATATGTACTAATTTTTTTTTATGAGCTGAGGGAATTTTATAATAAAATCTGTTATATTTAAATAAGGCAAATTAATTATGGAAGATTATAATACTCCCTCCGTTCTTTATTATCTGTCACTTTTGAGTAAAATCTAAATTTTATTTATCTGTCACTTTTAGATTTCCAATACAATTTAATTTTCTCTTTCCAATTTAATTTTCATTTTCAATAAAAATTGACCAATTAGATTCATTTTTTTACATTAAATCACTCAATATGCATTGAATAACTCAATTTTTTTCTAAATTTAAGACTAATTAATATTTATTAATTCTAGTAAAAATAATAAAAGTGACAATTATAAAATAATAGAGGGAATACATGTTATTAGAAAAAATAATTATGCAAGATATTATGCAAAAAAAATGAAAGGCACCCATGCAATGCAATAAAGCCGGGCCACCTTGAAAGGGATACAACTCGGGTCGAAAGAAACGTAACAATAGGCCCACTTGGGCCCTACTGTTTAATAAAGAAGCCCAATAGCCTCCCATCGACCCAAGCCCACCGACAGCTATCTGATAACTTAAAAAAGCAGAAAATTCAAAGCAATGCAATATCATAAGCGCCACCTTAGTGACAGTTAAAAAAACTGTTTTGCTCCCGCGAAAAAGAGACAACCCATTTGTTTATTCCTCTCAAGAACTGGAAAGGCAACCTTTGCAAGTGGGGGACTTCATCACAGAAATCTCCATTTTTTCCTTTTTTTAATTTTCTCTGTCTCTCTCACTCTTCACTTTATTTATTTATTTTCTTTTCCTATATTCTCTCTTTTTCTTTTCATGATCATTTCACATTATTCACAATTAAGACATCTCACTCTCCTTTGATCCATCATCTTCTACAACATTTTCAAGAATGGTTAAGGAGACTGAGTACTATGATGTTCTTGGTGTCACCCCTTCTGCTTCAGAGGATGAGATTCGTAAAGCTTATTATCTTAAGGTTTGAGGTTTCGATGAATTCCAATCCTTTCTTTTTCTATTTAGAAAATCAGTACAGTTTCCACATGAACCAATTGAGTTTTGAAATGAAATTGCAGATTTAGATTGTGTTTTTGACTGATCCAACACTTATGTTTCTCTCAATTGATAGAATTCTAGACTAAAATTCTTTTAAAAGAAGTTCTTACTTAACTAGAATTTTTTGCATTTATAATGGTCAAAACAGTTAGAAAATATAAGGATCATGTCATACTTTACAGGCCAAGCAAGTTCATCCAGATAAAAATCCAAATGATCCTCAGGCTGCAGAAAGATTTCAGGCAAGTTTACTCCTTAAGTACTATACTTCATTTCCTGATCCCTCAATCTCTTATTTATTACTTTTTAAATTTTTTTTTTTTTATATATGTTTAAAAATTCATAGCAAAAACGCTTAATCAAGGTTTACAATGAGATATAATTTAAACTACAAGAATATGCATATTTTGACAGGTATTAGGTGAAGCTTATCAAGTCTTGAGTGATCCTGCACAAAGAGATGCGTACGATCGAAATGGAAAGTATTGCATATCAAGGTAATTAATAACTTAATAGCTTTATTAGCCACTAATCGTTACTTCTGTTCAAATATTTCATTATTGAAAGGTTGAGCTTATAATCAATGAGTGATATACTGTTATCTGCATATAATAAATTTCGTGTCCTATATCTCAGGGAAACAATGCTTGATCCTACTGCTGTCTTTGCTCTTCTGTTTGGGAGCGAATTGTTCGAGGATTACATAGGACATCTGTCTGTGGCATCCATGGCTTCTTCAGAATTAGCTACTGACATTGATAATCCTGACAAATTAAATGACAAACTGAAGGCTGTTCAAAGAGAAAGAGAAGAAAAACTAGCAAGATTGCTTAAAGATTTTCTTAATCAATATGTTCAAGGCGACAAGATTGGATTTTTAAGGCGCACAGAATCTGAAGCTAAACGACTTTCTGATGCAGGTCATGAAGCTACATTTACCATTTTATCAACTCTCTTTGTTGCATAGCTTATTTCTGACTAAAATTCTGCAGCTTTTGGAGCTGATATATTGAGAACTATTGGCTACATATATTCAAGACAAGCAGCACAGGAGCTCGGTAAGAAAGCAATCTATCTTGGGGTGCCATTTGTAGCAGAGTGGGTTCGCAACAAGGGACATTTCTGGAAGTCACAAATCACAGCAGCAAAAGGTATTAATGATACAAACACTTCTCTGCAACAAGTCTTGTGTATCTACATATATTAACTAGAAGGGGATGTAAAAATTCAGGTGCTTTTCAGTTACTGCAACTTCAAGAGGATGTCCGAAGGCAGTTTAAAATGGATGGAAGTGGTCCAGAAAATGATGTTGAATCGCATCTACGCTCGAATAAGGAGATACTGGTGAGCTCAGTGTGGAAATTGAATGTAGTAGACATTGAAGTTACACTTGTACATGTGTGTCAAATGGTGAGTACTTTCTTTTTATTTCAATTCAAGGAACTCTTGCCTATCCATTTCATGTTTTTCTTTAAACTCGTATGCAGGTACTCAAGGAAAATAATGTTAGAAAGGAAGAACTTAAAGCTCGTGCCTTGGCTCTGAAAACTCTTGGCAAGATCTTTCAGGTGCAATGCTTTTCGGTATCTGTTTAAACATTGTGATTATATTACATGCTTATATGCTATTAGTATCATGCTAATGGGTACTGAGACCTCTTTTTGTTTTTTTTTTTTTCCATTTTTCCAGAAGGGAAAACAATCCCAGAGAGGGTCAATATCAAAAGGAAAAAATGCTGCTGAAATCGATGATAATGATGACCACGATGATGATGGGAGCAGTTCTGATAGTAGTAGTGAAGAGGATTCACCAAGAGCGATATCATGCCGAACTCCACTATTTACTCAGGCATGTAGTAGTATTACATTAAGCAAAAATGAGAGGAATGCTGATGATAATTATAATGATAATAACCAGTAACTTGTTTTGTGTTGGCAGGGTATTGGTAGACTATTCAGATGCCTATGTAATCCGGCATTTGATGTGGATGATGATGAGATTGTTTACAAAAGCAAATGATGCCATAACATCTACATAGCACTTACCGAAGGTTTGCAACTATGAGATTGTCACAAACACATGAATGTGTATACAACCATATATCTCTTCTCTTCCTCTTAAATTCTTGGTACAGCTGAAAGCATCTTGTTGAATTCACAGACTGGCACAATCTTACATTTTATGGTTGATGTTCTTCGGAGTAAAGACAAGACAGATCCACAGCTACATCATTTCATATCAAAGTGATTATGTATGTATGCATTTAGAATCCAATTTGTTAAGTTCAAAGGTCTTTGCTTGAATTTTGATTTGACCAGCAATTTGAAGACGAACACAGAGTTCTGATGAATTTCATTAAGTCAAATATTTATAAGCTGCAACCAAAGACGTTGCAAAAGATACAATCTTACCTCTGGAAATTATTCTCTTGCTCAGATTACAAGGACTGGTGTAGGATAGTGCAGGACATTCTTTTTTTCCTTTAAAGTAGCTTCTCATATCATTTTTAATGAACGGAATGGTATAGTGCAGTACAATTTTTTTTTTCAAAGTAGCCTCTCAGATCACTTAAATGAATTTCATGAGATAATCGTTACCGCAGCATCATGCTGTTGGAGCAAATTTAAGTCGAAAGGCTGATTTTTCACATATATCGTAGTACAATAATAAATTCAACCTTTCAATATTTTCCAAAGAAAATATTTCGATTAGGACCTTTTTTTTTTTTTGGCTTCAGCATACAACCATCCGAAACATAGCATTGAACAACAAACTAGCTTAGAACTGTACATAACATACTTCCAGCAAGACTGCTCATTTGCAACCGAAAAGTCCAGATTTGAGACACGACCATGCATGTACAGAGGCATACTTCTTTCTGTTGGGTAACCACACAATTCACAACCGTGAACTTAGCACATTCATCAATGAGCTTGACTAGGTATGGAACTAAATGCACGGTGTGCTTGGACTGCACAAGCACAGTGCACGGATGTCAAGCTCAAACAGCCACTCATGACAAGGGAATGCCTCCCTGAGCAAGTGTGAAGTGCAGGAAAGGAATCGCATAGTGCCTGCACAGCAGGAGGGGTAAGCGCTGTGCACTGACTGATGTTAAGACTCTTTAGCCCTTCCTCATCATGCCTCCCCTTCATCGATTCCCACATTCCAGATCTGTTCTTCACGCGGCTATGTACCAGTGAGTACATTGCTCTGTCCGTGATGTTTCGACAGTAGTATAGGCCGAGGGATCTCAGATGGAGACACCTGTATGCCAAAGCAATCACACTGTCGTCTACGACAAAGTTTATAGGAGAACCAGTCAGTACTAATAATAGCTGAAATTCCAAATAACTTGAATTGAATATTCTCAGCTCTGAAGTAACAGACCCCACATTGAAAACAACTTAATGATGTTACACCATATCGTATAGCCTCATCAAGAATGCTCAGACATCTTAACAAATGCAATATGTTAAACATATCACAACAGGAATTCTGTAATTTAGTGAAGTTTGACCATGAGAACCTATGCAATTCATTTTAACTATTAATTATCTAAAATAGCCCCTCCAAACGTTATTTACCTGTTATTAAAACACAGCCACACAAATCAAGAGTTCTGAGATCAGGGCATCCATATGCAAGACTCATTACGCCAACATCACCCACATTCTCGCACCATCCCAGATTCAGAGATTGCAATTGACTGCAGTTATGTCCAATGGCCTGTAGATGATTCAGGAAAGCTTATGTCATTTACCTTCTTAGTTACAGGGCATCCGAAAAGCAAGCTAGTAATTCATTTGAACCTGCAAAGCATGGTCTGTTGCAGCCTTTACACATCCACAGAGGTTCAAAAATTTCAATTTTCGGCAAAACCCAGTTAGGTATTCGAGAGCACTATCACTAAATGATGTACATCCGCTGATATTGAGCTTGGTAAGGTTAGGACAACCATGCGCCAACGCATAAAGAGATCGATCAGTGAGCTTAAAGCTTTTGCTGAGGTCCAGATCCTGCAGATCATGGCAGTAACTTGCAATTGCCTCAACAGCGTTATCCTCAAGTTGTGGTTTATCTTGGCGCAGTACCAGAGTCTCCAATTTTGTGAATTTAGGAGCCAGTGCTAATACCAAGTTGTTCATGCTGTTTTTGCACCTGAAAAAAGAGTATCCGAGATATTGTTAAGCTGATACTCATGTAACATCTTATCGTAGAAAAGCAGTAGGGGGACAACTTGGCGCTCACATCTCTTCCCCACCCCGAAAACACACAAAACCTTTTAATATGGAACAGCAGTAGGGGGGGAGAATCCTGGCACTGTTTAATATTGAAGCCACTTGCAACCCAAGATGTATTTGAAGCAATTATGAAAAGGGATTAACCACTAAGGCCCAGGTAGGATATTTTTGCTTTCTTATTTTATAGTCAAGGGAGGTAGAGGTATGGAGTTAAACCTTCACCAATTACTCAGCATAATTTCTAAGAAACAAACTAAATCCTAAGACTAAGAGTTAGATTTCACAATTATCTTAAGAATTTTTCATTCAGTAGACATAAAGTAATCAACAATAAGTTGTGAAACTGACTTTTGTACTTGCACAATTATGCATATTGCCTCTTGGCATCAGCAAGAAATTTCTTATATATTAGTGATGAATTCAATCACTAATAAAATTATCTCAGATCCCAAGGAACCACCAAACCAGTAACAGCCTAAGGGGGGGGGGGGGGGGGGGGGGGGGGGGGGAGGGAAGAGGCTGGGTGGGTTTTGGGGGTGGTTAATTAAAGAAATGAAATTTCAGATAACTCCACAAGCTGTCTCTTACCAAGAAATCCAAGACTAACGGAACTATTATCTGTTTTTCTTATTTTCTCAATATGAATAACAAAACTATTTTTAGGTGCTCATATAGTGCTCCTTTGTCTGTCCTCATGGGTACAGGAATATAGATGATAAATCAACTATATTAGGAATTACACTAAAAAAACCAAATAAAACTCTTCAGAAAAGATTCACTCTCAAATCAATTAGCAAACACCCAGATTTCTGAAATACCAGGGAAAACAAATTCTGAGCATCTAACTGCATTATATAAAAGAGCCGCAGACCAAGTTGCTACAGATATTACTTCCTTCATTCTCTAAAACCCTCACCAGGTACCTGAATTTGACCATAAATAATTAATAAAAAAAATTTTTAAAAATAAATACTTCAAAATTTAAAATGGAGTCACTAGCATATCTTACGTTTATTATCAACAGGAAGCAACAGACTAACATATAAATTTAAAATGGAGTCACTAGCATATCTTACGTTTATTATCAACAAGAAGCAACAGACTCACGTCTAAGACAACCTGAGAAAAACACAAAGTTCTAACTACGATCATATGACCATCTATACCATACAAAAAGCATTAAAAGAAAATTAATTTACAGAGAAGCAGAGAAAGGTGTTTACCAAGAGAGACAAAGATGAGTAAGGCCCAAGCTAATAGCATCCCTCCACCCACTACAAACCCCAGAAGCCATAATTGCCGTCCGATCATCAACAAGAGAAACAATCCTCAGCAGTAGCTCCATTGGGATATCTTTCCACTCAGTGATAGGCACTCCTTCCATTTTCAATCCTCCTTGACTAATACTATTCCCCCCACCCCCCATAATTAACTTCTCAAAGAACTGATTCAATTCCTCACTCCTTAGATTTGATCCACCTACCATTTTTCTCTGATCACACCACCGCCCTTCAATCGCTATTGCTCAGAATGGTTCAAAGATAATTTCTTGTTTCTTGTTTCTGCAACCAAAACGAGTGCAAGTTTCAATCATATAAAAAGCAAAACAAAAATACAAAACAACATTAAATTTGGAAAACAACAAGTCAAATAGTCAAATACACAATAACAAGTACTTTACTTTCTTCATATTGGTAATAACAAGGGAAAATAATGATCAAAAGCAATACCAACCACGAGTTTTATCAGCATTCAAGTATATACAAGTACCTCTCAATAATTATAGGAACGAAGGACCCAAAAACGGGACACCCAAACAAACATAAGGAAACAAAAAAGTCCCAGTTTTATAAGCAGAAAACTAGAAACGAAGAGACCATTTCAACAAAGTGAAAAAAAAAAAAACATATACAAGAAATGATCAATTACTCAGAAATAGAAATCCATGATGACCTAATTACTTCCTCCACTTAAACTGAAAATGAAAAATTAAAACTTGTTGTATAATTGAAAAGAAGAAACTAGAAATGAAAAAAATAAGATCAACAAAGAAATCTAATTGAGGAGTTAAATAATGATCAAAACAACAAATACCAATCCCTACCTCTGTGCGCTTATAATTTTCTCAATTAGAATTGTTGAGGTTAAAGAGGTCCGTGGAAGAAAGAAAAAAAGGAGATAGAAGAGGTGAGGTTTTATCATGTCAAAGACGGAAAAAGGAGCTCAGTAAAAGAAAGGAGAGGCGTGCGGGATGAAGCAGCGACGCGTGTGGTGCCACGTGTATGATGTTTGACGGGGATGTGATGTGAATTGGCCCTAAAACAAAAGTAGGTCCCACGTAAAGGAGGTCACTTAGATTGATTTTGGTGTTTTTTGTAATTTTCAAATATCTATCATAAATAGTTAAATACTTCCTTTACAACGTTTTTATTTTTTTTCTTTTTAGTATTATTTAATTTTTAAATTTTTATAAAAATAATATTGCAATGAATTATTTTATTTTTTATTTATTATTTATTTAAATAAATTGGATACTGAATCAGGCAATAAAAAAAGATAATAAAAATTGAAAATAAATAGCATTAAGATAAGAAGAGAATTGTGTGTAGAAAGTTCCGTTGTCGAAAATCGAAACCGCACCTGAAAAGCAGATACCCAAAATGCTTTCCAAATAGGACCGCTTAACAGACAATTTAATTCATCTTTTTAAAAAATTGATAATTGACCCAATAAATATTAGAGATATGCATGATCGATTAACCGGTCCATAAGCTACAATCCAATAATCAGTTTATTAATATCGGTTTTTTGAAATTTCAGTCCATTAATCAGTCAATTACCATCGGTTAACTAGTTTATCGATTTCGAATTTTCGGATCGATTACCCAATATTTTTCGATTAACTACTATAATTATAAATATATTCATAAATAAAATTAAAATTTTCAAAATACTTAAAAATTAAAATTTTTTTACTATAATATAACATTATTGTTGTTAAAATAAAAATATTTGCTCGATATAAGCAAATTTATTTTTAAAAATTAATATTTAATGAGTAAATATATTAACTGGTTCATAATCACTTTTAATTAGATAAATTGTTATACTTACTAATAGCTAATTAAAAAAACTTTAAAACTTTAAAATAATTAGTATAATGAAAAAAAGTACATCATCACCTTTAATTAGGATAAATTGTTATAAATTATTAATAAATTAATAAATTAACTAAAAATTCGATTTCGGTTCGGTTAACCAGTCACATGAGTCAAAAATCATTAACCAGTCCATTAATATCAATTTTTTTAAAACACTAACCATTAACCAGTCCATTACAATCGGTTAATCAGTCCATCGGTTCGGTTTCGAATTTTTTTTTTCTGTTAACTGAGTTCATCGGTTTTTTTGCTTACCCCTAGTAAATATGATAAGGCAAAACTCATCCTCATGTGCCTAAAATAAAAAATTTATATTTTATCAATTTAGAAAAAAATCATTTTCGCATCTTTAAGTTTAAAGGGTTAAAGTTTGTTATAAAATACCTAAATTTTTATTTAGTAATACCCAATTTTAAAACTTTTATTTTAATATATATTAGTTCCAAATAGAAATTAATAAAATAAAAAAGGTTCAGAAACATAATATATTATACATTAAAATTATTCCATTATTTTTTTTCAAATTTGATAATTTTAGATTTAACGTAGATGAAAATAAAAATAAAAAATTCAAGGTAATTAAATAAAAATTTAAAAATTCAGTGGCCAAAAACATATAAATTTAGGGACTTTCCATCCTTTTATTTCATAATTTGATTTTGTTGAATTTTTAATTAACGGCAATAATGTAAATATAAAAATTCCGTCTATTTCATATTAAGTGTCAATTTAGGAAGACAATTATACTTCAAAGTAAGTATTTTTTTTTAGAAAAATAGGTTAATTTTTTTATATTACATATTTCAAATATTATACCCAGATAAACATAGAGTAATTAATGAAGTTCGGCTTTTTTAAATGGTAAATTCATAAAGCGAAAAAAGTAATTAATATTTTTTTAATTCTAGTAAAATATTTAAAATAAACACTTAATATAAAATAGAGAAAGTTTGTGCTATTATAATCGCGTGATGCAAGAAAATTTCTTACATGTGTTGGAAAAAAAGTAATACATCTTTAAATTTTTAGATTTTCATTTTTTTTCTATTAAATTTTTAACTTTTTATTTTGAGGACATTAATTTGTCAAAAGAATTACTTAAAATTAAAAAAATTAAAAAATAATTTCCGTAATTAGGTGAATGATGTTAAATTTAGTGCTGTTAGAGGATGAAAGGTCTTAAATAGTCCATACAAATTGCCTCCAACACATTGGGGGATCCTTAAATTTCTTAATGATTAAAAAATTTAATATTTATTTTTTTAATAATTTGGCTTGTATGTTAGATCTTTCAAAATTTCAATTCTAAAATTTAATTTTTTCACAATTTTTAAAATTTCCATAAAAAATAATTTTATAAATTTAATATTACAATTTTTATTCAATTTGAAAATTAAATTGCATGATTAAATATAATTATGAAAATTATTTAATGATTATGTCAATTTCCAAAAATTAGCTAAAAATTATGCCTTTTATTATCCAAACCAAAAATTAAATTAAAAATCATTTAATAAATGTGTTAATTTTTTTTAATAAAAAAATTGAGAAGTGCTAATTAACTTCTCCTTATTACATTTTCTTTTATTTTTTCATCACGGCATGATATGTGTCCAATTTATAATTAATAAAAAAAATTATACAAAAATGCCTCTCACATTTTTTCCATAGTATTAAAATGCTCTTATCATTTATTTTGGAACAAAAATACTCTTAATATAACGAAAACTCCCTATGAGTTTGGAAGTTAAAACTCGGTAGTTGTGAATGCTCCAATACTCTTGTTGGATCTGAAACATTTTTCAGTATTCAAATTCAAGTTGACGGAAAAGAGAGATAATATGATGCACAAAAAGTATTATTTCTTCAAGCAATGAATTTCTTTCTCTAATCAAAACAGAAAATTAAAATCCTATGTATGCAGCATAAGAAGATAATTGCTAGAAAGTAGGACATTGATAAAAGCAATAAATTTATTGATTGATTTGATGGAGGGCTGATTCAAAGTGCACTCGCAGCAAATAGACAAAATCCATTTCAACTTCCTTATCTTCTTGATTTGTAGATTAATTAATTGCCAAAAACCTAAACCAATCAAAGTGGTAGGGCCAAAGCTTACGCCAAATTAATTTTTTAGTTAATTACTCTATAATTAGATTTGTTGGATGCATGTGGTGTGTCATTTATATATATACCTTTAGTTAGCGTGAACGCAACTGTAGACAACAACCTTGGTAGCATATGGTTGTGTTTCAATTTCTTGTCTGTACACAGTAATATTTAAGCTTTTCATTTCTTAGTGTATAAACCTTAATCCTGCTATTGATTATCACCATCAAAATTAATTAATTTCAAGTTTATCATTTCTATGATATGATGAGTTGTTAATTATTAATCACTATATATCTTTTATTATATGTTTTCGTTTTACTGTCAGCGTAACCTTATCTTTTGATCTCTATAATGACAAAAAATAATAATAATTAAAAAAAAATAAAACTAATGAATTTTGCATCAATATGACTTGGGTTATATCCAAAGCTGTGATTTCTGAAAAGTTCGAAACATTTTGGTATAATCCAGTTAAAAAAAAAATGATATAATAATCTCAATAAAATTCGACCACTTCACTTGCTTAATTGAAAAATTAATTTCATGATGTCAATAATTTTATTTGTTTTCTCTTTTTTTTTTTTTTACTTTATATCAATTATATACGTAAATTATCTTTTTTAATTGCGATAAAGTGCTCTTAAATGTGTGATATGATAGAAAGAAATAATGCGAACAGTCTTTATTGAATTTTCCGAGTAAATATTGTATGAAAAATTTGGAATTTTCTTTTAATGATTTGAGTTGTGATCTTCTTTTTTTTAATGATTCTCAATATCTGATTCGATTTTTTTAATTTCAACAAATATGCTAATTAAGAATTAATTCATAATTAAAGTTAGCTCTTACAATAGTATACACTTTATACATAAAGATAAAAATTGGACTTTATCATATAAAACAAATAATATCATATTATAAACTAAATAACGGTCTTGCATGGAGGGTTCCTCGACAGTTGAGAGCATCTAATTAGTCACTTTTTTTTTAGTATTTTCACTATACAGTATAGACATGCTGCATTTAGAAGTACGGTTTACATATTTAATTACATATTCGATGGATATAATTAATGAGATGAAATTATTTTAGAATATTACGAAATGCAATAATTGAACTGAGACTCAATTAATTGCAAGCAAGCTTCAGAATATGTCTAAGATTGGGCAGGTTAGGATTGAATTAGTAGGCCTGGATACAACACTGACTTCAATGACTATTTGGTACCCAATATTCACATTAAAAAAAGATATTAAGCCGCTGGTTTCTACGTTATATTGCTGAGTCCTTTATAAATTTATAAAGGTTAAAATTCAAGGTCTAAATTTCAATTTAGTATCAATACCACTAAATTATATATATATATATGTAGTAAAAGAATGGATGAATTTAGAATCATCCACTTAAAAGGTCAGCTTGAATTGGCAACTTAGATAGAAGCTGTTTCCTTGGGTTATACCCTAGGCTGCAACACGTAATCATCACATGTTTTCCACCTACACAAGAATCTAATTCTAATCATCACAACCTAGCTACCCTCTCCCTTCTCAATTTCTTCTATATCTTTCTTAGGAAAAGTCCAAAGCATTTTTTTACATGCCTTACTCAAGAAACAAGAATTTAGTACAATTACAAGCCCTGCCCATGTTTTATTTTTCTATACAGTTTCATCAGGACATTGTTTGTCATCAAGCCAAGAACTTCTCAAACAAGTTCCCAAAGAAAAAGCTGGATTTAGCCAATCCTTTGGCTTCAGGTTCCCTTGCATTAGCAGGAGTTTTCTTTACATTAAGCAGCATTGTGTGTCCGATTTCTTTACGAAGAGCTTCAATCGTTTTCATATCCACAGGATTTCCTGAAGCATCTCTCACATAGAAAACATTCATTGCTCGCTCACCTACTGTTGTCACGCCTGCTCTTGATACCGATAGTCCATTCTCTCGCAGGATCCTTGTTACTTCTGATAGCAACCCTACTCTATCCTTTGCACACAGCTCTAATCTTAAGCCCTGAAATAGAGTTTGCTGCTCAATTATTGAATTTTAAGATACCATATGAGACTTTGACTATAATACAATTAAATTAGAATCTGACAGTCCCTGCACTATAGATATGATCAAAGCAATATATAGAAGAATAATCATTGTCCCCTTCTCTTTTGGCCGTGTTAGACATAAAAATGATCAGAGTAGCTTAGTTTCTAGCATGACAACAAATTAACGTCTTAGTCACCTAAAATTAAATGATTTATGTTGCTATCAGGTATAACTGTAGAATTGACAGCATACAGATTAGTATCAGCCACAGTGTTGATAACAGCTAATGGGATGTTTATCGAGATTAATCATTCTTTATCTCATGTTACGGTCCTTATTTGGTTTAGGAAGAAAAACAGAATCCAATATTTACTAATATATGGACTTTCATCAGCCATTAATTACAGATAGGAATAAGATAAGCAAGAACCATAGTTCATAAGATCTTGATAGCTTCATAAGAAATTCACATAAACCAAAGATTATTGATATATAAGAAAGGTAAATATAGAAGACCTTTTGTTTCTGGAAATGTTAAAAGATCCTATATGGATTGGTACATGCGGTAATCTTGAGCATAAAGTATATGGGCACTTACCTCACATACCCTTCTCTGAATTGCAGCTTCAACACATTTGATCACTCTTTCTTTTTCTCCTTCAGTATCAAGTATGCAGCCATCCATGTGACGAATATAAAACTCCTACAATAACATTGTTGGTCAGAGACCTGAACCATTTTTCTGTTGAAGCATATATGCATGCTAATGCAATCATCACAGATAATTGAAATTTTTGGGATGGAATAATTTTTCATTGCCATAAAAAAGTTATTTACATTTGCCTATTTATAGGCTTACATTTAACATGAATAATTAAGACCACTAACCCACTAATTTCACTAATTCACTAACTCTACTAAAACTATTAACACTACTAACTAAACTAATTGATTTTTAATAACTGTAACAAAACATTATAAACATGTAAAATTGAAGACCACTAGTTTGACCAATACGTTATTAATTGGAAGATTGATGTTGAATTAATTCTCAACAACAGATGCCAGCTGAAGCATTTTTTTTTGAAGGTGTAAAATAAAGTCCAACTTGAATTATATGAGTTGAGGAAACAGGGTAATGGGCAAATATGATTCTTTTTCCCTTAATCTAATCATAAGATTCAATGAAGGCTAATTATAGAAATTATTACTTACTATCATGTTCTTTAAAGGAAGAAAAATTATACCTGCAATGCATCGGGACCATTGGATGATATTGTAGCATGAAATACAACATACTGCATGTCTGTGAGAGTGCACACAATGTCAAAAAGCAATTTAGCTCGATCTTTGCAGCTAACAGTGAGAACCGAGTATCCCTTTTCTCCACACCTTTCAACTGTGATCTTTGGCTTGAGGGAAGGAGGATAATTAACTTCATTTGCCAATCCTCCACTTTCATAATCCCTATCAGCAAAAAACATTTGGTGTAATCTACGGTCAATATGGGTGAAGCCCATGGAGAAACTGGTACGTGCTGCTTTTTCATCATCCTCACATCCGCGTAAAATGTGCTTAAGTTGCTCTTCCATAACAGATAATCTAGTTGGGTCATCAACAGCACGGCATGTTGTGTCATCATTAACATAAACGACACATGCTATTCGCCTGTTATGCGTCCAAACCTCAGCAGCAACCACATTGAAGTGAAGGTTAGCAAGGACTGCAGTGATCTCAGATAAGAGGCCAGGACGATCCCTGCCAATGAGTTCAATGGCTGTATGGTCACCTACAGAATGCACTCCTACCCGTTTCCCCGGCCAGTTCTTTGATTCATCTTTGTTGTACTCTTTTGGACCTAAAGCCTATTCTAACAGAAAATTATATGAGAAAATGTGAAAAAGGAATAGAATCAGATTGATCAGCATAGTTAAACTGGGTTGAGTTGCTTGAAGTAGGATGCCTAATTCTATGCAGCTCTTTACTAATTCTATGCAGCTCTTTTATTAACACCATTGAACATCCTAATTTGAATATAAAATTGTAGCAGACTTGTCAAATTAGAGGAGGAAAAAGCTCTGCATACCTTCTCTATGTAGTCAATGGTTTTACTGTCAGTGATCTTCTTTCCTTGTTGGTCAGTAACATGAAATACTGTTGATAAGAAAATTACCAACTAGATCAGTATTAACACAAAGCTACAGGGATAGTGCCTACTAATCAGTGCTCCCTAGTATAATTTTAAAATGAAAAACATTAAGACGTAAAAATAACAAAGTTAAGCACATTGTTAATTAGAGAAACCGTCTATAAGCATAAAAAGAGCATCATCCACTTCCTAATTTCATGGACCAAGGAAAAAGCAACAAAAGCATGTATACATACCGTCCATGAACCATCCTCCATCTGAGGAGATGTAAGCCTTGGTGATGATGAGGTCAATATCGATTAGAATTTGCACAACTTCCAGAAGAATTCCTGGTTTGTTCATGCTGTCGACCTGTATGCATTTCGTTCCTTTCATATCACATATGCATGGTTACAGATAAGAAACTTAAAGCAAGCGGTGCAGAAATTTCTTTCTGAGGTTCCTTAACTAAATGTTCCAAGTTAAAAAAAGCTTACCTTTATTATAGTAGAGTCGTTGCAACTAGTGTTATCCACTGATACCCTGCAAATAAAGAATTATTATGCAGTAAAATAAAAATGAACCTAGAGTAATGCAATTAGAAGGTTAAAAAAATACCTTGGTGGATTGATTCTGGAGCTTAAATTCTCATACTCAGGATCAAAGTATGGCCAGCAAACTTTAGCCATTGAAGTAGCTGATGATCTTCAATCAACAGGCAAATTTGTCCTGTTCAAGGCAATATCAACGAATTACTGGGGCTAAAAGGTGCAAAATGTGATCTTAGGGATGATTACTCTTAATCTCCTTGCTTTAAGGCTGCTACAAAGGTTGTCAACAAGTTAATGAAAGCAATTAAAGAAAGTTCAACAGGCAAAGCCTTCAAATTAAAGGACTAAAAAATGGATTATACACGAATTTTAATCACAGTTTTGGAACTTATGAAACCTACCTTTTGCAAGGAGGAGAACAAATGATCTGTTGATGACAGATTTAGCAAGATAGTCATCCAAGTTAACAGACAGGCTTACATGGTCGCATTAATATCTGCAGAAAATTTAAAAAAAGAAGAAAATTAAAAGAAAGCAATACAATAGTAACAATACATTTATACAGAGCTTAAACAGATTTGTTCCAAACAGACAAGGGGACAACAAAAATTCATAGATCTCTTAAGTGATACAAGTTGAACTCAAACATAAGTAGGACCACACTTCAATCAAATTGACTCATAAAAACAAACACAAAATAAATCCAATTAATTAGAGAGGTGTGCAAGTGAATGATGTCATTGTCAAAGCAATAATTATTGCAATTGAAGGCATCAAATATATATCGCTTTCGAAAATAACCACAACAAAGAAAGTGGTCCTAACCATTAGATTCCCATGGGCACAGCCACAACCCTATAACTAATTTTGATTAATAAAGAATAAGAAGAAGAAATTTAAACAATTATCTCCATGGATTAATTGATCATTAAGCATAAGCAAACATAAAACTCACCATTAGGCTACTAAATTGGAGACATTCCTCCACTGCAATATCAATGAACTCAACAAATTGCTCTTCAACACTCGCCCTAACCCTACCCTTAAGAATGGGAAGCAAAGGAGTGGTGGCCCACATTTCTAAGGTCCTAAATTACACTTGTGAAAAATAAGTTCTCTTCCTATTTGCAAGTGGCAATTCAACTTTATACGTGCTTCAAACACACAGCCTTACAACAGAATAAAGGTACTAAGTCAAGCTGACCAATAACATAATCACTTTTAAGGTGACATAACAGAGAGATTTTGATTCCACTGTAACAAAACATACTCATTTGATCACCACCGTCCATATTAATCTCTCTGTTTCTTTTCATCAGAATCATCATAACCATCGTTACAATATGAGCTCTTTGGTCCAGAGATTTTCAACTTGTTACTCTCTAATACGTACAATAATTAATGTCTGGAAACTGCTAAAACAAGGTATAGTGTCGTTTATGCATAATTTCTTTTGGAAAGACTAACTAAACGACAATTTACTTTTGGTTACTTCTCGTTGTCCTTTGACAAAGATTGTTCAAGTTGTAAAGAATTCAGCTTAGTAACGCAAACCAAGCTTAAGGAAAGAAAACAATACAGGTAGAGAGGAGAAAATACTGCAAATCATAAACGAAAGTTCACAAAAAGAAAAACAATTTTCCCGTAAAAGAAATCAATGGTTAATGAAGTGAAATGTGCAAGTAATTTAACCCCTAAAATCACTTAAAGATCAAAACTTGGAAAAGAAATTAATGGAAGAAACAGAGAACTTAAGAAGAATAGAGAACCGACCCTTTTCGAGTATCCTCCGAAACTCCAGCAAAGAGAGAAGAGAAAAAAGCGACAATTCACATCCTTAGTGAGCAGTAACAAAGATTGTGTTGTGTTTATGGAAGAACCAGAGGAAGTGGAGTTAAAAGCATAGTATGTTAGTGTGTTGGATTAGCACTTTCTCTGAACGTGATGTTTCTCTAATATGATGGGAATGAACGAGGGCAGCCAGTGATGGTGGTGATGGCGTGGCGTTGAGAGGGAAAATTATACTATAAACTTTCTCATTTTTAATCTATTTGATAATTCAGATATTCTCCTCTTTAATTAATGAGGAATGTTGCCGCGACCAACATATGACAATTTCATGTAATAGTAGTTGTTTCTCCCACTCTCACTTGTTGACGTGAACGTGCACGCGTCCGTGATCTCGATGGAAAGTCCCTCTTTCTAGCAATGCTATTAAAACCAGACCGGATAGAAAATGGCAAGGTTGAAAGTTCGTGGTTCGACCTGTTCTACCGGGTTCAACCGAATTTTTTATATTTTTTAAAATATTATTAATTAGTATAATTTTTATAAATACTACTACTCAAAAACAAAAAATCAATCAAAATATTTAATATATGCCTCAAATATATTAGTAATAATATTTTTTCACCTTTTATTTTTTTAAAATTATTACTTGATTAGCTATTTTTTATTAAAATATTTTATTTTATGAGTTTTAATTTAAAAATTAAATAATTCAATAATTGTAGGTGAAATTAAAAAAAATGAAAGAAAATTATCTTTAAGTTTACCAATTTTAATAATTTATTCATTTTTATTCTATTGTATTTTATTGAATTATTAAATTATTATATTATTTTTTATTTCAAAAAAAATTATTATATTATTTTCATTAAGTTCAAATGTGATTAAATAGTAAAAAAAATCAATTATTGCTTAAATAAAATTTATTAGATTATTTATTTTTTATTTTTATGAAAAATTAATTATTTTATTAATTATTTTAAATTAGATCCCATTTTGGCCGGTTCAATCCGGTTTTGGCCGGTTCAATCCGGTTTTGGCCGGTTCTTTTCGATTTTTTCAATCCAATTTTCTGCAGTTGAACCAACCGATTATGCAACCGATTCACGATTCAACCGATTGAACCGGCCGGTCCGATTTTAATAACCATGCTTTCTAATATGTAGTAGTTGACTGTCTCCCTCTCTCCTTTTAACTCCCTTAGGAAAGATATTTTCTTTTTTTTTTAAAAAACATTTAATTTGAAAAAGAAATCCATAACACCGTTACCTCGGGAGAGTGAAACATTAGTTATTGTTAGGCGCGTGAAGGGGTGATTGCCATTATGTGCTGGTGGACTGTTGTCCGTCTCGTTTTGCTAGGTGTAAATGGATTAGAATTCAAAGGGAGATATAATTGGTTTTGCTTGAATGACCAAATTGCCCTCAGGTGAGTTTGGATTGGAATTACTAGATTGCCCTTAGTTATAATATGCCACGAGGGTTTTGTTATCCACCGTTGAATTGTTATCTGTATAAATTTCCAAAAGATGATAGTTGATGAGATTTGTTGTGATAAAATAATAGACAATGGGGCATAAAAACTTGAGGCCATGGTGTAATTGGGGGATGCCTAAATATAAATATGGTATGTACGGTCCTTATGCGAATTTAAATGCTAATCAAAATAAAGTGAGACAAAATATGGATTAAATTCCAATATCTTTATAGAATATTTCATTTAGAGTTATGAAAGAACGCACAAATTTTATTAATGAGTTGACAAATTTAATTTTGACTTATTTCATTACTCTATTTTTTTTTAATTGTGGTTAAACTTTAGGTACCGATTGGAATAAATTAATTTAAATTATATAATTCATTTACAAATAAATTTTATATGTAATTTATTTGTAAATAAATTCTTATTTTTAAAATAAAATTATTAAAATATAGAATTAAAAATAAATTCTTTATTTTTATACTTAGAATAAATCAATAAAGAAATTCATTTCTATTTTATTTTCTAAAATATTCTCAATGTCAATTTTCGACGAACACTGAATTAATAATAACATAATTTAAAAAAAAATCATATATATATTAACATTCAGTACAGAACAGTATTATGAGATGAAGAAAAACAGTGATGGAAAAGAAATAATAACAGATTACGTTAACTGCATAAAAATAATTTATTTTTAACAAATAATCAAGGGAGTATTATAATCTTTTAAAATTTAATCCTTAAAAATATGAAATTTATTTGCAAATTCCACCTATTTTGGTGAAATTTGGTGAAAGTATGATAAATTACATGGAATTGAATTTTATGAATTCAATTTTTATTTTTTTTTTTTGCATTCCAAGTATAAAAAATAGGAATTACAAATGAATTACATGAAATTTTATAAAATTCATTTGTTTCAAGCGGAGTTTTAGTCAAATCTGGTCGAATCCATGTAACCTTGCAATTATCTCTTATGTCTAAATTGGATCTATATCAAAGCCTATTAATGTGCAAATTATTTATATATAATTGATAGTTGTAAGATTCGAGTGCATTTGAAAAGTAGAGTGTCAAAATAACTCTGGCAAGAAAGACTATAATCGTCAAGTCAATATCTTGAAAGAAAAAAATAAAAATAATAGCCTAGAGGTTAGAGTTACCTGTCACTTTTGAGTAAAATTCATTGTTTTGAAAAGTAGATCGGACCGACCGGTTGAACCGTAAGCCGGATAGAGAGACAGTTCGATTCAATATAAAATTCATAATATATAAAAACCGGAATGCACAGTGAAAAATCGAATTGAACCGGAAAAAATCAAATATATTTTAAATTATATTTTATGTTTTTATAAAATATATTTTTATAATCAGGATTAATAATTGTTGAATATTGTTCAATCAAAAAATTGTATTTGATGATAAAATTAATTTATATTAATATTAAACTTGATAAAATTAAACATTATGTTAAATTGTTTTCACTATATTTTTATTTTATATTTTTTTAGATAGTTAATAACTAAATAATTTAAATATAACAGAATATTGAGAAATAAATAAATATAAACATGCATAAAATAAATTTTACAATTGAAATTAAAATTAAAAATTGATAAATTTAAAATTACATTTTTCTTATAAATTCAAATATTTAACAAAAAAAATCAATTGTTATGGTTAATTTTTTACTATTATTACTAAAAAAGTAGTAAAATAAATAAAAAATAATTAATATATTGATATTTAATAATTAATATGTTGTTTAAATATATTTTTTATATACTATATTTTTAATTTTTTATTAAAAATTATATTTTAAAAAAAAAGATAAAAATTCCGAGTCAACCTGATCGAACAAGTTGACTCCTGACCCAATTGGCAGACCGAGTCGACGTCCGTTCCGATTTTAAAAACATTGGTAAACCTAAATTCTATTTATCTGTCACTTTTAAACTTCTCATACAATTTAATTTTTTTTTTCAATTAACGTTAACCAATTAAATTTAAGTTTGTGTATTGAATTACTCAATTTTATCTTAAAATTAAACTCAATTAATACTTTTTAATCCTAATAAAAATAACAGAAATGATAGATAATAAATAACGAATGGAATATACATAAAGTACGAATGGACCGCTTTAAATGAGCCAAACTATTAATGTTGGATAATGATTTGCAACAGCCAATTAATGATTAGTAAATAATAACATATGTTACAAATGATTTTTTACTGGTTTTATCACTTAAATAATAATTCAAATGTATTTTCGAAATTGTGAAAGTATGAATGAAATAGTCATTTAATCAATAATCGAAACAGCTACGTATATATTTGATATTTGATATCACCTAAAATTTATTTATAATAATCAACCGGATTTGCAACAGCCAATTAATGATTAGTAAATAATACATTTTCAGTTATTTTTTATTTTCTGTTTTTCAAATGAGAGCTAGCTTTCATATATAATTCTAGTATCCATCCAAGTTTATTTTCTTTAAAAAATAATTCAAAAATTGAAATGTTAGTTTAATTGGATATATGCTAAGAGAATTGAAATAGAATCAAATTCCAACATAGTCACTCATTAGATATAGACACACATAAAAGTGGATTTTCACATATTCATAGCTTTCCAAACTCAGCTTTTTTCCTTTTGGAAGAATCGGGCTCACATGCTCATTGTTTTCCATCAAAAACTATCACCATTGCCTCTTCCTCTCAGAAATTCATCTATAATTAGTTTTTAATTCATGGATGGACCGATGTTGAGTGTGAATCCTTCATAAATAACATTGGTAGTGCATTTATAAAACCATTTGATTATATTAGTAGATTGTAACTTTTAAGTAGGGGTGAGCAAAAAAACCGATGGACTTAATTAACCGAAAAAAATTCGAAAATCGAACCGATTGACTGGTTAACCGATTGTAATGGACTGGTTAATAGTTAGTGTTGTGAAAAAACCGATATTAATGGACTGGTTAATGATTTTTTATTTATTTGACTGGTTAACCGAACCGAAACCGAATTTTTAGTTAATTTTTTAATAATTTATAACAATTTATATAACAATTTATCCTAATTAAAGGTGATTATATACTTTTTTTTTATTATACTAATTATTTTAAAGTTTTAAAGTTTTTTTAATTGGATATTAGTAGATATAACAATTTATCTAATTAAAAGTAATTATGAACTGGTTAATATATTTACTTATTAAATATTAATTTTTAAAAACAAATTTGCTTATATCCACCAAAATTTTTTATTTTAACAACAATAATATTATATTATAGCGAAAAATTTTAATTTTTAAGTACTTTCAATATTTTAATTTTATTTATAAATATATTTATAATTATAGTGGCTAACCGAAAAATATTGGGTAACCGATCCGAAAATTCGAAACCGAATGACTGGTTAACCGATGGTAATGGACTGAAATTTCAAAAAACCGATATTAATGGACTGATTAATAGATTGGGGTTAATGGACCGGTTAACCGACCATGATCACCCTTACTTTTAAGGATATGATAATTTTCTTTTTTCAATAATATTTTTTACTGAGCTCTAGAATCTTTTTAGTTGCTATTAATTAAGATGTCCTTAATTAAGCTAGCTAATGATTTGGCTTGAAGAATAATTAAATGAAAATTTAAAATATCAATAAATTTTAGTTTAATGTTTTTTTTTATATAAAATCATGGAAGACTTAAAGTCCTAAAATTATTATTTTTATATTATTATTATTTGAAGTAAGGATAGGAGTAGGGATGATCACGAGGCGGGAAATGCTCGAATTTTTTCTCTACGGGAATGGGGACGGGAAAAACAAATCTCCGACATTGAATTTGGGACGAGAACAGGGACGAGGACGGGAATAGCGAACAAGGTATCAGCCTCGCGGGTTCCCCAACCCGAATATATATATATATATATATAAAATTTTGAGTTTCCTCATATTATATATTAAATTTTCAATTATTAAATGTTGTATTTTAATTATAATTAATTGTTGAATATTATATTTTAGTTATAATTTATTTTTTTTAAAAATTTTGACTAGGGTGAGAATCCCCGTCTGGGCCGGGAATGCCAGGGGCAGGGCAATAGGTGGGGAGCCATTCCTTGGCCCGCTCCATCATCATGCCTAGGGCAAAAAAAAAAAAATTGGATTAATGAAAAAAATGGTGTGAAATCGAATTGGTTTTTTCAGTTAACTGAAACAGCAGTTTCGATTTTGGTTAATAGATTTTAATTTTTTCGGATTTAGTTTCGGCCCATGATTTTAAAAGTTCACTGATTTCAGTTAACCGATCGGTTTAAAATTAAATTGAATTTTATCTTATTTTTTTTATAATTGTATGTTATAAATTTCAATGATTAATCAAAAATATTAGTTAATTAAATCAAAAAACTCAAAATCGATAGACTGATTAATCGAATATAACGGACTGATTGACAATTAATAATTTTAAAAAATTGATATTAAATAATGGATTAATATTTTTACAAATGAACCGATTAATCTACATCCCTGCATAGGATGGAAACAACAAGTGGGAAGATGCAAAGTGAAAGTGGATGCTTGAAGATGGAAAAAAAAAAATATTAAATAAAGGTCTGTATCTTTCTTTTCTTGGTGGATCTCAGCCCTTCACCATTCCTTTTCATGGACCCATCACACCCACTCACTAAAATTGCCGTCACCTTCCACTTCCACATTCCGATCCCGGATTTTTAAATTCTTGTGCATTTTAATTTAACAACGGTTTCTTGAAATTGATTACAACAAATTTTAATTAATCCTTGCATATTATAGCTATATTAGAAGTCAAAGTGTACAACTCCTTGGTAAACAATTACTAAGTGATAGCGTTTAAGAATCATCATTGTTTTATCTAAGTGGCACGATACTCAGGGCGTAGCTACCATGTAGTAAGTGGGGTCAATTGACCCCACTCAAGTATAAAAAATTTAAAAATTACTCTTATAATTTTAATTTTTTTAAAATGACCCCATTTAACTATGAAAAAAATTAAAAATCACTCTATAAATTTATTTTTTTTAAATTGATTCCAGTAAAATATTTAAATAAATTTCTTATTCTTTAGTGATAAAGTCTAAATTTGCTTTTAAATTATTAAAAATAGTATATATTTGTTTCTAATTTTTTTTAAAAAGAATTCACTCAAGATATTAAAATGATACAAATTTGCTATTATTTAATACTTTGAGGGGTAAATGTGGACTATTTCAATAATTTAAGATAAATGCGAACCATATTTTCATATTAACCATCAATTAAAATATTCATATTTCCCAACATAAAAATAAATATGTACAATTTTTAATATTTTAACACATTTAAAAAAATAAATTTAAATAGCAAATTTTTACCAATTTTAATATTTTTTTTAAAAAAAATCGTATTTATTGATATTTTTATTTACATGAATTTTTATAAGTTATTGTAATTTTTGATCCTACTGAACTGAATTTCTAGCTACGCCGTCGATACTTCTTTTCTCTTTTTATTAATAAAAAAAAAATCAGTACTACACGAGAGATTTATCTTCCAGAATTGATTAATCCAATTCAAATTAAATCAGTTAAGTGTAGTTTGTAAATTTAATTTGGAATAACAGTAATCAAATACTAAAAACAAAAAAAATAAATGAGCTTGTATCCAATTCTATCCCAAATCATTACAAGACAAAGCTTTAATAATACTCATATTTCAACATCCTGAATAGGAAATAATTGTTTGAGGTTTGGATAATCATGCATCATTATTTGGTGCCTCCATTTTTATTTTCATATTCCCCATTTCTTGGGCGCTTGCTCACTTAAAATTCAAAGTTGGTATAATGCATACAATTAAGATAGTGTTTAAAATAAATGAATTTCATAAAATTTTATAAAATTTATTTGTAATTCTTATTTTTCATATTTGAAATACAAAAAAAATAAGAATTAAATTCACAGAATTTAATTTTATAGAATTCGTTATGTTTTCACTAAATCTCATAAAAATATATGGAATTTGCAAATGAATTCCATATTTTTAAGTGGTAAAATTGAAAAAACTATAATATCCTCTTAATTATTTGTTATAAATAAATTATTTTTATGCGGCTAACGTAATCTGTTATTATTTTTTTTCATCACTGTTCTTCTTTCTCTTTTATCACTATTCTTCTGTCACTCAAAACCACCATCACCGGATTTTAACTCGTTCCCGTTGGATTTTTACTGATTAATTTCATTTGGTATGTATAGTTTTTTTAATAATATTATTGCTCAAATCAAATTTCTGAAATGTTAATATGGATTATTTTTTTAATTATATTATTATTGATTTAGTATTTATCAAAAATTTTAAATAATAATTAATGGTTGTTAATTTTTTTTATTGGGAGTAATTGAAAGAATATATCAAAATTGGTATTAAGAATATTTTAGTAAATAAAATAGAAATGAATTCATTTATTCCAAATATAAAAATAAAGAATTCATTTTCAATTCTATATTTTAATAATTTTATTCCAAATATAGGAATTAATTTATAAATAAATTTTACATGAAATTCATTTATAAATGAATTTTACAAATTGAATTCATTTGTTCCAATAATAAGAGTTTTAATGATATTCTTTACTAAAAGAAAGTAAAATTACATGCATACCAAATAGAAGTTACTCGACAATCAATTGTTTCAATTGAATTGGGAACTTAAAAAATAAATTAAATACATCAAATTGTGTACTGCTTGATTCTGAGTTGATTTGGGAGAGTGATAGCTAAGAATCTTAACCCAAGCTTGTGGATAAGCCTGTTCAACGGTCAACAGGTTTTCGTTACCATATGATGAAAATTCCCATCGGCCCCACATCTACACCTTTCGATAGAGACTCGGGTATTTGTTTTTTCTAAATAATATTATTGTATTATTATTGGTCCAACCCAATGGCTGATGACACCTCAGAGAATTAACGGTGAGTTTCAATTTAAGTCACATTTTTAATAGGATCGTAGCACTTTAGAATTTTTAAATTAATGAAACTCCCATTTCTAATTATGACTTCCATTTTATTTTATTTTATTTTAATATTTTCAAATGACTTTTTTTATTAAAAAATTAATATATTCATGAAATAATTTTATAATTAATGAAACTCCCTCTCTGTCCCACTTTTGTTGTTTATTCCAATAGCAAATTCAAAATGGGCCGTTACATTTTACTAACTAAGTGATCCATATTTTTGGTCTGTTGGTCTCACGTACTTGATCTTTTTTATTCCCAATCCAACACTTTAAAAATAATAATAATAATAATAATAAGAGACATATATACCTTAATTTTACCATTATAAATATTAACACCCAAAATTAAAATCAAAACCTCTTTTTAAAAATGAGCAAAATTGAACCGAAAATAAAAATAGAATAGAATGGTTCGGTTATTTTTTATAAAAAAATTGATTTATTCAATTGGTTTGCCTTTTGAGATTAAATATTGAATACACGAAATCAATAAAAATTTGTATAGTTGTATATAATTTTTATGATTATAATTATAAAATTATATACTTATATATAGTTAATCATTAGTTTTTAACTACATTCATAATATATAATTTACTTTGTTATAATTATTTAATATTTGAAATTTAATTTGCTAATATATAGTATTTAAAAGTGTATTTAATGTTTAAATTTATTTAATTGATTCCATTATTAGTTATAAAATTTTTGATTTATTTAGTTTTGACAATTTTCACGGTGAATATTACATAATGCACACACATATTTATCATGACCCCATTCTGAATGATTAACTTTACCAATTTTGAGCTTGCCTCATTGCTTGAAATTAGAGATGAGTGTTAATAGGTTTATTAGCAAAAAAAAAATTACTCAGTCTATTAAAATTAATTTTTCGAAATCATTAACCCAAAACCGAAATTACTAGTTTGATTAAACAAAAAATCGATTCGATTTCGGATCGATTTTTCAATTAACTGGTTTTTTCGTTTTTTGCTTGGCCCTACTTGAAATCTTGGAATTTTCATACTGATGAAATTTTCATAATTGAGCGTTGCACTTTTCTCGCGGTCCACCACTCATAATTTAGAGCTATTCTCAATGTAATGTATAGTTTCAAATTCGAGACTCGGTTATTATTTCCCCATGTAAAAAGAAAGAAATTATAGTATAATAAATTATTCTGTTAGTTCAACAGAATTAATAACTAGCCAAGTATAAATCATATAATTAGATATAGCTAATAGGATATGAAGGCAATGATTGATCTAATAGAATATATAAATGTATTATGGAATGAAACCGGTGATAAATTTTCATTATGTAAACAAAAGAATTCTTACTTCGCGATATGAGAATAATCTAAGCAAGAAAAAAACCCTAATAACTACTCATCACAAATTTTGTATTCTTGCCTACTTCTACATCACAACGATCCATATGCAGAGCAAATTAGACAGAAAAGTCCATGAAAAATGGACTATTTTCTCATAGTTGTTTATTTGCATAAATGTATAAAGTAAAATTCATTTACCTTTTATCTGTGTTATCCTGTGAAATACTGATCATCTACCTTTCTCCAAAACCATATTCAAACAAAGAAATATCATCGCTCCACCAAAAAGAAAAAGAATATATAAGAAGCTATGAAAAGAGAACAGAAGACAGATACATCTCTATATATCTAAACTATTATTTGATCTTCATGCTCTTCATATGCTCGGATAATGTGGTAGGATTTGATCCTGCAAATGGCGGACATGGTTGTTTTTTCCATCCAAAAGCCGCACAATCTGTATTTATCAATATTCTCATCAAGAGTGGACTCAGTACAGAGAGATGAGGGGGCCAAAATGTAATATGCATATAATCAAAAAAGTTTAGAAAGACCAAAATATAAAATTAAAAAAAACTTCAAAGGGCCTTTTAACAAAATTATGGGAACTATGCTTTGGTTCCGCCACTGAATCTCATACTTGAGTACAAGAACACTATTTAGATTTACTAAAATAATTATAGTATTCAATAATTAGGCTTAATATATAATTTTTTTCTATACCTCCCAACTAATTTTTTTTTATTTTTATTTTTATAACAATTTGATATCTAAAACTCACTGCTAGACTAATTCAAATTTGCACCGGACAAGTTCACAAGGAGACAAACTCTTTTCTTCCATGTATTTAAAAAAATTTCATTTTCGGTACTCGAACCCAAGACCTCCGATTAAGGAATAAAAGTCTCCTACTATTCTATCTCATTTTTCTGGATACTAATGTTTCTCATTAATTGTTCATTTTTATTATTTCCTTCATAAAATTATTAATTAATTCCTAATGCCTGATATGTCAGTATTTGACAGGTACTTACTTCAATATAATAAGATTGATGTATAATAAGATGAGTTACTTACAATTAAAATTGATTTTATTGGAGGCTAGCGAGAAACAAAGTGAAGTATAATGTGCAATAAATAAAATAATAATTGGAAAAAAAAAAAGAAAAAGAGTTACATATGAAGTTACTAATATGACAATGCAATGCATGGGATTACCTCTCCAATGGATGGTCGTTTTTCAGGGGTTCTTTGAATGCATAAGTAAGCAGCTTTAGCCATGAGGTACAATTCATAAGTGTCAAATGAATCGTCCATGCGTTGATCAATCAGTTCATGAAGTGCCAGCTTCTCAATCAGTGGTTCTGCCTGATATTCAATCCATCGTATATCTCAAACTCAAATTCTTAATCATTAGCTCAAAATAACAGAACTGAAACCACACAAGACATACCCACTGTCTAAGTGATTGCTGTCCTTCCTCTCTTTTAGGATCAACCACTTTTTGCCCGGATATTAGTTGCAGCAGAATAATTCCAAATGCATACACATCTGTTCTCACAGAAACAACTCCATTTTCTGCATACTCTGGCGCAAGATATCTGCATACACCTCAACTCAGCTTCAATTTGCTCAACTATACTGCATGTATATATAACCCTAAGAAAACAAAAGTTTTGACCAGTTCTAAATTTTCATTCGACCATACCCGAGAGTACCCAGTACCCTTGTGTGCACCTCATCAGTGGTCTTCCATCGGGCTAGCCCAAAATCTCCCAGCTGATTGTAGATGAAGACCATTCTATTAATTGCAATCATTCTAAAAGTTGAATGATTCATACCCAATAAATATAAATTATTATATAAATAGATATAGCCTACAAATTCACCATTGGAACAAAGTCATGGGTGAGCAGTATATTGCCAGGTCGTACGTCTCGATGAATGATAGGACTCCCACGGCATTCTTCGTGCAGAAATCGCAATCCTTTTGCAGTTCCAATGGCAATTGAATATCTTTGGTGCCAGTCCAGAGGAGTTGCTGCCTTATCTATCAATCAAACAAATTAATCAGTTTAACTAAGTGGTACTGACTTTGTTCCCAGAGTTTCATTTCCAATCAAAACCCTTATAATTGATGGAATCTGTTCTGCTATTACAGCAGTATCAGAATCTAGATCAGATTGGACATCTGAAAGCTGTAACATAACCATCGGCAGAACAGACAACTTCTTCTATCAATAATTACTCACCAAATAAATGCCAATCGAGAGATTTGTTGCATATATACTCATAAACCAGGATGTTAAGATTCTCCTTGCAGCAAAAACCCAAAAGCATGACAATGTTCTTGTGGCGGGCAAAGTTCAAGACATAAACCTCAGACTGAAACTCTGCAAATCCTTGTGTGCTTGCTTCTTTGTGCACCTTCGCTGCAATTAACTGTCCATCTTGAAGCTCACCCTTATATACATGTCCATAACCACCCTCTCCTAATAGGTTATCCTTTGAAAAATCGTCTGTTGCTCTCTGAATCTCTGGAAATGTGAATCGCATTGAATCCTTAATATATAATTCTGTCCTGGCTCCACATGTTGAGCACAGAATAGGTGCATCCGATGAACGTCCCTTTCGAGACCCATAATGTTGCTTCACGGAGGATCCAAAATCTGAAGGAAAATTATGTTCCCTTAATCCGAGTGAAGAAGAAGAAAAACTGCACTGAGCCCTGGACTTGTCAGAGCTTTCATGGGAATTCAAGGAGTAGGTTCCACAAGATATAACAGACTGGGAATCGTTCTCAGCAGCTTGAGAATTCACCAGCGGAACAGGTTTGGAGATGGAGTAAAAGGACTTATGTTCTACTGGATCAGTTTCATTCGTAGAATGAAGTCTCTTCAGCTCCACCGATAAGTTATCTTGGATTAATGCAACCTTACATGGTATCTGTTTAAGATAATACTTCAAATCTCTTCTAAGATGCCTGTTAATGTAAATTCAACAACTTATAATAATAATAATAATGAACTTGGAGAAGAAAAATAAGAATAGGATTCTGAATTGTAGAGTATTTAAACAGATTCCTTAAGAACTTCACTTCTATTATTTAAGAAAGAAGCAGCACCTATCCAGTACAACCCAAGCTGCGTTATATGATACAACTTCTTGGATAATCACTTGCTTCATGGGTGTTCCTGCTGTAATTCGTACTTCCACAGTCACCTGTTTTTGTAAACAAAACACGCATTAAACACTAATGATAATAAGGGTTGAAAATTGTATGTTTATATTATATATCCTGAGTGAATGGGTTGAAAACTGTGTGCTGCACACTCTAGTAAGACAAATTAATTCAATGCTTCTAACCAATAAGCTTTAGCTCAATAGTAATGGTTGGGTGACGAGAACTGTAAAGGTAAATAATAAGCAAATCCAACATGAACATGAATTTGTTCGAATTTTCAATTCATAAAGAGAAGAGTCCACATGAAAGCAGAAAAGAGCATGATCTTATATAAATTTACCCCTTGGTGTACAAAAGATTGAGGGCATGCGTTAATTACCCCTTCATCTTCACAAACTTCAGCACTGTGCAAGAGCATCTTTACATACCCATCAACTTTCCTTGTAACTTCTTCTTCCACCACTCGAGCACTCGCTCCACCAAAAGAATCAGGACATACTTTCATATAACCCACTGTAACAAACTACCAAAATCAGCACTACCCTTATGCTTCTTACTTCTTTTCTACTTTACTATGTTTAGTTTCATACTTTTTTTTTTAAAAAAAAAATATGCAATCCTAAGTCATACAAAATTACTATCATATTAAAAACCCTAAAAACAATAATATGCAACTATGAATTCAGCTCCAAAATTCGGTTTTAAATAAAAACCGAACCAAAATAATTTAATTCAGTTATTTGGTCAACTGGGTCAGTTTTAGTCAGTAAAATAGGTAAACTTTGGTTTATCAATTTGGTTATGCTAATAATCAAGAATTGAAAATACTCAAAATTTTTAAAAGTGTCATTTTTACTTAATAAAATTTTTAAAATCATTAATTGTTCGATTTAAATTAGTGATATAAATGATTTTTTTTTTTATCAATTTTGGTTTTCAATTACTTTAATTTAGTTTGACTATAATAGGAAACTACAATATTGTATTCACTCTTAGCTATAGTACTAATGTATCAAACCTTGTAAGCTTGAAATACTTCAAAATATATGCATATAACATTTTAAAATATATAATATTTAAAGAGTTGAAATACTAGTACAGATTTTTTTTTTTTTTTTTTATGATTCGAGTTAAATGAAAATATAAAATCTAGTGATTATGGATGAAATTAATTCTTATATATTCTAATAGATTAAGTAATTTAGTTAATATAGTTGAAATTACAATGATAAAGTGGTAAATTGAAGGCACTTACTGGGATTGGGCACCTTATGAAGAACACCAAGAACAATAAGAGTATCACCTCCACGAAGAATGTCGCCTCGCATTCTAACTTCATCAATGGTGCGTTTAAGCTCATGAACACCTCGATCTTTGTTGGCATCATAAACAATAACAACATGAGATGGCGAGAGAGGACTCTCCATAAAAATAAGCAGATCGATGCTAATATTTTTAAATTTTATGTTTTTGGTAAGATATACGATTTATAATACGTACTGTTATGATCAAGATCGTAGCTATTTATGAAGACAGAAAATTGAACATGAAAAAGAGAAACAAAAGATTGGGATTGGCCATGGATTGAAAGTTTTGTTAATATTATGAAAATAATTTATGAAATAAAGATGAGCTGTTCAACCGAGGTGAGTGAGTAGATTCCAGGAATATGAGAGGAATTATACTTAAATTCTGAAGAATATCCTAATTGAAATTTAAGCCGTCGTAAGATACTTACAAAAATAAGATTATAAGATGTTGAAGACAAAAGCTAGCTTGCTATTTTTTAAAATTTTTTTTGCAGAGGCTGTTCTTCAATTTTTTCTTCTTACGTATTTTCAGTATTTTACGTTATTATCTCAATCCTGGGAGTTCTTTATCATCATAGTTTTTGAGGTATGTTATCATCTCAGTATTTGAATAAAAGGGTGATAGTAGGAATATAGCTTGAAATCCCACTTATCAACTTTCATCATGAAAGACCCCGTTTCTTTGAAAAATTCACCTTGTCCTTAATCATGTCTACACGGGATATTTAGATTTTACGTTATGACTCAGCAACTATGACACAGGCAAAATAAACTAAATCTATAAGAGAGTATATTATGTGTAGCAAAGGATAATGAGTTCAGAATATCGTTCTCAGTAAACAATCTAACAATTACTGGAATTCTCGAATACTTATATTATTTAGACAGACAATGTTTGAATATGAAACTAAGTTAAATTATGCTAATGAATAACTAAACAATCTAAAATTAATTTCAAAGAGAATTAGCAATTATAATGAATATTAGGATTTGTGTCTCACTTAACTTTTTAACTATGCAATTTTTCAAATTTTTATGCAAAAAAATGATAATTCACAAGAGATGGTAATTTTTTCCTAAATTAATAAAAAACCAATGACCATGATATTTTAACTCTAATCTCAATTTAATTCTTCCAATTGATCAAGTAAAAGAAATAAAATTAGAAAATATTAAGTTCAATGGAAAAACCTTGATAAAAATAAAAAACCACAAGAATAAAAATAAGTTTGATCATTCATATTTTCAATCCAGGTTATGTTTCATTTGATCCACCAATTAATTCAATTGGTCAAGTAAATTAATTGATTAGTTTCATGTTGATTTGATCAATTTTATCAAGCATTAATCTCAATAAAAACATAATTTCAAACCATAAAATCAATCTCATGCATAAAACCCAAAATAAATTATATAATCTCAAAGTTAAATCCACCGTAACTCTAAGTATGGAATTTAGTTCATAATGATATTAAAATCCAAAACAAAACCAAAATCTATCAAATTCATCATAATAGCAAAAGAAAATAAAAATAGAGAATACAAAAACACAATCAAAGATAGAGCAAATGAAGAAGAAGAAGCACGGGATCTGAAGTTTGCTACAACAAATTGTGCTTCTTTCGTCTGCGTCTTGTTGTTCCCACGATCAATGTGTTTTTTTTTCTCGTTTTTTCCCCCAAAATTAGGTTTTTAAAGTCTTTTTATAGTGCAATCGTCCCTCTTTTACGTCCCTTCTTAAGAGTCCTGTATACAAAAATAGTCTGTCAAAATAAAAAGTTAAAAACCCATTAGGTCACGGACCAAAGCTGCGACCAAAGTTGGATCTTAGTTTGGTCAGTTATTTCCTCTCTATCAAAGCCGAACCTTACTTTGGTTCCAGCTTTTATCTCATATTTGATACTGTCCATCTTTTTAATTCCTTCCTCAAGAATTGCTCTCTACCAAAGTTGCACCTTACTTTGGTTGTAACTTTGGTCCCAGTTTTGATCAGCTACTGTTCCCTTAAGCAAAATTCAATACAAAAATTTCTTCTAAATCACCCAAAACTAACACATAAACACATAATTAACACAAGAAAGATAATAAATCAAAACAAATGCAAAAATATAAGAAAAATTGTATTAAATCAACAAAATAACATTAAACTCAAATAAAAATACCCTAAACATATTATAAAATCACATACTAACAAACTATTAATAGCTTAAAAAACTGGTAAATTTACATATTAATTTGCAACTTTACACCATAAGGAAGACAAGTTTCTCCTACGAAGAGAAAATATTATAGATAGTTGTTAAAAAAAAAAATAAAGAATATGAATCTAGACAGTATAATTCTCTAATCCATCACTCTTAACTCGCAGTAATACTCTGGTTGCACGAGTCTTAAAAGCCAAATATTATCTTGTGTCGGATATGCCTTGAATTTAGGCTTTTGGGATTTGTCTTGTTTCTCTTTTGTCAAAAATTGCTGCCACCGAATTCGGTGGCACAGTAAATCACATGCCACCGAAATAATATTTCGGTGGCACAGTGTGTCAACTTAGCCTATAAAAAGGCTTCATTTCTCATTTGTTAAGTACATCGAAATAAAAAGAATTTGAGAGTTAAGAGAGTGTTTATGCTCTAATTAAGAGAGCATTTTGTGAGCGGGTGTAATTGGGTTTTGGGTTGAGAGTTTTCTCCACTTGTAATATTATTTTACGATAGTAAACTTTTTGCTCCTCTCCTCCCGTGGACGTAGGCATATTGCCGAACCACGTAAATTTTGTGTGTTTTTATTTTTATTACTTTGGCTATTTCTTCATTGTTGCCATAAAATCACTGTCTAAATAGCCCTACGATCCTAACAAATTGGTATCAGAGCTTTGGTTCGACTATTTTTCACACTGCATTGGAAGTGCTGTCCGGAAAAGTAGCGAATTTTGGAGAAACAATTATAGTGCCGGGACGAGAAAAATATAAGGAATTTTTCGGTATGATCCGTTTCGAAAATGGGTGTAAAACGTGAAATTTGATGAATAGTGGTACTATTCAAAGTGCAATTTTTTGCATTCAAAATTTGCATGGTTTTTGCTCAAAATACTGTTACGTGGGCCACAAGTACTGTTCAAAGTACTGTAGCAGGAGGCACTGTAGCATACGGCACTGTAGCTCGTTACTGTTCATACTGCACTGTAGTATACGGCACTGTAGCTCGTTACTGTTCATACGGCACTGTAGAAGGGTACTGTTCACGTATACGGTTACTATTCACGTGTACGGTTACTATTCACGTGGAATAGTGGGAGCTATTTTTTGATCAAAAGAAGTTCGTGACAGAAGCAATGGCAACTACAAGATTTGATATTGAGAAATTTGATCGCAACATAAATTTCTCTTTGTGGAAGATTAAGATGCGCGCCATCTTAATTCAGAATGGGCTTGAGAAAGCTTTATTGGGGAAGAATAGAATGCCGGAGTCAATGACTGAAGAAAAGAAGGAGGAGATAATCAACAAGGCAGTTTCCACAATTCAGCTCTGTTTGTCTAATGAAGTTCTTTAAGAGGTCATCAATGAAGATACAGCAGCTGGCTTATGGGCGAAGCTGGAGTCCTTGTATATGTCCAAAACCCTGACCGATAAGCTGTACCACATGACGCGGTTCTACACATTTCAAATGCAGGGAGGTACTTCTATTAAAACCTATCTTGAAGAATATACATCAATTTTAGTAAGTTTAGAAAATGTGGGTGCTAAAGTTGATGATGAAAATGCTGCTTTGAAATTGTTGTGTTCATTGCCACCGTCACATAAAAGTTTTAGGGACACAATGCTTTATGGAAAAGATAGTGTGTCTTTGGCGGAGGTTAAGACAGCTTTACTCTCTAAAATTATAATTGACAGAGGAATTGTCGGTAGTAAAGATGATAATGTAGCAGAAGGCCTTGTTGCTAGAGGCAGGTCTAAAAATAAGAGTTATGGCAGTAGTAGGTCTAGGTCAAAATCTAGACATAAGAATTTGATATGTAACTATTGTCATAAAAAGGGGCACATTAAAGCTGATTGTTATAAGTTGAAAAATAAACAATCAACTGAAGAAAGAAGGGAAAAATCCGCCGAAGCTAGTATTGCCGAAGATGAGTCCACATCTGATATTCTTTTAGTCACTAACAGTGAAAGGTGCAGGTTCAAAGATGATTGGATTATGGATTCAGGTTGCTCTTATCACATATGTCCCAATAGGGACTGGTTCTCCACATATGAATCTTTTGCAGGTGGAGTTGTTTTGATGGGCAACGATGCAGCTTGCAAAGTTATTGGTAAGGGCATAATCTGAATCAAGATGCATGATGGCGTGGTACGAACTTTGACAGACGTTCGCCATGCTCCTGACATGAAGAAAAATCTCATCTCTTTGGGCACTCTTGATGCTGGTGGATGCAAATACACAAGCGAAGGTGGAGTCCTGAAAGTTAGTAAAGGTGCTCTGGTGGTGATGAAGGCTAAACTGTTTGGAAGACTTTATCTCCTACAAGGAACCACAGTTACAGGAGCTGCTGCTGCAATTACTACTCAAATGTCTGAAACCGACGTCACCAAATTATGGCATATGAGGTTAGGCCATATGAGCGAGAAAGGCTTAACCTTGTTAAGCAAAAAGGGTCTTTTGTGTGGACAAAATACTAGCAAGCTTGATTTTTGCGAGCACTGTATTTTCGGAAAGCAGAAACGTGTCAATTTCAGCACAGGTACCCACACAACCAAAGGTACCTTGGATTACATCCATTCTGATCTTTGGGGGCCATCACAAGTTCCATCAAAAGGTGGTGCCAGATACATGCTTGTCTTCATCGACGACTTCTCAAGGAAGGTTTGGGTTTACTTTCTTAAACATAAGGATCAAGTATTTTCCACATTCAAGCAATGGAAAATCATGATTGAGAAGCAGACAGGAAGGCAAATAAAGAGGCTGAGAACAGATAATGGCTTGGAGTTTTGTGCTGGTGAGTTCAATGACTTCTGTAAAAATGAAGGCATTGTGAGGCATCACACAGTTCGGATGACACCTCAACAAAATGGAGTTGCTGAACGGATGAACAGAACCCTTATTGAGAGAGCACGGTGTATGCTTTCAAATGCTGAATTACCAAAGAGTTTATGGGCAGAAGCTGTTTCAACAGCTTGCTATTTAGTCAATCGCTCTCCATCAGTTCCAATTGGTTTCAAGACTCCAGAGGAAGCTTGGTCTGGCAAACCGACAGATTATTCAAATTTGAGAATCTTTGGCTGCTCAGCGTATATGCACGTCAATGATGGCAAGTTAGCACCAAGGGCCAAAAATTGCATTTTCTTAGGATATCCATCAGGGGTGAAAGGATATAAACTTTGGTGTCCCAAATCATCCAAAGTTATAATCAGCAGAGATGTCACATTTGATGAAGGTTCCATGCTTCACTCAAAAAAATGAAGTATTGGTACCATGCAGTTCTGATAAGCAGGTGGAGGCCAGTCAAAGACAGGAGATAGATGTTGAAGACTATCCTGCTCAGCAAGATTCTACTTCGCAGTCAGATTCACAACCATTCAGCTCTCAGCAAGGTGATTCAGATCCTAACTCAGTTGAACAGGAGCAGCCATACTCTATTGCCAAAGATAGAGAAAGGAGAGAAATAAAGAAGCCAACAAAATATAAAGATTATGCAGATTTGGTAGCTTTTGCTTTGTCAGCAGCTGAGGAGATCAACAATGTTGGAGAACCATCCACATATTCAGAAGCCATTTCAGGAGCCAACTCAGACAGATGGTTGATAGCTATGCAAGAAGAAATGGAGTCATTGCATAAGAATGGTACTTGGGAGCTCGTTAGACCACCAAAAGGAAAGAAGATTATCGACTGCAAATGGGTTTTCAAGAAGAAGGAAGGCACCCCAGGCATTGAAGAAACAAGATATAAGGCTCGCTTAGTTGCAAAGGGATTCAAACAAGTTCAATGTGTGGATTTCAATGATGTTTTCTCACCAGTTGTAAAATATTGTTCCATTCGCATGTTGCTTGCTATGGTGGCTAAGTATGACTTAGAACTGGAGCAGTTAGATGTCAAAACTGCTTTTCTACATGGTGACCTTGAAGAGCAAATCTACATGCAACAACCAGAAGGTTTCAGGGTTGAAGGCAAGGAGGACCATGTTTGTTTACTGAGAAAATCTCTATACGGCCTTAAGCAGTCACCCAGGCAGTGGTATAAGAGGTTTGACTCCTTTATGACTAGTAATAATTTTTCAAGGAGTAATTATGATAATTGTGTTTACTTCAGAAGGTTAGATGATGGATCATTCATATATTTATTATTATATGTTGATGATATGCTGATTGCTGCAAAGAATACTTCTGAAGTTGAGAAGCTGAAAGTCTTGCTAAGTAAAGAGTTTGAGATGAAAGATCTTGGAGCAGCAAAGAAGATTCTCGGAATGGAGATTCAGAGGGACAGGAAAGCAGGGAAGTTGTTGCTCACTCAAAAGAAATATATTGAGAAAGTGCTGGAGCGTTTTGGCATGAATGATGCAAAGCCTGTAAGTACTCCATTAGCAGCTCATATCAAGCTTTCAGCTGCACTATCACCACAAACAGATGAAGAGCAGAAATACATGGATCATGTTCCATACTCCAGTGCAGTAGGCAGTCTTATGTATGCCATGGTATGTACCCGACCTGATATTTCTCATGCAGTTAGTGTTGTAAGCAGATTCATGGCAAATCCTGGTAAAGTTCACTGGCAAGCAGTAAAATGGATTTTGAGATACTTAAAAGGCTCAGTTGATACTTGTTTGGAGTTCAGTAGTGGTGATAGTAATTTAGTTGGTTATGTTGACTCAGACTATGCAGGAGATCTCGACAAAAGGAGATCATTGACAGGCTACGTATTTACTTATGGAAACAGTGCTGTCAATTGGAAATCTACGTTGCAATCTACAGTTGCATTGTCTACAACAGAAGCTGAATACATGGCAGTGACTGAAGCTATCAAAGAGGCTATTTGGTTAAAGGGCTTATACAATGAGCTCAATTCAGATCATCAAGTGACTGTTGTTTTCTGTGATAGTCAAAGTGCAATACATCTGACCAAAGACCAGATGTTTCATGGAAAAACAAAGCACATTGACATCAGGTACCATTTCGTTCGAGATATTATCGCACAAGGAGATGTTATAGTTAAAAAGATTGGTACTGCAAACAACCCAGCTGACATGTTGACGAAGTCTCTTCTTACTACCAAGTTCAAGCATTGCTTGGACTTGATTGGAATACATACGTAGCACTTAAACTCATTTGGAAAAGGTGGAGCTAAGTTTACTGTTGATAAAATTCAAGTCAAGGTGGAGATTTGTCGGATATGCCTTGAATTTAGGCTTTTGGGATTTGTCTTGTTTCTCTTTTGTCAAAAATTGCTGCCACCGAATTCGGTGGCACAGTAAATCACATGCCACCTAAATAATATTTCGGTGGCACAGTGTGTCAACTTAGCCTATAAAAAGGCTTCATTTCTCATTTGTTAAGTACATCGAAATAAAAAGAATTTGAGAGTTAAGAGAGTGTTTATGCTCTAATTAAGAGAGCATTTTGTGAGCGGGTGTAATTGGGTTTTGGGTTGAGAGTTTTCTCCACTTGTAATATTATTTTACGATAGTAAACTTTTTGCTCCTCTCCTCCCGTGGACGTAGGCATATTGCCGAACCACGTAAATTTTGTGTGTTTCTATTTTTATTACTTTGGCTATTTCTTCATTGTTGCCATAAAATCACTGTCTAAATAGCCCTACGATCCTAACATCTTGGGTGTAATATTATTCAAGCAAAACTTGGTAGACGTCCTAGTTATGTTTGGCGTAGCATTTTAGCTGCAAGGGATATGGTGGCTAAGAATTTTAGATGGCGAGTCGGTAACGGGGCTAGTATTGATATCTATAAAGATGCATGGCTTCTTGATAATCTTAATCCCAAGATCTCCTCTCCCCCTTCTGTCGAGTTATTAGAATTGAAGGTGTCTGCTCTTTTGTCTAGAGATGGGTGTGGTTGGAATTTTACCACTTTGCATGCAAATTTTAATCACAGGGATATTAATCAAATTCTTCAAATCTCCCTTAATCGGATTAACTCAGTTGATGCTCCTTACTGGCCTTTTGAATCTAACGGTCAATATTCTGTTAAGAGTGCAAACCGCATCCTGCAAGGTCTGACTAATTCTCTAGCCAATTTTGATTTCCCATGGCAAGCTCTTTGGAATCTTCCTTTGCCGGCTAAAATCAGAATTTTTCTTTGGCGTTGTGTTTTGGGAGGCCTTCCAACCAGACTTAGCTTATTTAATCGGCATGCTGTGGATATCTCTGTATGCCCTTTTTGTTCCCCTCTATTTGCGGAATCTATTCACCATGTTCTTTTTGATTGTCCATCCTCTAAGGCCATTTGGCAAGCATGTTCGCTGAGTGTTTGCTTTGATACAAATAACACAGTAGCTGATATCTTGAAGGGTTGGCTTTCTTCTTTTCAACGGGATGAGCTTTTATTGGCTATGTTCATATATGGGCGTTGTGGTTCAGGAGAAATAGGTTTATTTGGCAGCATGTTCAGATGAGTTCTGGGGCAGTAGTGAGGTTAGCTTCCTCATGCTTGAATCAATGGCTGGTGGTTAAACACCAGGATTTCGATTTTTCATTGTCTACCAACACTTTGGTGTTGGATACTTGGTCCCCTCCTCCTGATAATTTCATTAAATATAACTGTGATGCTGCTATTTTTTCAGAAAATAATAGAGTGGGGTTTGGTTGGATTTGTCGTGACTCCGCGAGAAGATTTGTAGTAGCTGGGCATGGTTCTCTTTCTTGCCTCTTGGACCCTTTGTTGGCTGAAGCGATGACTATGAAGGAGGTTCTGGGTTGGTTGAAGCTTGCTGGCTTCAATAATATTTACATGGAAACGGATTGGCTTAATTTGTTTCATGCACTCACTCAGCCTTTCTCTTATAACTCTCCTTTTGGTTGCATTGTTAAAAACTGTATTGATGCTAGTCTTGATTTTAATAATTGTCTGTTTTCTTTTGTTAGAAGATCTGGTAATGATCTTACTCATATTTTAGCTAGTACCTCTGTTGTCTTTTCGGGAGTTAGTTTTACTACTCTACCCCTTGTATTCAGCACTTGCTTTAATGAAATGGTTCATTTTATTCAAAAAAAAAAAAAAAAAGCTAACGTATATCTGTTTCTTGTAGCTTAGTCCTATTCATTGTTTTTATGTGTTGCAGGGATCAGAACATATTTTAAAATGGAAAAAATATTTATATATAATTAAAACAGTTTTTGAATATTTTACAGATGCATTATTTTCCTATTACAGAGAGATATTGCAGAACCAACTTTATAAATTTGTGATTATAAGCTGATAAAATTCTACACAGGAATATCGGATGGATAATCCTTTGGATATCTGTTGATGGTTTCTCTGAGCTGCTTCTCTTGCTCGCGAAGATTTGATGGCAGATGATCATATACATCGGCAAACATGTCTTTAAGTTGAGGTTTCTCTGTTCTTTCTGCTTCTTGAATTGCTTGCAATAACTGCAGGAAATTTTTATTTAACAATAAAACATATAGTCACTTTGATATGTATTTAATATTGTAACTGGGCTAAAGTTTCACCTTCTTTCTGATGCTGCTTCTCAGTTCCGATTCTCCATTTTCGCTCCACCAACCATTTCTTTCGACCCATTTCCTGAATCTATTTACAGGGTTGCGCGCCATTTTCCAGAATTCAATCTCATCTGCTGGCCGATACTTTGTCGAATCATCTGATGTGGAATGGTGTCCTACCCTATATGTAAGAGCCTGTAAAAATTTTAACAGGATCGCTTGGAATTTTATCCTGACAGGAAATTACAATAATGCAAGTTCAGTAATATATCACCTCAACTAAGATTGGTCTTTTTTCAGTAATGGCAACTTCACGAGCAGCCCGAATTGTTCTGTAAACAGCAAGAGCATCATTTCCATCTACTCTGATGCTCTGGATGCCATAAGCTTGTCCCTTTACAACAATGCCATCGCCTGCAAAATTCGAAACATACCACTGTACAGTGAGAAAATCATGGATTATCAATCGATTAGGAGAGAGATTCTAATAGACGAGGTGAAAAATATTACTTCGAAATTGCTCGGATATATGAGTACTAATAGCCCAGCCATTGTTGCGACAGACGAAAATGACGGGAGCTTCCATAACAGCTGCAAAGTTCAAAGCAGCATGAAAATCTCCCTGAAAAATTGATAGAAACCGGATATCAGAATTTCCAATCTGAAAGAGATGATTATTCAATTAGACTATTACCTCACTGGTACCTCCATCTCCAATATATGTGACTACACAGGCATCCTTCTTATCCATTTTCAGAGAATAAGCTACACCAACAGCTTGAGGAAGCTGAGTTCTGACAAGAATATAAAATGGTAATCGAAAATATCAATATCGATCCTCTACAAAATCAAATATGATGCGAAAAAAGGAAGGTAAATTACGCTATAGGAGAGGAAACAGTGAAGTAATTGAGCTTGTTAGAACCATAATGGATTGGCATTTGCCTGCCTTTTCCATAATCAGCCTTGTTTCCAAACATCTGGTGCGCGAATTCCTGAAGAGTGAAACCACGCCATAATAGAACTCCAGGTTCCCGGTACTGTCATTAGAATACACAAACAATCTCAGAATCAATATGAATAGAATGAGAGAAATAAATATATAAGTAAATACCTGTGGCAAGACAACATCATGTGAAGCAAGTGCAGCAGCAGATGCTATGTTTATGGCTTCTTCGCCGATGGATGTTACATAGAAAGAAATTCTTCCTTGCCTTTGTGCTTCGTAGAATATGGTATCCATCATCTGAAGTGTAACCATTTTTCTGTACATCTTTACTGCAACTTCCTCGCTAACCTGATAATTAAGTTCATATGTAGGCTTAATTTTCCATATTTTAATGTGCAATATGGATTAGCAATTGAATACTGATTTGATTTTAGTTTAATTTAATTGGGTAGTACGTAGATGGAGAATGCAACCTGATCAAAGTCGTTGTCCTCTATTAGCTCTCCATTGTCACCAAGAACTCGGTAGCAAGGTACTCTCTTCCCATTAGATTCTGATATGAATCTCATTTCAGGAATATATGAAACCTTTCCTCCAGGAAAATCAAAAACCTGCTTTTTATTCAAGTAAACATATAAATATTAATTGGAAGTTATAGGAGAATGCAAATGTTTCTAAGATTTTTTTATAAACCAAATCAAAAATCGAGTAGTACATATGAAGAGATGGAGGCCAAAAATTATATACGAAAAATCTAAAAAATATAAGGAGCCAATTAAGTTATAATTTTTTTTATTCAAAAATCAAATTGCATTTTTACAAAAGTAAATTGAAAAAAATAATAATAATTTGGGAGAGCCAAGCCCCTCCCACTATACATGCAGTTACATCTATGTGAATTGTAAGTGATTTTAAAACTAATCTTTACCCATGGCATTCTACCATTAGTTTTAATATACAATTGTATTTTTTTTTTCCTTGAAACGGAAAAAGTGTGAGATTACAAGTTAGAGTGATTACTGTAATTATTCCATAGTAATAATTCTGTAAAATATATATATATATATATATAAAATTATCTTTAACTCTTAAAATATTTCGCTTAAAATTATTTTGATAAAAAAATTATAAATTTAATATTGAAATGCGAGCATGCGAAAGTTTGAAATATCCTACAACATGCCTAATGGAACAATCCATAGTGTCACGGGAAATGTTGTGAATTGACATATAAATTTATGATTTTAATCAAAATATTTTAAAAAAAAATTACGTAATAATTTTTTTTATATATATTATTAGAGCATAAATTTAGTGAGTAATCAATCGTTGTTTTAATTAACTTCAAGTTGAAACATGAAGTCGAAAGACTTATTTTAAAAAGCTCAATAGCTGCTGATCTCGCCGTTATGGCCTCAACTAAGTAGTAGATAATCCCACCGACCAGTGATGCCTTACACTATTTATCCACTTGATAATTCCACAATGTATTTATTATTTTGTAAGAATTAGGTTGCCCCCTAACCCTAT